>JBAMCI010000227.1:8225000-8795000 GCA_037075265.1 Drosophila nigricruria | reverse complement strand
ATTAATATATTAATAGTTAAGAATATGTTAAATATATTAAGTGGAATTGTTGTAGTTTTAAGCAATTGTTTAAATTAAAGTAATTGTAGTCATAATATAATGATCTAAGTGTTTATGATCATTAAGTTTTTGTTGTTTTTTTTTTTATATTATATATTATATATTGTATTTTGTATTTTGTATATTGGTTCTGTTTTTATGTTGAAAATTATATTAATGTTATTGATAATAATGTTATTATAAACATACTGTAACATACATATACATATGTATGTATATGATAACAATAATGCATACAATAATAGCGACCTAAGCATAGAACATTTAAGTGAATTTTAAGACACTGTTAATATCAATGCTGATATTCATTTAAATTAAGTTATTATAATGTTATATAATTTCGACTTTAGGATAATGGTGAGTAACATGTTCTGATGCGAAACACTTTGTTAAAATATATAAAAATTGCCTAGTTACTAAAAGACTTAATGTTTTAAGAGAAGTTATTTTAATAATATCAAAATTGCCATCAGATGTACTTTCTTTAACAAAACGTAAAAGTTAACAACTTTTGCTCTGTTCTTATTATATTGCAGCTTGTCATTTCTTTATAGGAATCACTTAGCTTAGTTATAGTTTTTAGTTTCCACAAGACTACCATCTAAGCATTGTTTAACGATTTTGTTAGACATTCAATTTTGGGCTTCTCTTCTCAGTCGCCACACTTACAGTAAAACTATTGTAAATTTTAAATTGATTGCTGATTTGTGGCCCTTGACAACGACGCGCTGATGTCTATCAGTCTTTAACTAAAGATCGATATGTTTCATGCTTTTTATATGGTAAATTATTAAACAAAGTAAGAGCAGTATTATGAGAAGTGGAATTTCTGAATCAAACTTTTAGAGCGTGGTTATGTCATTCATATGTGTGTATTTGCCGAAGGACAAGTCTCTAGTACTTGAAATACAAGCTTACAAGTTTGCCGGGAAGGGAAGGAGAGGGGGAATGGTATACAAAATATGACAAAAATCAAAATTGTGTAAACACATTATACTAAATACAAAATTTGGAGACTCTAGCGCTAAAAAATATGGGAGATATAAATTTATAACTGAATTTCGAGAACGTTTAAAATCGATAACTTTAAAATAATCAAATTTATTGATTTTTTTAAACAAACTTGATCTGCGCGTGCTATACACGGATCTACATAAAAAATTTCAAGTCACTAGCTCTTATAGATTCTGAGATCGACGCGTTCATACATACGGACAGACGGACATGGCTATATCGACTCAGTTCGTCGAGCTGATTAAGAATATATATACTTTATGGGGTCTGCCACGCCTCCTTCTGCCTGTTACATACATTTTAACAAAACCATTATAACCTGATTTCCCATTTTAAATGGGTTCAGGGTATAAAAATAAAATACAAAATTCAACACGTAAAAGTCGGCTAAGCTTAAGTCAGTTCTTTAAATACCAGCGAAATGGCATAACAATATCAGGAAATGGAAAATGTTTCATGCTTTTATTTTTAAGTCAGACTCCAACAAGCGCTCATGTCAATTTTTGCTGTTCATGTTGCGTTCTATGAATCAAAACCAAAATCAAAATCAAAATCAGCGCCCGGAAGCAACAGACCGCATTAAATTGCTGAACCCACACTATTTGTTGTCGTTGTTGTTGGTTTTTATCGAAGGACATGTATTTATGAATTAGAGCTTTCCGCCTGTTTCGCTTGTCGACGAAGCAAAAAAACATAGACAACGACACGAAATGTCCATTAAAAATCGTTCGCTTTTTTATTGCAACTGCGGCTTGTTTACGAGGCGATTAGTTTTGGGAGAAAGTAGAAAGTGCTTATTCATTAAATAAGAAGAAAGAAAAAGGGCAGCTGAAGTTGAAGTTTTGCGATAAGCTTAGCAACATAATTTCGCAGCAATGAATTGGACTTTAGGTCCAATATTTATCTACCAATCGATTTAAATGTCAAGCGGAATTTGTCCTGCGGGAGTCGAAGTGTGAAAACTTTGCGCCCAGGCAAAAAGTTTACTCGAGGCGAGCCAGAAAACACAGCAAAAGTTGATCAATGAAATTAAAAAGATTTATGATTTCGAGTTTGTGTGCAAGTTTCAAATGAATAAATCCAAAAATGTTGCCCCAACACACACACGCACACACACACACACACACACACACACACAATCAAAGCTACGTCGCTTGGGGAGTTGAAGTTTTCAAGTGTCATCCATGGCAGCCGGCTGATCCTGCTCCTTCAATTACTTTGAATTGCAGCCATTTGGGTTAATGCGCGGACCCAGGTTCACCATTGAATCGCTGCCAATAAAAAGGGCCAAAAAAATAAAAATAAAATAAGAAAACTTATAATAATCAGCAAACAAAAGCGCGTTACATTCTATTAAAATCGAAAGAGGTCTAACGCACACACACAGGCAGAAAGAAAAGTCAAGTGAAATACAAATTATGTTAATTTAAAGTGAAGGTTCACCCGAAAATATCGAGCAAAAAACTGTCGAAAGTGTTTAAACGCATTCAACGCATTGCACACAAAGGGCAACAAAAGGCGTTCTGGGGCCGCATTTCCCGGAGCCCGAGCTTCAGTTAACCGAATTTTCAAGTAGTCCGGACAGCTGTAGCCCCTGCCAGCTCCGGGCCCGCTGCCGTCCAATCCTTCTCCCATTCTAGTGGAGCCGCTTCCGGCTGCCTTTGCGGCGGTGACTTACGGTTTGTTTGAACAAAGCCTCGACCGGGTTCAAGTGGCCAACTCCAGAATGAATGCGAAACGAAAAGAAATGGGACAAGAAGGGAACAATGGAGCTCCTTTCGCTCGCCCTGTTTTGGCTCCATTCTTTGGCACAATTAAGGCTTAGGCACGCTAATTTTTGATGTTGCCTCCAATGCAGCTGGCCACGCCCATTAATAAGACGGCAGCATTTGTTTGCATTTGTCTTTTCGAGAAAAATTAAATATGATCCAAGCCGAGAGACGCGCAATTGTTGCTGTTGCCCCGAAAGGGAAGCTGTTGCCCTGGGGCGTGGCTTAGAGAGTTGCTGTTGCCAGATGTTTCTTTAATAGACCTTAGCTACACACTCAGTCACACACACACACACACATATATACACACCGGCAGACACTTAGAGCGAGACGAAAGTGTGACAAAAAATGGGCGCAAAAAATAAACAAGTCGCTTGTCGCTCACTGAGCCCTTTTGCTTATCGCTGCCGTTATAGTTACCGTTATCCCACAAAAACACTGTAAGAAATTGTTGAAATTTGTATTTGTATATTAAAATAATAACTGATGAGCATTAAGTTAATGAGGATGTCTTTGATTGAATCATGATAATGTATGGAGAGAGATGAAGATGAAGTTGAAGTTTATGATAAAAGAGTAAAGTATGTCTACTTAATATCTATAAGTCATAGAAGTAGAAGTATACATATGTATATCTTCTATATATATTGAAGTATATATCTTCAATTACCATAGAGTATATATATGTATTGATTATATTCCATCAATATATCATATTGTTTAACATATGATGCTAATGTTCAGATCATTTAAATATAAAGACGTATCACGCCTTTTACTATCAGCCCAGATCTATAGAATGTATCAAATATAATTATTTATTAGAAAATCTTTTTCATATTCAAGATTTGTTAAGCATACACTCAACTTCCTCTTCATACACATGCCCAACTGATGAAAACTGTAACTCAAGTATCTCAAATATTCAAAGAAATTGAATATAACAAGTTGTTTACCTAAGTCTTTGATATTTCGCACAGTGTACATAACCCCTAGGCATCTAGGCACTGCATATGGTGGGACATCACATGACCCGCATATCATCAGCCGGCTGCCATTTGCCTTTTGGCAGTGCCCTACAACAAATACAACAACAACAACAACAAGCGCACAGACAGCAACAACAAAAAGCGCGCCTTTCGCAAATTTAAACAACGTAAATGGAAACGGCGTTGAAGAGAATGAAAAAAAAAATGTCACGCATACGCCGCGTTGAACCTTTTCTCATTTTTTTTTCAGCTTGAGCTCATGCTGTTTTTTTTTTTGTTTTTTTCGTCTTTTCAACAATTTTGCACAGAGGCAAATGGCAAATGGCAAATGGTGGCAAACGCAGCTGAAGGAGTCGCTGGCACCAAGTCGAGCGGCAAAACTATTTGCGGGCTCTGCGGCTGGCGCTGGCTCTGTCAAAGGCAATCGGCGCCATGGCAGCCAAATCAAATGTCCAATTTGCGATATTGCGCATACGCCGCGTGCGCTGCGTATGAAAACCAAAAATCAAGAAATAGAGCCAGAGCCAGCGCAGCACACACGGAGAGCGGGAGAGAGAGAGAGAGTTAGAGTCTGGGAAATGGTTGAATATGTTGTACAAAGTGTGCGACAGTTTTTATAAAGTAATTTCGTTCAGCTCCAACGACAAGGGACATCAATTCGTTTTGGGCCTTTGCCTCAATTTGTTGGACAAACAGTGTGAACCGCATTGCCACGCCTACAGCACCACGGCCACGGTCAACAATTTCAATTAGGCGACGGCTAAAACTGTTTGCGCGTTGCAGCAGTTAATTAAAATTTAGTTTTCGTTTTGGTTTTATGGTTTTGGCGAGCCAAACTTTTGGCTAATGTAAATACCTGAATGTGGATTATTGGAGCAGGCACAGGTGTGCGCACGTGCGTGTGACAGGTGCTGTCACTGCGGCTTGGGTATTGGCCAATGCATTCTACCAAATATTGACGTCTATTTGATTATGGTTAAATATTGGCCAAAATGCATCAGCCAATACGCATTACTGTGCGTGTGTGGGTGTGTGTGTGGGTGTGTGTGTGGGTGTGTGCGTGGGTGTGTGCGTGTGGGACTGACTTTATTGTGCTGCCAAAATATTTATATTAATTAAAAGAAAGCACTTTACCGACCAGCGGCCAGCCGCACGGACCAAAGTCAAATGTCAACAAGACCACAATTTTATATTTATTTAAATATCACAGATATATATATATATATATATATGTGTTTAAATGTATATAGTCTGTGTGGATATATATATATAAATATTCTTTCATAATGTATTTTTATTTCATTTTTGCGCTTTTGTGTGTGCGCTCGGGCTTTATGCTAATGTCGCCTGGTGCCATAAAATGTGCTAATACACAGGAAAAGTGGAGGCGCATTTGTAACTTTGCATTTAAAAAAGCATTATGTTAAAATCTGCCTACGGTCATAGTCGGCGGGGTGGAGCAGCTCCAGGGAGCAGGCGTGTCGGGGGGGCCGGCATAGACGCCACGATGCGCAATTAGATTTCCGCTAAAGCGGATTTTGTGATATCGCGTGACTTGGCGGGCCGCAGCGGCAGTGGCAGCAGCAGCAGCAGCAGCAGCAGCTTTGGATTATGTTTAAAAATCAGAGCGCAAAATTGTACAAAATGACAACGACAGGAGCCACAGCCAGTGCCAGAGAGCAGAGCCGTAGCAGGACACATTCATGGAGCTGGTAGTGAAAAGCTTCAGGGAAGCGTAAAATGAAAACAAGTTGCTGGGCGCGCATGTAGGGCGACGGGGCCAAAACCAGAATGGCAACAACAATTACAGCAACGGGCGACAATAGGAAATGACGACATGAATAACAACAGCAACAACTGGAGTGGGAGGTGGGTGTGAGCCCGCATCGAATGATAACAGGCGCAAATATCTAGCATATTAAAAAAGTCAAGCTGGGTGCAAATGCTCGAGTAGCGGGCGCATCTTCTCTAGAGCATGCTTTGTCTTAGTGCGAGATATTAACGTGAACAGAGAGACAGAGAGAGAGAGAGAGAGAGAGAGAGTAAGAGGGAGAGGGAGAGTGACTCATAGGGAGTGTCATGCCGATAACATCGACAAGGGTCCTGACTTTACGTTGAGCCAAGCAACACTTTGCCTGACAATGCAAAATAAAAGCAAACAAAACAAATGCCGCCGTGTTGCTGTCGAAGTAGGCGCACAATGAGCGTGAATTAATGGCCAGATTCGAGATGAATCTCAGAATAAGTTGAAACTGCCAGCCCAGCCCACAATTGACAACAACAATGAGAATGGCAACGACAACGACAACGACAACGACAACAACAATGACAACAACTTGGACATGTAGATGAACATAATAGCGCTCGATGCTCGAGGCTCGAGGTTGTTAACCATGCCCGAGCTGCCAATAAATGGGTCAAGCTGGAAGCTCCTCTGCTTTAAGTATGCATAAAGTATGCCTAATCTTGTTATTTTCTGCCGATCAGAATCTCTGATGTGGGTGGCTAGCGTGTGCTGGTGCTACAGGCTAGTTGATATAATTATCCCATTGGATTTAATTATTTGTTTATCTGCGTCTGCTTGGCAGTTGGCCAGAATTTAACAGTAAGTTCTATATATATGTTTTAGTATTTAGTTATAGTTAAGAGAGACAGCTGGCAGGGGAAAGGAACTTAAGCAATTCTTTTTATCTATATATGATAACTAACTCTTTTTACCTTTATATTTTATATATAATTAACTATCTCTATCTAAATATCTTCATATTGATGAGTTTATTTGAAAGTCTACCTCTATTTCTGCATTTACCTTTTCCTTTACCTTTTGTCTACTTGGCTCTTCCCTGACTTCACCCATGCCTTCAAAGTTTTCTTTATATTCTTTCATTCATTCTCAACTTTTAGCAAAACTTTGCCAATTTGTTTTCAGCATCAAGATTTTAACAGTCCTTTGCCTTCATATAGCAACTGCTTTGGCTAATTCTATATCTTTACCCATATCTTCATCTATCAACTATCTTCATCCATGAATATATTTATCATTCCTTAACTTTCACCCTCATCAACTCTTTTGGTAAACTTGTCCAACCTTTCCCAACTATATCTTAATGAAAACTAAGCTTAAGCTAACAATATCTATGCTTAAGTCTTAGCAATACCAATTACACTATCACAGAGTTGTATACCCTTCATTAACTCTTCGTAAAACTTATCTACACTTGCTCAACTCTATCATAATAACAACTTCAACAAACTTTTCAAAACTAACATCTAAATTTTGTAGATTCCTTTGCGGCGCCTCATGCAGCTCTTTGTTTTCATGCAACATGCTTGATTCAATTTATTAAAACGTAAAAACAATTTTCACAATTTTCACAATTTTCATAAAATTCCTCAACTTTGCACCGACTGCTGTGATACACTTAATTAACCGCAAATTTTTCAACAGTCAGCTGCAGCGCTGCCACGTGGGCGACGAGAGTAAACAACGAAATAAAAAAAAGAGTGAAAAAAGCACACAAAGAAAAACGTAAATAAACCTGAAAAGCTCTAGCGGAAAATGGGAAAAACCAGCTGGAAATGCATGCAGCGAATTGCGTTTCGTCGCTCGAGCGGTGCAAATGTCAACACGACGCCTTAATTTATGCGGCGCTGCTGACCCACACACTCACACATACATACTGTGTGTGTGTGTATGTGTGTGTGTGTGTTACAGTATAAACAAACCCGTTTCATGCTTGTCTTTTGATGCGAGTGCTGCCTGTGGTTCTGGCTCTGTTCGAATTGTGCAAAAGTTTTGTAACTGCATTTTATTAGCTCAAAATTCATTTGCATTTTGTTTGCGCTCTCGTTACCCAAAAAGTTGACACACTCAACTGTAATAAATTGGCATTACATGCGTGTGTGTGTGTGTGTGTTTGTGTGTGTAACCGGATGTCTGTGTGTGCTACAAGAAAATAAACACCTAAAACTAAAGGCAAACAAGGCACAGAAATTAATGCAATTTCAGTTGCTGTTTTTATTTTATATATATATTTTTTTATAACTTTTTTAATGCACTTGTTTCGGCTCTGATTTACACTCTCACACACACTCACACACACTCGCACACACACGCATATTTTGACAAAGCTTGTTGTCACTTGTAACTGCGCACTTTTCCAAAAACTTTGACGGACCAAACGTCAAAAGTTACTACAATTTTTGTGGCGGGGGCGTGGTGGCCACTTTGAGGGCGCTGGATTTTGGCCGCGAAGGGTGCCCACAGCAAATTGGCTCTGTTCGAGGCATGTAGTGCTGTTGCCTGCCTGCCGCCTGCCTGCCGCCTGCCTGCCGCCTGCTGCCTGCTGGGCGTGCAACACAAATTCGTTTAGTAAAAACTTTTCATTGCATGCTCCGTGCCTTCAAAATGCCATAAACTGTGCCCAAATGCCTCGACCGGAATTAAACAGTTGCCCTTTATTGTTGTTGTTTGGCCAAAAGCTTCTAAATGGCAGTTAAGTAAGCACTTTTTAAAGCCGTTTATAATTGAACAGTTAATTGAACGCATTGTAAGCGTTGTTTATGCCAATTCATGTGGAGGGCGCGAGAGGAGCTGCCCCAAGGGTGGGTGGGTGTTGCAAGTTTTAAGGATGCCCCAAATTTGATGGCTGCGCCAGTTGGGCAAATAGTCGCATTGTAAAATATTCAAATTGAGCTCTTCAGGTTGATAAGCCAAGGTAAAATGTCTTAAAGGTTAGTGGGCATGCATAAAATGAAAGTTAAAATATTTATACCAAGTCTTGATGTCGGTTAAAATGTATAATTAACTGTGAGATGGGTTATGTGGGCAGAGGAAAGCAAATGTGAACTTTCTTGATATGAATGATATGTATGGAAGTGAAAAAATACTTAAGTAAGTAAAAGTCAATAATAATCAAAGTATTCTAGATCGATAGTTTAAAGGAGCCCTTACTTAAGGCTGCAAAGGGCAGAAGAGTTTAAACAATGTGAAGGGTTACGCTCATACGAGCCAATACTATTATATACTCAATCCAATGAATGTTATCATCTTATCAAAAGAATCCCAAACTACAAACTATCAACAAATACTGCTCCCTTAAAGACGATCAATAGACAGAAAATCAATGCTTTTACTCAGCATCATCTATCTATATTTTAACCAACAGTTATTAGTTCTATTAGTTTCAGCTACAAAATGTAAAACTTTAATAAAAAAGTTTGCTCAATAAGCCGAACTCTTCCATTAAAAAGTTTTCAATTTCGTTATTTAGAGCTAGAATTGGCTTGTTACTCAAATGGATTTCAAATTGCATTAACTTAATTACGAGCAATTCAAGTAGATATCTTAATGCACTTATCGGCTAAGCTCAGTTGCAACTCATATCTTAAAATTTTGGCTAGAGCTTTGTCAGCTGCCGCTGCTGATGACCTCTACTTAACATTCCAACTTCCTCACATATCAGCGAACAGCTTTTTACGACAGTTTCTTGAGTCTAAACTCGAAATTTCTATAGTACTCGTATGCCTGGGTCATTAATTTGAGCGCTTAAATTAGCAGCTGCTGTGCATTATATGTGTACACATATACACACATATGTATATATATATATATATATATATATATTATATATTATATATATGCCAAAAGTTTGCTCGATAAAATGGCACAGAGTCGCAGCCATGCACTGCCTCCCCTCCCTCACCCATGTGGCATGCCATAAAAGCCAACTCATACTCGCACGCTGCTGTGCCGCGTACCTTTTTTTATTGACGTAATTTTATGCCAACCAAAAACTAGCTAGCTGGTTGGCTAGGGGCGTGGCTGGGCGTCGCTGTAGCCTCTTTCTTATTTTTTTTTTTTTTCTATTTTGTTGCTGCTTATCAAAATTCTATGCAAAATTTGAATTGACTTTTAACGACTTGCCTTGTGCATATTTACATTTAATTTGTATACAATTTTTGGCGTTTTGGCTCTTTTTTTTATGTTTAAGATTGTCGCTTAATTTGAGTTTTCTGGTGGTAGTCAGGGGGTGGGATAGGGATAGGGGTTTGGTAGGTGGGTGGTGGTAGCTGCTGCTGGTTGTGTCGTCGTTTTTAGCTGAATAAAGTCATTAAAACTTTGGACTATTTTAAGCGTTGCGCTCAAAAATGACATTTTATTTTATTTTGTTTGAGTTTATGAGTGGATACACACTCAACAGCCCCAACCACGCCATGTCCCCCTCTCTCTCTCTGCACGGTAACCCTCTGGATATACTTTCGGAGCCAAGCTCGGGCTTAAGCTTCACTTGATAAGCCACTGCACAGTTGCTTTAATTGCGTGGACAGTTGTGTATGTGTGTATGTGTGTGTGTGAGGGTGTGTGTGTGTGTGTGTGAGGGTGAAGCGAAACGAAACATAAAGCAAAACTTTGCATTACAGTTCAAATTAATTGGGTCAATGCGGCTGAGATAGGGGCTGGTGTGTGCAGGGTCAGGGCAGTGCAGGCACGCTTTGCTTTTGACACATAATAAGTTGCGCCTTTCTTCTCTTCTCTTGCTTATTTTTTTCCTGCTGCTGGTGTTGTTGTTGTTTTGTGTCCTTGCCGATGAACTAGCGTGCTGCTGCAATTTTTGCGAGGTAAATGAATTACGTAATCAAAAGGCGTAGGATGCTGGACAAGATCAAAGGCTTGGCCGTGGCTTTGGGGCCAAATTATGGCCGCAGGACGTGGTCGAAAGCAGAAGACGACACGAAGCAAAAGCAGAGGAAAACAAAAGTAAAATTCGCTTAAGACAAGACAACAACCCAACTAATTATGCGCTAATTAATAATTCAAATAATGTGCTGTTGTCCCAAGCATCCAACGGCCAGCCAAGGCACGGGTGCACGGGTGCCGTCTAGCACCCCTTGTGGTATACGTAATGTTTTTGCAGACCTTTCGTTGTTTATCTTGATTAGATGCCAACGTCCTACACTGCGTCCCGCCGCCTCAAGGAGTGGGTTAATATTTTTTCATTTGTGTAAGCAAATGAATATCTACGAGCATTAGTCAAAAATGTTGCTTGGCCCTCGCCCCCCACGCCTCCACGCCCCATGCCCAATGCCGCACCTCGGGCAGAAGTTTGATTTGCAGCGTTACGATCCAAGTTCTTAAATATGCAATTTATCATCGGAAACTTTTGCTCCGGCTAATGAATGCGAATGCAAAATGTTAATGACAGCGCACCAAAGCCGTTGCGAAACTTTTCACTCTCCTTTGTAATTAATTGAAGTTGTATGCGCAAACAGTAGCAGTTACTAAAGCAGTTACAGTAGCAGTTACACAGCTACACTCACTCAGTTAACTCAGTCAGCGCAACAGATACAAATAATAATAAAAATTCAGAGGGCTAGCGTCGAGTGCATTGGGCGAAAGCAAAGCCAGAGCAACAGTAACTGGGACTCAGCTACAGCTTCATCAATCAGTTGCTGATTTAATATGCGCGCAGAGTGCACGTTTATGATGTATAGTGTATATAGTCGCCGGCAAACAAACAGAAAACAACAAAATCAAACAAAAAACAATAAAGCAGAAGAGTAAACTGAAAGCGAGTAGCGAGAAACAGAGCAGAGAACTTGCCCCGGCGCAACGCTGCGTATGAGTTATATATTAATTATTTAAGCGCTCGTTATGCTCTGCATTGCGCTGCTCACTTGGCGTTGGCGTTGGCGTTGGTGTTGCATGTTGCATGTTGCATATGCCTCGTTGTCTATTTGCTTGTTGTCTGCAGGCAGGGTCAGTTCAACTGGCCAGCCAGACAGCCAGCCAGCCAGCCAGTCAGCGCCAGCTTTCGTTTCGTCTGTTTGTGGCACTGCAGTGCATTTGTCTGCTGGCGTCTGTCGGCCCGGATTGAGGCCATTTATTTATCAAAAATACCCTGTAAAATATGAGTATAGACGAAAAAATTGTGCTTGAGGTAGATTGTTTGCTTTGAAATCATATATTTGAATGAAAGATTGTTTATTCAAGTCTCTCTTTAAATCTTATTCATTTTGATAGATTATTGAAGCTCTCTCTTCCCTCTCTCTCACTCTCTCATGCTCTCTCTTGTTTGAGGAGCTATAAATGTCAATTGCTCTACATTCAACTTAAAATCTCTTTCTCATCTCATTAGCATTAGCTCTACTGTCATGGTTGTGACTGAGTTGCTTCTATTGCACTTAAGCTTCTTATATTCTTCCGCTTTGTGCCTCTCTCTCTCTCTCGCTCTTGTTTGGAGAATCATCAATGGCTATTGTCCTGCATTTAACTTGAAATCTTTCATTTCCTGCATTAGCTCTGCTCTCTCATCTTAGTAGCTTAGGTTGCTTTTATAGTTAAGCATCTTATGTTGCTCTATTGCTCTTCATTTCTGGCTTTCGGTCTTCCCCCCTCTCTCACTCTCTCACTCTTCCCATCTCTCCCTCCCTCTCTCGTTCAAGTATTATTAAAAATTGTGGCTGAAAAACTTTACAGTTTTAATTATAGCTATCAACTTTTGCATATGCTTCGCTTTCATGTTATGTAATATTTATTCCCGCTTATGTAGCATTTGTAGCTAAGCTCCTTAGCTCGAACTTTCTCTTTCTGTTTCTCTCTCTGTCCTTCTCTGTCTACTTCACAATCGACACTGTTTGCATTGAACTTGAATAAAATAAATCAACGCATGTGTTTGCTCTGCTCTCGTGTCAATTATCTGTATATGACACCTGAGGTGTCATTGGTTTGTTGTTTTTATAGTTAAGCTTCTTATCAAATTTTCTTTGATTGATTCTGTGTTTTTGTCCCTAAGGACTTATTAGTTTTTTGTGTTCATGCTTGTTATTGTTTATTATTGTCAATTTTTATATACATACTAATTTCTTTGGTGGAGAGATCTTACGGTTTCTCCTGCTTATTTCATTCCATACATTTAATTTCCTTTATCTTTTTGCCACTCTCTTTCTCACTTTTTGACTGTAATTGCTTCACTCTCTTAATTTAATTTTATTTATATAATGTCAATTTCCTTATAATGTCTTTCTCCCACCTTTCCGTTTATCCCCTCTACTATTTCTTCCATTTTTGCCTTACTCTCTCTAAAAACTTTATATAATTTCTTTTCATTTTTTATCATCCTACTCGAGGTATCTCCAAGTCGTACATACTTATTTCAACGCACTTGAAGTTTTTTATGCATGCTGCTCCGGCCTTTGGCCCGTTTTTAGTCAAGGCTTCATAAAAAGCCATACAAGGGTGTGGGTGTGTGTTCGGGGGTGTGTTGGTTGTGTGTGTCTCGTGGCAGCAGCGTGAAATTGTTTACATTTTTGCTCTGGCCAGTGCACAGTTTTTCAATGCGCATAAATGGAAACACATAGTTATGATGTTTTTTATATGGCCACAAATATAACGAAGCCTCCGCTGGGGCGTGGCGGCAGGCAGGCTTGGTCGGGCGCAACGGCAAAGAAACATGCGAAGAAGCCAACCGCCGGCCACCACGAATTGTGTCGGTGTTCCCTGGCTGGCAGACAACACATCAGCTCGCCGAATGGTTAAAGCGAATTAAAAGCGGGCCACATAAACTCGCCTCGCCTTGGCCAGCGGCCATCACTCATCGAATTGAAATGGGTCCCACATTGTCTTTGGGTCGTGTCGGAATGCATATTACCGTTTTTCTGCTGTTATTTGTTATTGTTCTTGTTGTTGTTGTTGCTACAAATGCTCCCCAGTGCACCGTTAAAAGCATAAAGAGCACTAAACTGCTGTCGGCCATGAATTACGCTTTAATTGTGCACGCATTTTAAATAAGCTAAAGGCAAACACCGACAAATTTATACTCTATCTGTTATGTAGTTCAAACTTAATATTCATAATTCATAAGCTTTATTGAGCACCTGAAGTTTGTTATTCCTTGTGCTCTAAATATTTTCATTCAATCTGATCAATCTTTTCTCTTTTAATAATTAATCTTAAACATATTTAGAGCTTAGCTCAACGAGCTCCTTGTCCTTAAGATTCACTAAGTAAAAAGTATTTAATAAGCTTCACAACAAGTTTTTCTCAACAATAATTAGGAAAGCTATTGTAAAAGTTTATTAAAACTTGTGCAACAGTTTGGTTCAGTTACCTACAAATTGGCAGGTTCTTAAAGCCCTGTTGGACAGTGTATGGCGAAGGCAAAAGGCAGCTCAAATCTAACAAATGCGGCAAATAAAATGTGAGCTACTCGCTGAGTATTTTTACGACTGAATGTGCAAACATTTGCGTTTAGTTCTTCATGAGAATTAAAATGCCTGCACCTGTTCGAAGCGCAGTTGTGTGCTTGCTCCGTTGGGGGCCACTCTCGCCACAATTTGCGATAGCTCTTTAAATGCCACGAATGAAATAAAAAACTTAATGCAATGCGCAAGCTGGGAGCCAGCCCCGAGAGGGCTGATAGGGCTGAGGGGGCCGATTGGGTTGCTGTGTAGGCGTGGCAGGTGGAGAACTCAAGTCATTCGCCTAATGAATGCGCCAAAGTGAAGTGCGCGAAATTGAAAAAGCACAGCGCGACGACGCAGCCAAAGAGAACGCTGCAAAAATGATGAAAATGAAGCGCAATGACAGCAACAGGCGCAAAATCTGAATAAATAATACACAGGAAAAACGAAGGAAAAGCGCCCAAGAAAAGTTATCCAAATGGCAAAAGAACCAGAAAAAAATCAAGGAAAAAATAAGGAAAATATTGAAATGCTGATTAAGTTTACTTTACGCTGATTTGCTTTTGGACTCAGA
This sequence comes from Drosophila nigricruria, assembly GCA_037075265.1. Lineage (NCBI taxonomy): Eukaryota > Metazoa > Arthropoda > Insecta > Diptera > Drosophilidae > Drosophila > Drosophila nigricruria. The sequence goes on along the minus strand of JBAMCI010000227.1, from coordinate 8,780,412 downwards.
TGCGGCTACATTCACATTCACATTCACATCTACATCTACATCTACATCTATATTCGCATCGCACGGTCTTAGCTTTGGCTTAATTTTAACGCCTTGTTGGCTTCTGGCCGCAATCAACAAAGCACAAAAAAAAGAGCTGCCAGAAAATGCAAAATCCAAGAATCAACCGCTTAATTGTTGCTGCCAGACCCAGACGCACTTGAAGCCCAAGCAGCTGCTCAGTTCCACTTTCAGCTTAACATTACAATAGATACTATTATAGATGCTGTGCTACTCGACTTACCTCTGTTGCCTCACTTATCATACCCTATATGGTTAAGCATACCCTATAAGGCTTGTCTTGCACTAGAAGCACAAGCTGCTATTCCCACTTCATACACTACAATAGCTATTTATAGTTGCAGCTCGACTTACCTCTGCTATTTCGCTCATCATACCCTATATTCTAAGTGCAGGGTATGCCTAGCATAGCCAATTGCAATTCGCATAAATGTTTCATAGCAATTCGCGTGCAAATAAGTAAATTTAATGACTGACGACTGTTGGCTTGGCTGGCAACTGTAACTTTGAGTGGGCTTTGGCAGCAGCTTGAGCTCATTAACTTTGGCAACAAATAGCGCACGTGTGTGTATCTATCTGTGTGCATGTGTGTGGGCCTTTGAAGGTGCTGGCCTGGGGTAGCTTCACAGCTTGTTTGCTTGGCTGTGGTAACAAATCATGCAGAGATCAGAACACGTGTTGCTTTGATATTTGATGAGCAAAAGTTTCAGGTCCTCGGCAACTAAACGACATGGCCCTGTCCCTACCCCTGTCTATGTCTCTGCTTCTGCCATGCCTTGGCCAACAAAAGTCAAACAGAAACAAAGTTTGTCCGAGCTTTGCATGAATATTGATATATGTATGTGTAAGTATGTGTGTGTGTGCGTATGTGTGTGAGATAGCAATTATAGTAATTGCTTAAAGTGGCGCTTGCCAGAGTCCTGGCGAGGATTTATGGCCCGCTCGCCGCTTCATTAACATAAAAATCAGATTACTTTACTCATAATGTGCATATTTTAAAATATGTGAATGTTTCTTGGTCTTTTTTGCTTTTTTTCTCTGTTTTTACTGTGGCTGCTGGGCTTTCTTTCTTTTCGTTGTTGTATCTCCTGTGCTTGGCTTGTTGATTCAAATGAAATATATTGTTATGGCAAACACGCAGGACAGCCAGGACATTGAGCAAGGACCCTGGGGGGCGTCTCGCTGCTTGGCAGCTTTATTAATTTACATTGTTGACTGTTATCAGCAGCGGCCCAATGCGCGGGCATGTCAATGTCAACGCCGCGTCGCCTTGCCACGCCCCCCAGCAGCCGCCCACCTGCCGTCTTATCAGCAACACGTGTAATGAATGCCTAAACTGTCATTATCACCTTCTGGCGCGTGTTATGTTTTTCGGTTGTCATGTCAGCAAATATTGTGAAAAGATATTCGTTCTCCCCTCTCAGTTCTAGGTTCCCTTGATTTACGAGTAATAAGAACTGCTCCGCGGAGCAGCAGACGGCGAGCAATGTCTCTCATACTGCCAGATTGTGACACATATCAGCATTTATGGTGTCGCTGTTCCCTTAACACCCACACACACACACCCACACATGGGTGTAAGATTTGTGTGTAGGCATTAAGTAAGCGCCTTTAGCCGGATGCATTTCTGGTCGGAAATAAGTGTGGTCTAAGGCACAAAGCACGTGTTTGAAATGTAAGATATGGATTTAAAAGATAAGAATTATTAAGTTAAGAAGGCATTAAAGTAAGTTAGATGTCATGAATAGCTAAGGCTAAGCGGAGATATTTATTGATATCGGAAATTATTTTGATTATATAGATAAGAGTTCGAAGTAGTCCTGACTTTTTTAATACTCATAGGAAACTCTCTTAACTTTGAATACTGATTACACTTTACGTTAACATTTAAAAATCTTAAACGTCAATCATAAGAAGAGATCTCAAAGAGCTTAGAAAGGTCTAACTCTTAAAGTTCGAACATAACAGAAGCATGTTAGAGTCAAGGAAAGTCATGGAAGTTCCTTGCTCTGTCTGTTTTACTGCCTTCCATTCTATTATATTCCATTCACTCATATTCAAACTGTATAGAGCCGTGGCAATAAAACTTTCGTAGAGTTCTGTCACTTGCACACAAACACACGCTTCAGTTTTGAGGCAATTATCTGTGGCAGGGTGACAGGTGTTGGTTTCGCTTCGGGCTGCCAGCTTGGCTGCTTCAGTCACATTACTCATACGTCCCGTTGTGTGAAGGGTAAACAAGCTTATGAAAAGACGCACGCTTGCGTTGCTGCTTGCAAATTTTCGCGCTGTTGTTTATATTTATGCGCGAGCACAGCAACCAGCAACAATGAAGGCGAGTAACAACAGCAAACACCTCACGCAGTGCTGAGACTTTTATTGTTGTTGTTGTTGCTGCTGTTGTTGTTGTTGTTGCTGCTGGTTTGGCTGTCGTAGACGACAGAGCAATAAGTCATAAAAAGAAAAGTTGTAAAGGGCTCTTAACTTTCACTTTCATCTTTGTTGTGAGCTGCTCCACTGTAGCCCGGCGACTTGACTCGCTGACTGAATGGCCGAATGGCCGAATGGCCCAATGACTGAATGCCTGACGAGCTGTCCTCATTCTGCACTTGGACGGCGCTTAACTTTTATGGCGAACAGCCCAAGACGAAGCCACCATGTTGCGATTACAATACCGAGCTATGGTTGTGGGTGGGCTTGGGCAGTGCCTATGGAGTGGAGAAGCGCTTAGTATTGGAAGAAAGGTTGTGGACGGTGGGGAGCGACGGACAGCGACGGGCGGTCGCATAAATAAGAAAGCAAATGTAAGTGATGGACTTTATTTTAATATTGGCCGCGAACGTTCGCATTGCGTCCGCGTACGCCATTCGCATTCACATTTTGTTTAATATTAAGAAATTCTCCTTTTGCTTAACATAATATATATACATATATATATATTATATTTTCCTTTCGAGCTTTTGTTTTGCTTATTTTCTTCTTTTTTTTTTTTTGGTTTCTTTTTTTGATGTTTTCCTGAAGGCTTTTCCGCTTAAGTGAAATGAAATGACTGGACGCTTTATGAGATATCTGCGCGGCGCTAATGAAAATATGTTTCGAATGTAAATTGGGGCATTCGTTGGGGCTTTTTGGACTGGTTTTATGACCAGCCGGACCCTGTGAACCTTGTGGAGCTTGGACCGCAAACATTTCCGGCGCCTAATGAATTTGTCAATGCCTGACCCACATAGAGAGCCAAGTCGCTTGGGCACACAGACAAGGGGCGCCTTATCAGCGGCGCTGAGTGAGGCCAACTGTGCACAGGACATGCGACCCTTTTCAATTTGCTGATATGTACAATTAAACGCGTCCCACTGTGATAATCACAAGGCGAGGCGACATTCGGATGTGGTCAACCATACTCCAGCCCTTGTTAGCTTTGGGCTATCTTTAGTCTCCAATACCCGTGCCATTCGCCAACTCTGAAAAGGGTTGATTAGCATGCGCGTGCAGCATGGAACACAGCTTGAATTCGGCACAATCAGAAACGAAAACTCATTTGGCTTGGGTATATTAAAAGTCGGTTCAGTTTATCATTTGCAGCGCTGCACTAGCAGAAGCAGAAGTCGTGACCAGCTCTGCTCCTTATCGCCGCCAAGTTACGCGATACGCCATAAATCTTTTGCCTGATTTATGTCGCTGTGCGACATTGGCCTCAAATTTATCGCAGCAGCAGCAGTAGCAGCAGAGGCGGCGAAGGCGGCTTGATGATAGCTGCGCCCAAGTCAGAGCCACGGTCGCAGCCAATGTTGTCCTGGCTGCCGACAGCAGTGTCCTGGGTGCGAGTGGCCTTTTTCGTAACTGGGCCGTTGGCTGACATCCTTTTTCAACGTGTCGGCCGTCTTCAAGGCAAACACAGCCATCCAGCCAGCCAACAGGCAGCCAAGTGTTTGTGTGTGGTCAGCCCGCATGAGTGTCCTACGAGTGTGCCCAGCTCAATGTCTGTCGCCGTGTGACTGAGCTTAATTATCATTGCCGCGAGCTGGCGCCTCGGTCGCGCCTCGATGGTATTCTGTGTGACTTCTGTCGGAAATTAATTTCCTTGCGGCTCGTTCACACTCACGCATACGCGCATACGTCGAGAGCTCTCGGATATACAAGGATATGCGTGCAGTTACTCAATGATGCTATTTACTTAGTCTGAGTGGAAAAGCTTTTGCTACGCGTTGTATTTGCGTTTAATTTTGTATGAATAACGGAAATTTGCGGCTTTCCGGCATTTTAAATTGCATTTAAAGCACTGCCATCAATTGCTCTCACACACAAACCCAACAAAGGCGCTGCGCTCTCGCTGCGGCTGCGGTTGGCGACTATTTGTAAATTGTTAAAAATTTAATAACAACATTGATTCCACTTCTACTTAATTGAAGCCTGTTAACAAAAGTTGAAAAATTATTTTTACTTCCTGCGCACAAAAGTAGGCAACGGATTTCAACTCAGAAATTTCGAGCGCTTAAAAGTAGGCAACAAATTTTTATATGAAGTGAAAAATGAGTTAATTGTAGGCAATTCATCAAAAAGTGAATGGGATTGGATTCACGAGGGCTGTTTGTTAAGTAACCAGACACCCGCCCACTCTGCTTACATTCATTTACAATCAGTGTAAAATTACATGGAATGATTTGCAAACTGTCCAATTTGCAATTTAATATAAATTGAAGCAACAATAAATTAGGCAACAGCTTTCAGAGAGTTGCTCTCAGGCAGATCATCTCTTTTGAAAGTTTGTACGTAACGTTGCAACAGCTTTTGCAGTGCAAATGCTGTTGCCTGAAGCAGCTTTTAGCTAGGCCACTTAGGCCGCAAATTAAAGCCGAGTCTGCAAATATACAACTCGTTGTGCATGTCCTTCCCTTTTTGGAAGAAGCAGCATATTTGATTATGCTTGGCTGTGCAAATGTGCCTGGGCGTCTCGACGACAGCTGTGTGCCGCTTATTGCCAATTATTGTCCATAAATTGCGCATTTATGAGCCCAACATACGGCCAGAGATTTGTGGGTGTGTGCAAGTGTGTGTGTGTGTGTGTGAATGAGCTCGTGTTTGTGTGTGTGTGTTTACCTTACTCGTGCAGGGTCTTATAAATGTGCTCGCATTTTGTGTCTAATGTGGTCCATTAACAGTCTCGACTCCCAGCCAAATGAACAGCGCTTGAGGCTGGGCAATTGTTGCACTGACTTCTGTTGCTGATTGCCTTCAAACGAAGACTGTGCAAATATTTGCCCAGAGGCTGGACACCGACAGAACTTGACCTAATCGATGCCTAGATGAAGTGAGAGAGAGAGAGAGAGAGGTGACAAATTCTATGGAAATATATGTAGATGTGAAACAGTTTCTAAATCAATGAATAGAAAACATAGATTAAAATTGTTAACAGCTGCAGCTTAGCAACTTCCGCGGTAATACTCCTCATTTGTCTCTATTACAGGGCAGTGGCTTTTCGAGGCGTTAGCTTAATTGCATTACTGAGCAGCTTTGCGTCGGCTTAAAGTCAGGCAGCCAGCGTTGATTTGTTTTGCCAACGTCAAACGCACAGCCCAGCGCAGCCCAGTCCATTCAGCGGGCCACGCCCAACGTTCGCTGGGAAGTAAATCAATGGGGCATATGCGATTGGGTGCAAACGAATTCCGCTGCAGACACAGAAATGGCCAACTCCACACCCAAGCCAATGTAAATCTATGCATGCACGCCACTTTCTGCGTACATTTTTCACATTAACTGGCCGCGTCGTCGACGTCCTTGTCAGTAATTTTGTATGCACAGTCAGCTCAGGCAGGACAACAAATCACTATCTCACTGCACAGCAGGACCTGCTAACCAGTCAGCCAGTCAGCCAGTCAGCTAGTGCAACACCAGATAAATAAACAGTTGCGCCACGGCTCGTTGATAGATCGACAGACGATTGCAGTTTGTTGGCGCGAAATTGCATTTGGGGGCGATTGTGAGCGAAGGGGGCGTGGCTGGCAAAAGACATGATAATGCATTGGACTGTGCAGTCAGTCGACAACAATAGCAAGCGAAATCGTTAGAGAACTGAACAAGTAAGCGAAGAGTGCTGTATACAATATTGAATAAATCATGGATAGTTTTGATTGATAGTCTTTAATAATTATACGCAGAAAAAAAAAAAAATAGTTCCTGCTATGCTCTTTTACCTACCTTTACAGAAGAAGTATTTGGAGCACGTGCTGATGCCAGCTCGACAGACATTCAACTTATTTTTGTACATTTTCCACGCATGGCATTGAAGGATCTTAGATGTGTAGACAGTTCCTGTTGTTCGAGTTGATTTCCGTCTTTGCATGAGCTTAACTTTCGATTTTGTTTTGTGCTAAGCGCACATTCTGAGGAGGAATTGCATCGGGAGCAGGCTGGAGGCATTCCTTGCGTCTCTTGCATTTTTCACTGTTCGACTTTAGCCTTGCTCAAGTTTTATGCAGAGTTTTTCGTTATCATGTTCTTGATTTATGAAACTGTTTTTATTATTTTCATATTGTTCGAGCAACGGGCGGTCTAAGCAAGACGCCAGACACACACCCACGCCCAACCAGCTCTGATTTCTGAAATCACAAGTGCTTTTTTTTTTCTTGCGCTCCCCACGCTCCGCCCCGCCCCGCCCCGCAACGTTCTTCATGTTCTGCCACCAGGGCATCTTCATACCATGCTTCATATTCAGTTGCTACATCGGTTTTTTGTGCGTTGCACCAGAAATTCGTATTCCATTCTGTTGGCCATGCCAGCAAACTTTCCTACAGATTAGAGAGTGAGAGAGTGGAAGAGAGTGAAGGAGAGAGAGAGAGGCGGGAGAGCTGCCAAGAGTTAGTGCAGTGTGGAGCATGTCGTGTACGATATTTCTTACAAGTTCTCAAATTTGATTTTTGCTGTTTGTTGTGGAATTTGAAATGATTATGGAGCATTTCACATCGGCCTTCCACATCTCCTCCATTCGGCAAAAGTTGCATTATGCGCTTTGTTGGTCAACAAGAATTCCTTGCTGCTGAAAGTTTTTGGCCAAAAACGGCACCCATATGAATAATGCATTCATGCGGCTGGCAGGCAACAGCAGCAGCAGCAGCAGCAACAATAACAATCTGAGCTTAATTTGGAGCAAAAACCACTCAGCATCAGAGCATTTGGCAGTTATTAATGCAATTCACAATTTTGCAGTTAAAGAGAATCGAGCGTGAAGTATTTTGTAAATAAGTTAAGCCTCTACTAATGCGTTAATGCTGAAATATTTAAAGCATTCAACTTGAATTTAAACTAATTGCAAATGAAGTCCAATCTGAAATAATAAACGAATATATATATACTGAAAATTAAGATTTACTTTCTAATAATAAGAGGAAGAGGGTATTTGTTAGCCCAGCATTGATTGCGAAACTCATCAAGTAAATTGCTCGACTTAAACCTCAATTTAGGATAATGTTTTCTTGACACTTCATTTAATTTTGTTTCAATTACTTAAATTTGGCGAACTTATCAATTAAGTATCAATTTATTTATCCACACTTCAATTCAATTGTTTAGTTCGTAATTGATTTGAAACTAAATGAAACTTCAATTCCGCAAGCAAAATATGCTGAATGAGTGGCTGGTTGTAGGTTACGATGGAAATAGAAAATGCCTGTGGCAATTGTTGACATTCCTCGCAGCAGCAATCACAAATACACTTGTCGTTTACACGGCATCTCCTATTGGCGCCCCTTGGCAGCCCCTTTGGATTCGCTTGCCACACAATGAAATATTAATAAATTCCATTACGAAAGAAAACACACTCGAGTGCACAGCAAAACATCAATGGCAACAAGCGTTGGGCTTTGTGGCACTGGGAATGGGACTCGAATAGACGATACCAATGGCGATGGTGATGGAGATATTGAGGCATCGTCATCTAACAATCACTAAAAACGCCGCTACGATTCCGATTCCTATTCCTATTCCTATTCCTACTCCTATTCCTGCTCCTATTCAGGGCTTCTCTATGCCGAATGCGTTTCGCCGGCATCGGAATTTGATTGTGTATTGCTTTCTGTGGCAACATTTTCCTTAAGCTACGCACACAATTTTCAATTGAAGTGGCTGCGAGGACGTCTTTTCCAATTCAATTGTCAGCACAAACTCACACACATATCTATATATATATACATCCATAAGATGAATGTCGACATTTAGAAGGCATTCAGCAAGCACTTTAACTCGTTTATATGTAAATTCACAGTTTATATATGAGTTTATTTTTGGGACCCCACTTAAGCGCCAATCGTAGCAAAAAGGGAAAATTTAATTGGTAATTTTTAGTTGAACGTTCGCTTATCGAATGGCTCGAATGGCACGCGCCCAGCTTTCAGTAAATGCGCGCAGTTTAAATTGCAGTAATAAGAATAATATTTGATTTCTCGAATGACTGCGCCCCCGCGCCCCCTCGCTGCCAGCTCCCCCTTTGTTAAAGTCGTGCTGTGTTCGCTGTTTAAGGCAAATGCGCTTGTTAACAAGGTCAACATGGAAACAGCAGGCGAGCCAAGCTGCAGCAGCAGCAGCAGCAGTTGCAGTTGCAGTTGCAATTAAATGCTAATGGCGTGTGAAAGCCAATTTTGAAAAGTATACACAGAGAGAAAAGGAAGTGTACTAAGTGCAAGGCAATCGTACAGCTAATTTGTGGAGTGCCCGAGGGCTGCCAAGCACGTTGACAATGCCATTGAAGTTGCGCTTGAGTGGCTTTCAGAGCTGGCCAAAAAGCCGTTGCATACTTTGCAGCGCACGGCAAAGAGTTTATTCGCTAATGCTCGCAACTATTGTGACTATTGTGACAGCCGGACCGCGCGTCTCCCCAATTGATTGGCGGATGGGGCAGCTGAGTTGGCCTGAGCCTTTGTCTACTCGTTGGCATTCATTTAATTGCTGAAAGCAAAGCAAAGCAAAAGGAAAGCAAAGCACAGCACAGCAGAGAGCAGGCGCATATTTTGAACGGGCCGCAGTGAAACCTTTTATTATAATTTAGGCAAGGCACGCGGCTGGCCAGCGGGTGAGCCGCGCCAACTGGAGTGAGTTAAAGAGATGACGTCGCTCGAGCGGAAACCACTAACCCAACGAGCCCCCAATGTGGCGATGTGGCGCTGTGGCGATGTGGCTCTGTGTGTGCGTGGGTGTGCGTGCGTGCCAATGCCCATTGATGTTGACCCGAACTAAAACCGCAAATAACGCAAAACACAAACAGCAACAACAATTACAAAAACAACTTGTCTGCACGACATGCCGAAAAACAAGTGAGTCAGTGAGGCGCAGTGGGCGTGGCAAGATCACAACAACAACATCAGGAGCAGCAGCAGCAGCAGCAAACATCGAATTATGTCAGAATCCAAAGCCACAAACAATTAAACAAAATTGCAAATTAGACGTTATATAGACCAACAAACCGACTCCACAGTTAACAACAAGAAATCGGCCAACCAAGCGACCGACCGAATAACCAAATAACCAACCAATCGACCGACCAACCGACCGACCGACCGACCGACGAACCGACCCACTGGCCACGCCCCATTTGCGGTTACTGCACAGTGTGGCAATGTCAATGGGAAGGAAGTGTAGGAAATTGCCTATTTGCAATTGTAATTTATTCATGTGGTTTAATATGCCGTGAAGCGACAGACTCCAAACAAAGCGCCTCCAAATTGAGCAAAACAATAATTTTCTCTCTTCCAAACTAGAATCTATGCGCGTCCCACTCGTCCCACTCCTCCCACATTTCCCTTTGCTCTGGTCGCCCATGCTTCAATTCCGTTTGTTTGTCGTTTGGCTGCAATGGTTTGACTAATGATTCGATGTCAAGGTCAGCCGGATCATTGTCACGATTATTGTTCTAGCTGCCTTTCAATTACCAACAGCGCCCAATTTGGCCAAATTAACATAAAGTTTGACAAACGATGCCCAAAAAGTTATGGGATCAAAACTTGCCGAGGGAATCGTTCAACTTGAATCTGTCCATCAATCTCATTGAGCTCACGGCCATGAATGCTGTGGCCAAATAGTTAAAGCAAAAGGAATTTTAGTACAGTAATAGAAATTTACTAAGCCAAGTTAGTAAAGCTTCATAATTAGTTCAGTTTTTACAGTCTGTAGAAAAACTGTCATCTATAGCTTAACTGCTCAACAAATTGAATTGCGTGAGTAAGTCTTGTAAGCTTCTTCCTCTCTCTCTCTCTCTATTTCTTTCTCTCCCTTGCTCCCTTGCATTTTGCCACACTCTTAAGCTGCCATTCAGTAGGTAGTTTTTCTTTTGGCTTGTACGTGGCGAAGCAATTTAAGTTGAACACAATGAACGGCTTGTTGCAACTAGCTGTGGCTACTTACTCGTGCTGGCTAAGTCTGCTAATCCAGTGCCCACTAAATGGACTATAGATTGCACTTTTATGTCACAACATTCAAGCAAATCGTTAGCCATTTAAAATGGCTTAAAGGCAGCAAGCACACCCACACACACACACAGAGAAAGGGAGACACAGATATTTGATTAGAAAGGACAAACTGGATGCTTTGCTTGATTGGCCAAAAGTGTTCTGTGCTGTGCTGGGCTGTGCTGTGGCTGTTGGGCTAGAACAATAAATGACAGTCCATTTGCGTACGCCCATGCGGAAGATCAGCGTGCGCCACAGTAAATAGAGTACGAAAATTGTTTTGGCTGTCAAATTACGTAAACATTGTCATAAATGAAAAATTCATCCAGCCGCCTACGTCGCCGGCGTCGTCGTCTCCGGTTTTCATTTGCTGTCGCTCTAGCAAATTTGTCAATCTCGTCGAGCCTTTTTTGCCTCTTCTCGCCAGCAGGCACTCGGATACTGGATGCTTGGGCTTGGGCCTGGCTCAGTTGACGCCGTCGGGGCCTCACATGAGCTCTGTTTTTCTTTTCTCTCTTTTGGATTTTGGCGCTGTTTTGTTTACATTACTGCAAACCAGCAAATTGCCAACGTTCTTTTTTTTTTTTTTGGTTGGTTTTCATTTTTGATGCTGGCCTCTGCTGGCTGGCTGGCTGGCATAGCATGTGGAGCCGCGTCTCCGTCCGTCTCTGTCCGGGTCGTCCGCAGGCGCGACATATTAATTATTCATTTCGATTTTTGGTCTGCCAACAGCTTCTAACCAAGGCATACAGAGTTCTGGACTGGGCTGTGGGCGTTACTTGGCAATCGGGGGCGGGGCACTGGGGTGTTGGGGCGCTGGGAATCCGCACGGGTTGCGACTAACAGAGCTGCTTGTGATTTATAAACACGCGCGCCGCACTTTGGTGATTTACTGCAAATTGCTTTATAATGTTATATAAATTTTCTTGATGTTGTTGTTGTTGTTGTTGATATTCATGTTGATGTTGGCTGCTTTTGAATAATTATAAAAGAAGCAAAAATGTCAGACAACCAAATGGCTAAGAGGCACGCCAAATGCACTTTGAACTCTTGACAGATTAAGTATACGCCACGTACTTTTGGGACGCCTATCAACAGCTTTACGCGTATTTATGTTGAAATAAATATCTGACAGCTGTACACTGTGCTTAATGAGGCTTACGTTCGAGCTCAACAATTTTTATGATTTAAAAAATAATTTTATGTGGAATTAATGTTAAAGCAAAACTATGAAAACATGATTTAAAAGCCATTTATACATACTCAGTGAAAGGTTAAAAGTGGTTTGTTTGATTAATGCTCGCTAAATGTGAATTTGGCAGCAAAAGCGAGCTGAAAGTAAAAGCAATTCTGTGTCTGCTACAAATTACATGTATGTGTATGAGTTGAGCTTTATGTAAATTTCTGAGTGGCTGATTTCTCTGCTCTTCTATTATTATTTTTATGCTATTTTATTTTTGTGTTATTGTATTTCGCTCTTATTCTGCTTCTACTTTTTTCACTAACTTTGCCTTCGGCTATGCCTTTTTTTATTGTATAAATTTTTCGTAGCTGAAAATTAGAAATGTTCCATCGCGTTCAACTTCACTGACAGTGCGTGGCAAATTGCTTTCCGAAGTCTAAAGTCTGGCCCACACACACACACGCTCGCTCACACATGCAGATGCCTTGCACATACACCCACACACACACACAGACACACAGACACAAATACAGACAGATACAAGCATAAACCAATTGCTAACAATAATAAAAATTCCTTTTTTTTTGGGGTGCTTTTGCTGCGCCGTTTCCGTTTCCTAACAATAAGTACAGTGCACAGACTGCTTGGTGTGGGCAGAGGAGGCGGATGCGGGTGGAAGGATGAGGGAATGGTGTAATTTGCATGAACAGACGACGAACACATAATATCCATGCATTAGAATTATGCCCATTGCCATGCCAAATGGCAAATAATGGCAGCCAGGGCCGGATAAATTTACTAGATAAATGCGAAAAAATTCGAAAATGTTCTCATGTTGCGAGCAGCAGCAGCTGGGGAGGAGGGGCGAAATTGTGTATGCTGAGTGTGCACATGGCGTATGCGTTATAAATATGCCCGCCTCTCATTATTTCGACATAAATGCGAGTGAATCGATCAGCCAGTCAGCCGCGCTGCACATTCGCAGTAATTATGGTGCATAATAATCAGAGCTGAAAGTTGGGAGGATTTGGCAATTATCCTTATTACGCTTTAAGCTTGATGGATGGGGCGCAGCTGATGCTAGATAAGTGAATGTAAGTAACTATTTTTGGCAAATTAAATTGCATAGCTGGTCGCGAGTCTCTGGCCGAAAATCGTGTAATAGAAAAATAAAAAGCAAGTGGTGCCACAATGGAACCACCGGCCATTGGGTATATCATTATGCAGGCGGCGTGCGCCATTATCGTTTTGCTCTCATTTCCGTTTTCGCTTTTTCATTTAACAGGAAGCGCTGCGGAGGCGTGGCAATGAGTGCATTTGACTGAGGGGCAGCTGCTCTCTGCTCTCACTCCCGCTGCTTCAGCTATTCACCTACATTTTAAGTATTTTTGTCACAGCAATAACTTTCATGTCAGTCCACAAACAGAACTTAACTGCTGCTCCATACTCATTCAGCAGCTCTCTCTCTCTCTCACTCTTTCTCTATATCTCTTTCTCTTTCTGTTTGCAGGCAAGCATCGCGCATATAACAGTGGCTGGGCAATAGAAAAAGCAAACAGCGCACGACTTTGCTTCTGGGCCAAAACAGAGTTGCCTTTTGTGCCCCAGCTTGGCAATTGGCCAAGTTAATAAAGAGCGTGAGCAGACGCCAATAATGACGTTGCTGTTGCAGCAGCTGCTCCTGATGTTGATGATGACGTCGCTAACTTGGTTATTGCTGCTGCCAGCATAGAAAATTGTCAGACACTCAGACCGAGCCAAAGACAGACCTAAAACAAAGGCATACCCTCAACTCGCCCCCGCTGCGCGCTGCCCCCTGCCCGCTGTCCGCCGCTGACCGACTGTACCAGGGGCCAGGAGCAGGCTTACTGCATTTCCGGTTGTTGTTCCTGTCGCCGCTGTCACCATGCCACAACTCCATATGGCCGAGAGCAACGGCATGGCCTGGCTGCTCCTACTCGCTGTGATTGTAATTGTGCTGTGCGGTAAGTACCACGCCCCAACTCCCAACTCCCAACTCTAACGCCCACTACCCAGTTCTGTATTCATATTTATGCCAGCGGCTGGCATGGCCAAAGCATTTAGTTAAGTTAAGTTTCGCTTTTATTGTTGGCATAGTTAATTGTTGGCATTTGTTTGACGGCAAGTGCTCTGCTCTGCTCTGCCTGCAGCCAGTGAATAGCTGGCAACTGCAGTGCTAACAAATAGACGGGATTTTGTTTCAATTAACAATTAGTTTGCACAAAAGTTTTGCTGTACAATTCTTTCTCCTTTTTTTTCTATTTTTGGCCAAAGTTACCGCAGAAGCTCCTCGTTTGCCATATTCCATCAAATGGAATAATATTGCGTATACGCCCCATGGCCATGGGTCGTCGCCTGGGCAAAGGCAAAAACTTAAAGTCAGCTAAAATAACTGCATGTATCCGAGAGATACAATTGCTGCCAGAGCAACAGACGGCTAGTAAATTGCATGCATGTAAAATGAAGCAAATCTGATAAAGTTGCAGTCAAAAATTAAACAACATATATGCACAGAGGCAAGAGCGAGGGCAAAGTTTCGCATGCTTTGCTTGCTAGCTAGCTATAGCTGGAGGTACTACAATATTTAAAAGCCAATTATGCATCAGCTAGTCAAGGCAGCAGCCTCAAATTAAAGAATCATGCCTGTAAATATTTAATAGCAGCTTCAAATGAAGGGAAAGCTCACGTTTAGGTAACTGTGAAAAACACAAAAAATCGTAAACATATTGGAAAAATAAAATAATTGTATTTACACTTGACCACAGGTCTAAAGCAATTAAAACTCTTGCGGAAATTTCAACAAAAAACTTTTGCTTGTTTGGCAATTATTTTGAAATCTCTCTCGACCAATATAAATTGAATGAAATTGAGCATGTGAATACTCGACCCGAAGCTGGCTCCGAATGTATATATACATATATGTATATATATATATATATATATATATATATAGGTATATATATAATTTAGTAAATGGCGTGCGGGCATATCAATAAAGCAGCATGCAAATTGCGCATACGCCACGTGCGCCAGCTTGATTGCAACAAATTAACAAAACGTTTTAGTTAGGCCACGATTAAAAGGCCCAATAAAAAGTTTGAACATGATTTAGGCCTGGCTTGCCGGCTAGGCCTGCCCGCTGATAGCTGCTATAAAAATGCGACACGCAACAATACAACAACAACAACAACAAGTCATTTAATTAACAATTTCCGGTGCAGCAGGCGGCTGATTCTTAATGCATTTGATTTATGCTTAACGTGTGGTAAATTTATTGCAGCAACAGCAGCAAATAGCGCCGCGCACGGTCCGATGGAACAATTCAAAAAATGCTCGAATTAATTGCATTTACGACAACAACAAACTACAAAATGGCCAACACATATTTCAAAATTCAATTAAAATAAAACAAAAATGCAATGAAACGAAAACGGACTGCTGTTGCTGCTGTTGCTGTAGCGACACTATGCAATTTCCGTTGAAGGGCGTGCCCAGGTGGGCGTAAAAATAATTAAAGCGCAACAAAAACAAATATTGACAACGAGCGACGTCAGCTTCCGGTCGATGTCGACAATTGTTGTTGTTGTTTCTGTTTCTGTTTCTGTTTTGGCTTTTGCGTCCGATTGAATTACAGAGTCCATTTGAAATATACATAAACAACTAAAAGGCACAAAACGTTTAGAAAGCCAAAGGTGTGTGTGCAGGTGAGTTCAGTTGACTGATAGCGGGCAGCTGCTTGCGGGCAGTCTCTGGGCAATGGCCACCAGGCGAATGTCAATTTAATTAGCACATTCGACGCTTTTAGCGCAACTAATCGCAGAGCGCGCAACCATCAATCAATCAATCAATCAATCAATCGCTCGGTCAATATATCAATCAGCGAACGCAGCCGACAATTTTGCTGAGTGAATTTGTGTGTTTTGTGGTGTGCAAAAAGGGCAAAGAAAAACCCTGGCAAAAAAAAAAGGGAACAAATGCGATGGAAACTAATTGACAAGCGAATACACTGCAAATGTAAATAGAGACACTTTAAAGAGTTGTAGCTGAGCTGTAGATATATATAAAGTATCTTACTGAGTATCAGGTATCTGCATGCTTAATACTGTTTTTGGATATCGCTTTACTCATACATATTATTCTTACTCAGTTGGGCTTCTCCGACTACAGCATTGCTACAGCTCTTATTACATAACATGCACTCCACAAATTTATGTGTGGAAAATATCTTAAGCTCTACACACAACTTATTTATATGCAAGTTATTCATATATGCACATGTCCAATCCTTTTATGATAGTTATTAGACCTGTTTGCTGGCCATTGAGCATACTCTCTGCCTGGCTTAATCAATGTGAAATTTATATTAGCGTCCGTTGGCAATATTTTTCAATATATTCATAGAAATTTCAATATTGATTATGATTGATTTAGTGAGCTGGCAAAGCAGAATATTATTTTTATGGCAATGGGCATGGCCTGAGTGCATACTATATTGTTCGACTGGCTGCATGCGATTGCGAGTGCCGTGCACAGCAAATTATTCAAAGTTAAATTTACGAGTTGTGCGAAGCTCCATAAAAGCAATTTTAATATTAATAATTTAAAGTTGGTCAGCTACATACACACATATATACACACACACGCACACTGCTGTGCACCATAGAAATTGCAGATATTTGTGTAAAACTTGTTTTATTTGTCCAGGCAACGCAAAAGTCCAAAAAGAAGTCAAATAAATAAATGCATTGGAATGAAATTCGGCGAATAGCGTAAAGCAAACGTGCCAAACCGGTCGGCAACAAGCCAACACACAGGCCGCTCCTCTCTCCTTCCCTCTCTCTCTCTCTCCCTCTCTCTCTCTCTCTGGGGGTCTGGGCGGAAATGGAGTGCTTGCCTGTGCGCGGTCGATGGTCAAATATTTGCAACAAACTTTTTGGCCTGGCCAAGTCATTGAACGTTGGCTTGGCGAACTCAAACAGAAAGCACAAAACAAAAGTTCTACAATTCACGTCGAGTGTATGAGCATTGCAGCACTGTGAATGAACTAACGAAATACCCTGTAATAAATATTTAATGCATAGCTAGATCCATTCTACTCAGAGCCTGCCACATACTCCTTAAAATGAAATACTCTGTCTGTAAACAAAACGAGCAGCAGCAGCAGCAGCAGCAGCGGAGGCGGCAAAAAAAAAAGGAGCGTTCGGGGACTCGGCCAGGTGGGCATGCCACCTTTCCAGCAGCCAAGCAAAAAATTGCCACGTAGGTAATTGAGTATGAATGTGGAATGTGTCGAAAGCGTTTTTGATATTTGCCAAACAAAACGTTGGCATGGAAAGACGTGAACAAAGCAACAAAAACATATACATATAAGAGAAATGCCCAGCGAAGCTGGCCAGGCGGCGCCAGAGCGAGAGACTCCAGGTAACATGTGTGTGTGTGTGTGAGTGAGTGTATGAGTGTGGGTGGCAAGTTGGCAAGCAAAACAAGTGGAAAATGAATTCGATACATTATCATGACGTCAAGTCGTGCGTGGTGACTGGCCGGGCTGGGCTGAGCAGAGCAGCGACTCGGGGCCAAAGTGGCTGCCAAAAAGTATAAATTACGTGTAATGCTCCGCTCCCTATCGATGACAGCCATTTCTTATGCGAAACACCTTCAGCAGGGCCAACAGACGGACAGACTGACTGACTGACTGGCAGACAGTCAGACGGACAGATGGGCGGCCAAAGCAAATGTGCGCATAAATGAATTACCAATGAACCGCATGCGATGCTCTCTACGTGCCACATTTTATTTTCAATTTGGATCCGAACTGGGGAGTCGAATCGAGCTACGCTTGGGCGCTAATTTGTGGGCGGTATCCACTTCCAGATGGTCTAACACAATCGGGTATTTAACCATCTGACAGATGCGCTGCACAAAGTACCTAGCTAGAGTACACAGTACAATGCGTGGGAGGCGGGGGGAGGGGCCACAATTCGACAGCCTACATAAAAGCGCAATTTACGCCATTATGCGTCGAGTTCCATTTGATTAGAACACGATGACACGAACAGCGCACACTCAAGTTGTGGGCGTGGTGTGGTGTGGTCTGGGGTAAAAGCAATTTCACTAAATCTGCAATTGTTATGTCGCCTGCTAAACAACTCACTTTGCCACACACACACACACACACACTAACAAGCAAACAAGCAACTGCCTCTCAGGCGGCTTCTTCTTCCATTCGGGCAGCCATAAAAGCCAAACGTTCTCACACGTCAAATATTTATATTGCATTGTCCCCTTCACTCTCTCCCTTGTCTCTCGCTCATTGTTCCTGTGCGATATGATTTGGGTATTGATTAAGCGTCAATGGGGAGTTGCCTCTGTGGCTGCTGCTGCTGCTGCTTCTCTACATGTGCTACTGCCTCCAATTACTGCAGCGCTTTATATCCCCATGCGAGAGCATGTTTCTCTCTACACAGTTTTACAACATTTTTATGCTACATGGCAAGAAAAATGTGGGCAGAAATGTGCCATAAATCATGCAAAACGATTTGATAGCCTCTATTAGACAGTTTATGGGCCTAGTTAAAATGTTTATGGCCCAAACTTGACGGTGAGCAGCAATTAAACATAATGCTCCTGTTGATCAGCTCGCAACCAAGAGCCAAGAGCAGCTGGCGCACATAAAACCCAACCCTGAAAGGATTGTCTTGGCAACGAAAAGGAAAAGGATGTGAAATTAACAAAATTCTCGAGCTAAATTGTTCAATTACCAAGTCAATCAAATTGGTTAGCTAATTGGGCAAGTTACTTACACTAAGTACAATTTTCTTCGGCTCCTTTTCTTACTATTCAAATGTTGGCTGTATCCATTCCTATATTACTCTCTCCTTTCTTTCCTCTTCCACTCTCTTCTTATCTCACCATTTCACATACTCTATTTCTTTGTCTATTTTCTCTCACCTTAAATCTAGTTTGCCTCCAGCCTCACTGTCTTACTCTTCAATTGAATAATTTTATAAAATTTTTCCATTAATCCTATATTTAAATATTCTTAGCTGATTATTTTTCTCAGTGCACCTGCTGCCAATTGATGAGCAGTGATTACACATTTCTATGTTTATTGGTATGGCGTTTAGTCTCTGACTACGTGAGCGAAGGGCACTCAGGCACACGCACAGACGCGCGAGAGTATTTGATTTCGGGAGGTGTTTGTTTTTTTTTACTACCTACTGTCTGAGAATTCCCTCGAGTGCACTTTATGCGTTGCCTCACGAGTCGCGTTTGAACAGCAGCACAGTGAGAATTGTTGAGAGACTGTGTACATTCATTGAATTCGAGCTGTTGTCGATTGTGAATTGTTTCCGCCAAGCCAAGGCAAGCCTACCCGGCTCAGCTTGGCCTACGTTCAGATCTCTGCTCAACTAGCCAACATACATATATATATATCTATAGTTATATATATATATATTAAGCAAAGCATTTCCGCTGCACTGTTTACTGTTGACTGTATACAAACAATTTCCGCAGCTAAATCTACCCAAGCAGCAGATGGCAATATGTAATGCCTGCTCAGGGCTATTTATGGCAACCAATACGCATTGATCCTGCGGAAATTTATTGATGAATTTCATTTCATTTCATTTCATTTGGCTCACGCGCACCTCTCGAAATTGCTTTATTTTCAGCTGCGTCGCTTTTCATGCTCTGTGTGCTATATGCAGAGGAGTATATTGGCACTGCAAATGTGAATTCATATTACTAAGAGTAAGACTAAGAGATAGAAGTATAATGTCAACTGCCTGATATCTTACTCAATTTTAGGAGTTTATTTCTAGCCTAGTATTAGCTAGTCAGTTATACCCGCTTGCAGCCAACTCGATTGCTCTCAATTCCAACTGTAAACCAGAGCTAGAACACACGATTCCAAAACTTTGGCCGTGTTGTTTGTTTGCTTTTCATTCGTCAGCGCGCTGGTTGAGAGCCCAGACATTTATATAGCTCCCCACCTAATGGCAGAGAGCGAGAGAGCGGGAGAGAGATAGGGAGAGTGAGAGGTATGGGTGGGTGGATTGGTGAAAACGTTGCTGGCATCTAAAGTGGTTGCGATTAGTTTGCTAATGTTGTAATTTCATCATTGGACGCCGCCGACGACGCGACTTCGGAGCGCAGACGCTCAGGCGGCGGCGTCGGCGTCGGCATCGGCATCAACATCGGCAGCAGCTTAACTAAACATCATCAGGTACTTGACAGCCTGGAGACCGCAATTTGCTGGCTATGGCGAAGGGCTCAGCCACCACCATTTGAGCCACTGTGCACTTGAGCCACTGACCAACCCATACCCATACCACCGCTCATCCACTTGTGCCGTGGCTCAAGTTTTGTTTCGAATTGCGAGCTGCGCTCTGCACTCAACTTTCGTCGATTCATTGATGTGAGTGGCATTTTATTTGCGAAAAAATATCAAATATATTTCTCTCCTTTATTTTACTTGTGTTTTTTCTCCTGTTTTCTTATATAGATTATTTTTATTTTATTTTTGGGTTGCAAAGGAAATGAACTCATAAAAAGTAATTTGGCCATAATGCTTTGGTCGAGTTAGTTACTTGATTTGCAGTTGCGAATAAAGTTTCGCTTTATTAATTTTGCTGTTAAATTTTGTTGATGTTTTTTGTTGTTGTTTGTTGCTTTGTTGTTGCTTTTCGCTAGCCACTTAAAAACTTGCCCGCTGCTGAAGTTTGCCATAAAGCTGAAAAGTTGAGCGTAATACAAAATGAAATAGCATTTATTGTGGTTTGTTTTAATGTCAATTTGAATACTCTTTAGCTGAATGGGCTTACGGGGTATATGAGTCAAACTCTTTATATAGTATCTGTAAATATCTCTTTATTTTCAAACATTTTCATTTGTTTACAGGGTATCTCTTGGCTGCATTTACTCTTGTTTTTTATTGCGAATTGCTATCGACTCAAATTTAATTTTCTTTACTCATACTTCGTTATGCTTATTGACATTTTGAGTTGAATTGTTTTTGACTTTGATCAGAGTTTGCTTTTTGCAACATTTAATTGAACCGACACGTGCTAGACATGGCTATAAGCACGCCGGCTTACAGTTAGCCGCGAGCTTATATATACACGAACACACACACACACACACACACACACACACACACACATGTCGCCAGCAGCGCTTTGAATTGAGTTTCTCTCAATTTTGTTTTATTTTTTATACCAGAATTCAATTAGTTTGGGAAACGTTTGCGACTGTCTTGTTAACTGATACGATCGCATTTCATTTAATTTGATATGTATTGGTAGTTTTTCATTCGACACCCAGACACACACATACACACACGCACACCCTTACACACACACTCACGCAACCATCTTCGCTTGAAGGCAGCCAGTGCGAAATATGCTGGGGGAAAAGCTTGGAAATGTGAATTGTTTTTCTTTGCTGACTTCTGCTGGGCTCTGTGCGGCTCTTCAGTAAATTGTAAAAATAATTAAATTTATTTACGTTCGTCTTATTTAATTGCCGCCGCAGCTGCGACACTGGCTACGAGTTTTCTGTACCATAACCTGAGGCACCGCGTACAAAATGGCTGCCGCAGCAAGAGAGAGAGTGAGAGAGAGAGGGAGAGAAGACTGCCCCTCTCTCTCTCTCTCTCTCTCCTTCACTTACTGTATCCAGTGTAGGCAAAATGAGTGCGCAAAGTGAAAGCAAATAAATGAATAACAAATAACACAAATAAATAAATAAGCAAATGCAAAGCTGAAATAGAGTTTTCATCTGAAACATAAAAGATATTCCAGCTGCCGTTGCAAAAACTACCAAGTGGACATCTTGCCCAGTAGCAGTGGAAGTCGTTATTGTTGTTGTTGTTCTCTTCGTTATGAGTTTCAAGTTGTTTGATATTGTAGTTTTGACTGCTTCGTTAGGGTTATTTATTTATTGGCAAGTCCTTCTGCGCTTCACTTGCATTGATATCAAAAGCGAGCATTGAACGCTGCATTTTCGCAAGAAAATTCCAAGCTGTGTTATGAATTGGCATTGAGACAACTCCAAGGTCCAAGCTTTTGTGTGCGAGCTGTTCAGAGAATAGCCAACTGTATATTGTAAGCTTATTACGGGCCACTAAGTGTTTTGCTTCTGCTCTTGCGTTAGTTATCGTAGACTTCAATCAGAGTTCTGAACGGCATTGATTGAACTTTGCTGCAATTCAATAACTTAAGCTTCAAAATAGAAGATGGAATTGGATAAAGTAGTAAAAGAGAAATTCAATAGTTCTCTTGCATAACAGCTATCTGGACTCCTTACTTATAAGTATTTCTGCATGTTTATATTAAATGTTTACTATGTGCTAACTCTTTGTATTCAACTTTGCCCATATTATTCCCATAAAACTTATTCACAACCAGTTTCATTGACATATGCACAGTTTGCGTATCTCTATTCTCTTTATGTTTTGTGAAAAACTTTCCACGTCTTCGTCTGTGGCACGTTTTGGTTTATTGCATTATTTGCCCTTTGGCAAATTATTTGTGTTATGCTTGCGACTGCAACAAGGTTTCATCAAGGCCCCGTGGCACGACAAATATTTCTATTTCCATTTATGCAACGTCAGCTTCACGTCTGCTGCTGCTGTTGCTGTTGGTGTTGGTGTTGGTGTTGCAGTTGCTGGTGTTGTTTTCCATTTGATACTTCGATAAGTTAAGAAATTCAAAAAGTGTCACTGCCACTTGGCATTCGCTGTTCGTGTTGCTGCGCGAAATAAATTCAATTCTTTTGTTTTTGCCATTTGCCACAATTGGTGCGCGTCTCTGTTGCTGCCACAGCCTCCGTCTGCCACATCTTCACTGCCCCCTACCGCCTGCTGTTCGGTTTGTCTGACTGTTTTTCATGCGCATTCAATGAACCATAAATTTCAAAGTGCCGCGTGGCCAGACACGACGGCGTCGCTAAGCTGAAACAGCACCAACAACAACAACAACAACAGCAACAACCGCAACAACAACAACCACAACAAGGACAACAAGAAATAGTTTAAAAGTTATGCAAAGAGTTGGCTGAAGTTCGTGTCATGGCCAAAACTGTTCGCTCACCTCTCTCTGGCAATTGCTCTGGGATTGGCATTCGCTTGCAAAAACATTTCTCTAATTGTCCTGCAGTTGTAGCAATAGTTAACTAATGCACACACACACACAGACACACAGGGAGACGAACACGCACTCAGAGCGACAGGAGATATTCATATAAGCCGGCTCATGGGCAACACTTTACAAAACGTAATAAAAAGAATTGCTAAAACAAAAACAAAAAAAAAACTATCGCACAAAATACTCATTGTTTTAGCCTAGGCAAAAGGAAAGCGAGAAGAAGAGAGGATAGAGATAGAGAGGGGACAGATAGAGAGCGTGCTGGGACAGGAAAAACATTTTAGTCGATGATATGTCTCGCTCTCTTATCTGGCAAACAATTTTATGCTTCCGGCTGAGCGACAAACAATGGAGCGTAAATATCCGAAAAGCGGCACAACAACAACAATAGAAATAAGAAATAATAGCTATTGGCAAAAGTGTCGAATCAGAAATACTCTTTAAAATAAATTATCAAATTGAAAGAGAAAGGACAAACTTTTAAGCAAGCATAACTATATTTAAAGAGGATTTTCCATGGCAACTAAACTTTATGCCATATATACTATATTCCCATTCGATTCGGTTGTAAGAAACAAAGAACAATTCTATCTCTGTAATTTATGCACTTTCTGTTCATGGCAACAAAAAAACTTCTTCCATCCATTTAACAAATGAACATGGCCAGCTGGCAAGAGTATAAAAGCACTGAAGAATGCTAGCTAAAACGATGGATCGTATATAAATGTGCAAATAAATGCATGAGTGAATGAGTGAATGGGTGAATCACTGAATGAGTGAATGAGTGAATGAGCGAATGACTGACTGAGTGAGTGAGCCCCGATGCATGTCCGGTGCAAACAAGCAGGCAAAGAGCCTAAAGCTGAGGGCATTGTTGGACGATAGAGATGGCATATACATAGAAACATTATAAAGGGACAAACAGCAAAGAGGATAATAACAACAACATCAAAAATAGCAACAACAATAGCAACAGCAACAATAACAACAACAACAACAATAAGACAGTTTACGTGTAGTTGATAAGATTTGTTTGCAACGTTTATTGTCCTTTGGTTTTCCACTTTGCTTGGCTCGCTTCAGTTTAGTAAAATGCTTTTTTGCACAATTGTCATCATGACCCTCACACACACACACACATATGAGATTGTGAAGGTGTTGGTCGATGCTGTTTTGCATACTTTGTGGCACTGTGGCATTGGCCAAATATTTGTCCTTTTTTTAGGTGCTGGCCAAAGCAACAAAATAAGCGATAAATAAATACAATTTTCTGGGGGTTTTTTTTATATTTGCATTTAAGATTAAGCAGATAGAACACGCAGCTGTTGGAATAAAAACCAAATGAATATTTGTTTCAAGAAACTAGTCAGATCAGAGAAGAAAAAATAAAACAAACGAGTTTTATGTTCATGTGAAATCCTTAAAGCCGCATAAATTCGAAACGCAGCTAAGCAGAGCGCGTGGGTGAGCGTAGAGAGGAGAGAGGGAGAGAGGCCCTTAAGCGCTCTCTAATTTGCTTTGACAGCAGACATGTGTTCAGGGCTTTGTCTTTGTGCGTGCCAACTGGAAAACCAAATCCAGCTGAGCGCGATGCGAATGCGAAGCAGAATGCAGCAATGGAACGAAGTGGCGATGAGTATTCAGCAACAGGAATAAAGCAGCTGGAGAGGCAAGCACGAGTAAGAGTTGCAGCTGAAGCAGCCATCAGGCAGCCTTTTAATTAATTTCAATGCGCGGCAGTTGCATTCGCATTTTACCTCACTCTCCCAATCTCACTCTCTCTCTCTCTATCCCTCTCTCTCACGCCCTCAACTTGTGGCTGGCTTGTCATGTAGGTGAGGGGACTAAATTTAGCGATGAAATCTTGTGCAACTGTTGCCAACTCTTTTGATTTTTGTGTGCCACATAATTTGATTGTGCCGGGTGCAGTGGCAGCCGCAGCCGCAGCCGTAGCTGCAGCCGGCAGCAACAATGCACCACCTGCCATTAAAAGGAAGCATCCATCCTCTTCTAGCTCCACTTACAGTGGCAGCAAGTGTGAGGTTTTTGAAGAGCTCGTGAAGTCGCTGGCAAAAGGTTTTTTTTTTTGAGAATTACCTGACTGTAAATAATTCTTTATTCAAATTTAATGTTTGCCTCTTTTTGCTATAATTTATAGAAGTTACTTTTGATCTAAAGCATATTCTGAGCCATTTAGCCATGTCTGTCTATCTTATCTCTGCATTGGTCTACTTCTCTCAAAAGAACTCAAGTTTCCATTCACCTTTGCATTGATCGAACTCACTTATATTTGGCAAAAACAAATGCATTTGGTGTCACTGTGCACGCGTCATCTGAGCTAACAGGACACAATGTTGTTATGGCAACTGGAAGCGTAGCCGTCAAGTTTTACAACGTTTACCGAACATGAGCCATGTCGAGCATATTGTTAACTTTTTGCCTTCATCTCATCTGGCTTGCTGAGGTATGCCACTCCCCTACCTCTGCCTCTGCCTCTGCCTGCTTGGTGCATCATTTCCGACTGGCAACTTTGCTGCTTATTTACATATTTATAACATGCAACGGGCTGCGGTGTGTGTTGCATGCAATATTTACCTTCACTATTCTTATTTTTTTTTTTTTGTCTAGTTTTAGTTTTTGTCTTACATAATATTCAACCGATTTCTAGGACATACATCGCGCTCTGTGAATAGTCGAGAGTCCTGACGACCTGAAAGATGCATCTTGCACCTTTTGCTGCGGTTCAGTGATGCTGCTGCAAGATCGGGTGGCAACCAAGTGTAATGCAAATCGTATGCATTGTGCAAATTTTGTGTGTGTTGCAACAACTTGAACTTTGCCAGCCTGTGTTTGACTTGTGAGCCTTGGCATATTGTCTTACCTTGCCTTGCTTTGCCTTACCGTTCCATGCCATGCCATGCCATGCCCTGCCTTGTACTTATTTTATTTTATTACCAGCATTACATTTTGTTTGTGTTCGAGGCGAAAACTTCTCACAGCTGTTCGACTCTGCTTGCTTTCCGCTTGAATTGCCTCCCTCTTCGTCTTTAAAACTTTATAGGAATCAATTGAGATGGGTTGCAGTGGGCGGGAGGCCATCATTTAAAATGCTACCTCGGCCTGGGCCTGGGCTCATGTGGCGTATGCGCAATATGTTGCACCTGCCTTGACGGCGGCAATTCATTTTCACTTTAACCACACAGCCAGAACAATAGCCAAGGGCCGTCCAACAGCCCACAACTCACACGTTCATGCATATAGAAAGGCAGCATTAAATACTACCAGCTGCGTGTATGTGTGATGTGTGTGAGTGTGTATGTGTGGGTGTGTGTGCAGTAGCAGCTAAAAAGACGTAGCGCGGCTGGATGAAACGATGGTTCGAGGCATTGCAACGCGCGTTGACAACGCCAATACAGGTGCGCACAATGCAAACGAGTGACATGCAAATGCTTTCAACAACAATTGCAATTCATGCAGCCCTCGCACACACACCCACACCCATATCCATACACACACAGCCACACTTATGTGCATACATGCGCTCATCATGACAGGCAGACACGGAGCTCTAGCTTCACATTTTGTTTCAGTTCTGAGCGTCGATTTTGGAGCGTTCGCTTCTTCCAATTTCCCTTCCATGCTATATATTTTTTTTTGTTGGTTTGCTTGTTGCGTTGCGGTTTGCCTTCTTTCTGGCGGGCAGCTGTATGTGTGTGTCTGTAAGTGTGTGTGAACATGTTTATGTGTTTTGGGGCATTTAGCATGTTCTGTTGCACCCATACACTCACACATGCCTGACCAAAGAATCCTTTAAATGTGAGGACAGCTTTTGCTTCTATTCTTCGCAATCTGCAATTATCCTGTAGGTGCGCAATTAAAGGGTATATTGGGCTGGAAGTTGAGCTACTTGAAGCTCAAGGACTGCTTAATCTGAATACTTATTTTAAGATTTTTTTTAAGAAAGCTTCTTAGCTGAAGCTATGTTACCTAGGCAATTGCTACCTGTTAAAGGACTTCTAGTGGGATTATCTCGATTGTTACTCTTTTTATTTCTAACTACGTGGTATTTGCTGGCTTGTCAGCTATGCTTTCGCTTAGCAAATTCCTGCTGGTTAGCAAACTGTTTTTGTTTACGCCAGCGATGGCCACAGCAATGGCAGCTCAGGCTGATGCTGACGCAGCATTTTTGTTGATGCTGCTGCTGCTGCTGCTGCTGATGATGGTGATGCTGTTGATGCGGCTGCTTCTACACTCACTTATGTATTCACACTCAAATATGCAATGCGCCACAAAATTGCAATTTCCACTAAGATTGATGAAAAACGCCAACGCAACGTCGACTGCTGTGCCTTCACGTAGACACATACGGCATGAGGCAGCAACCAATGCATTGGCGGTGGCACCACATCCAGCATCAGTCGCTAGCAAATCATGTCATCAATTGAATTTCAAGCGATTATTTTTGCACGTTTCACAAATCGCAGCGCAAATATCCATGGCTCTGCGTGTTGCTGTCTCTTTGTGTATCTGTGTGTGTGTGTGCAGGTGTCTGTGTGAGTTTGACTGCATATCAAACGAGCGCACGACATTGCGACGCTCACAATACGTTTCGATTACGCATTCAATTCGAATTGATGACGCGCGCGCGCCTCTTGTTGCCGCCAGCCATAGAAAATATGAAGATGCACCACAGTTCAACAGTGCAGCACCCGCGTGCCCCCCTCTCTCTCTTGCTCACTATACGGCGTGTAATCCCGCAGAGTGCATTCCGGGCAAATCCACGTCGATCACAAATCAGCGCAGATTGCAAGGTTTGGGGTGTAGAAATTGTTGCCTAGCTTAAGGGTAGCTGCATATTTCATAACTCAATTTAATGCAATGCCAAAAGGCATACCTTATGCATATTTTTGGCCAGCCTCTTTCGTCTTGCAAACTGGCAATGGAATGCAGCCCGCACATATTTAATATCAGCTATATACACTATCAAGTATTTATATATATATATATATATATATATATATATATCTATAGAGAGAGAGAGAGAAAGTTGTACAATTGTAAGCTGCTTGCAATTTGCTATTATCAAATTGGCAAATAAATTTAGTTGAAGCACTCAAACGTAACATTTTGCTTGGCCCGCTCTATAAATATTTAATGAATATTAGTTTTCATGGCGCCCCGTGGCTCATTTACATATATATAGTATATATATATATTTGTGTTTGTAGGAGTTTATACATAATCTTGGAATGCTTTGGCTTTAGCTTTGGCTTTGGCTTTGCATTGCTGGCTGAAAATGGATTGCAATTAAATTGCATTTACAATCAATTTCGGAGCACTGCTAACCGCTGCAACCCAATTAACCACGCCTCGCCCCAAAAACTTTTTGAATACCACTCGCTCTTTGCCTTGTGCCACTTCTAGTTGCAATGCATTGTTTGCGTATCTCAAATATTACTGCTGCCAAATTGTGTGGCTTAAATGCGAACCAGGTAATTGGATATTGGATATTGTAGGTAATTAACACATTCCAGTTCCAGGTGTAGCAGCAGCAGCTGCAGCCGCCGTATCTAACATACTCATTTAGGCAATAGATAATTACTATATTCAATTATTGCTCCATAATTCAAAAGCGCCGCCATTGTTAGCAGTCAGATTCGCTATGATTGTGTACGTGTGTGTGTCTGAGTTTTCGTTTAATCCTTGTAATGAGCTAAACGTCTGCTGCTATGCCATCGACATGCCCTCAATGTCCAAAATGCCACGCTTAGTTCATATATCTTGCCTAAGCTGCCATTACGCATAGCTGCAGCTTCGTCCGGAATATTGTGCAATATTAAATGTTAATTGGTCCGGCTTAAATGCCAGCAGGCCACCTCTAGCTGTCTATCGAAAATAAACTCATTGCGCACAAAATAAAATTTGGATTTTTGCTATATTTTATAATGAAGTAAATAGATTTTGACAGCTGGCTGGTTGGCTAATGTTAAATAAATACAATTTATTATTGGTTGACTGCAATTTTCAGCCGAAATAAATTGTTTTTGGCAGCATTAGCAATTGACAGACTGCGGCTGAGAGTGACAGCAATGCAAATTGAATTGTTTACTGTCAGAGCTTTAATAAATATTTGAACACTTCTGGCGTTTTTCTCGATAACTGTTTCGACATTTAGCTTATATCCATAGGAGCTTTCATTTGAGCTTGTTTATTATGAATTTTGCAACTAGTTTTAGAGTCAAGCTTAAGCCGTGGACGTCGCTGTCGCCGTCGCCGTCGCTTTCCCTGCTACAATTAGACCAGAGCTGTGTGTCCTTGTTTGCCATTTCCATAAAATATGCAGCTAATTACGTGCAAGTTGCTTGAGCTCTGGCAGGCAGCAAGCACAGTGACAAGGCACAGCAGCCGAGGAACCGCAGGCACCATAGCAGAGACAAGATGCCAAGAACCAGTCTGTCAGGACCCTAATACAATATAATTACTGTAAAAATCAGAGCTGAAAAGCTCCATAAGGGTGCGTCTGTTGCCGCGAATGGCTTGCCAAATGACGCATAGAAAGAGACAAGGACAGATGTAAACCGCCAGCTGAGATAGAGCGAGATAGAGCGAGGCAGATGGTGGGGGTGAGTGATTGTGGGGAAGTGGAACGAGCACGGCAGTAGTGCGTAAATCTTGACGCCTTTAAGGCTCCCAGCCCAATTGACAATGACATTTTGTCGTCATTATTGCGTTCCTTAAACAAGCAGCTTTCGGCAATGAACGACTAAACGTTACCCTGTTAAAGTTTATGGAATATTGTGTGTCTTCAGTTATAAAATATATAATTATATATATTTTTATTAATATTTTATATTTAATTTCAATTATTTTTAGCTTATTCTATTTAAGACTCGTATATACCCCGTGGCATGCTGAGCAACAGGGCATATGGTTAAAGAAAGTTGGAGCGCGGCAGTTACCGCGACAGTGGCAAGAACATTGAGGTTGATTCGCTCTGTGCTGGCAATTACAGAAATTAGCTTTCGTTTTTAATTTATTATCGCCATTGTGCGTGCCCCTAATGGGGCGACAAGAGACAGTCGACAGTCGAGAGTTGCGACGCTTGCCAGCCCCTGCCCCTTTGCAGCTGCTGGTGGCTGGCTGCTAGAGTCTTGTTGATGCCATTGCTAAGACAAATGCCTGGGCTGCTGTCGACTCAAATTAATGTGCATATAACTTACGCTTTAACTGAGCTGAAGCGCAGCGCAGGTGGGGTGTGGGTGTGGGTTGGGGTTGGGGTTGGTTATAGCCATAATGTTTGCAGCGCTTGTTTGAGAGGTTCATGCATTTTAAAGTTTTACAACGATGGCATTCTTGGCTGCCTGCACCCATATGGCATATGCAATGAAGTGTGCATATGCTACAACATTCATGATGATTTACCAGCACACTCACACACACACACACAGAGACACACTCACACACACTCAGCTTGCTGTGCCCATGCATATGCATACAAAAAATTGGCCAGCCTTTTGGGCCAAGTAGCCGCTGGTGCATGCAATGCAATGGCCAAAGATTTATTTACTCAGTATGCAAATAGCAACATAATTGAAACAAAAAGGCGCCGAGGCCACGCCCCATGGCAAGAGAAAGCTATAAAAAAAAGTGTTGCCTACCTTTTGGGGCAGGCCTTGCCGGCGAACGCCCTGACAAAGCTGTCAAGTTATTTATTAATGGGCTGCGGTGCAAAACAATTAATAAAGAGCGCTTAGGAAGTGGGCATGGTCGCGTTGCCAGTTGTAATATTTCGCTAGTTTTTTGTTTTTTATTTTTGTTTTGGGCGGGGCATGCCACAGTTGATGATGTTGCCGCGCTGCAGCGTGCTGTTGTGGCAACCATTTATAAAAGGCGCTTTGCTAGGTGCTGCTTTGGCTGCATGTTGGTTGTTGCATTTGCTAACCGTAAACTGCGCATTAGTGTGATTGCATAACATTTGCACACATGCACACACACTGGGAGAGAGAGATAGAGACACACGCGAGCTGCTCGTAAGCAACCAGAAAACCCTTAAACCAAAAGCGAACCGACACCAAAATCCTTATGTATGTTCAGCTGCTGTGGCTACGTGCTGTATCCAGTATTCAGCATCCAGCAACCAGCTGCACAGCACTGCGCACTTGGATCCCTTTCGAAAAGTTTGCACAGCAGCGGCAGCAGCACCCACAAATTTTCAGAAACCGGCTCACAGTTGCTGATAATTTAAGTCGGAAATTTCAAGGAAACAGCTCGCACGTAATAGTTAAAACAAGAGATATGTGGACATATACCTACAGACGTAAAAGTACACATAGCCATACATCGACAACAGTAAATTGCAATTACAACAAGTGCAATGCAACATGCAACAGCAACAGCAACTGCAACTGTAATCAAAGCAACACAAAAAATGTTGTGCAAAAAAAAAAAAAGTGTGGAATGCAATTATGGCTAGAAGACAATTGGGCTGGATGGTTGCTAGGACTGGCCCAAACAGAAAATAAAAGCATATACAGTCAGTCGCTGAAGTTTACGTACAGACGGAGCCAAAAGCAAACTTTGCTCGGCTGTTAAACAAACCGAAAATGAAATCATTGTCAATTCATAAAACCCAACAAAAATGTTACAAATTGCATTTACATATGCTGCAACAGCACACACACACACACACACAGAGACACAGGCACAGACACACACACACACATGCACACAGCTGCAGTCGGTCATTACGTTGCCCATTATGCTTCATTTGTAGAGGCGCCGCTTGACACACATACCAGCTGGGCTGTTGTGATGGGGCGTGGCAGACGAGCAGCTGTAGGTGCCAGACTGATGGTGGCTAAGCCCCAGCAAGCATGTCGTTCATTTAAGATGACAGCAGCAGCAGCAGCAACAGCAACAGCAACAGCTAGCCCAATGGGCCAAGCAGAATCCAGTTGCGGTCAAGTGTGTGTGCAAACATATGGCAGCCACTGTGCGAATGCTAGCCGAATGGCATTTGCTTTAGGGCTGTCCCTTTCTGACCTTGTTTTTATGCTCGAACGTAATTGACATTTATTAATTGGAAAACAATAATTTTGGTCTCTCTGCTGGCGCCAAAAACTGGCAGCTGCCAAGCGAACCTATGGGTGTGTGTGTGTGTGTGTGTGTGTGTGCGTGTGCGTGTTGCATGCCACTCGCTTGTTGCTGAATGATTTATGAGCAGCTAGCTGGGCTGCAAGTGCTGTGCTGCTGCTTATGCGGGCAGCGATTAAAAGCCGACAACAGCAGACGGTCGGCGCTGAAAAGTTTCGCTAGCTGTGCGCTTGCTGCCCATTAAAAGCTGTCAAATTTTAATGTTTTACATGGCAGGCTCAAAGTGCCAGCCGAAAAGCAACACGAACAACAACATAATCAGCCGCAGCCGCCTGTTCCGGGCACCTGTCAGACCCGTGGACAGGCAGGCAGACAGCACTCTATCTATCTAGGTGCGCCCCGGCCGAACATTAAGAGCGCATAGTTTGCCCGAGCCTAAGGCAGTGGTCGTAGCAGCAGCAGTTGGGCGCTTTAAAATAGTTGCCGTGTGTCCTTGGGCAGCGCGGGGCAGCGGGGCGTATGTGTAACGGAATCCCAACACGCGATAAATTCATTAAAGAGCTCGCATAGCAACTGAAATCTGGCTGACATGTCTCGCGGGCAACGTAAAATACCCGAGTGCTTGCACACACGCACGCACACAGGCACACACAGGCACACTCACGGGCGCGCACAGAGACACACGCACGGAGGAGCACACACAAAAAGGCATTGCATACTTTCGGGCACGTTTATAGATTAACACATTTTTACTGCTGAATGTACTAATAAGGCAAGCATTTCCACTTTGAGTTGCCCCCAGGAGGCATATAGCCGCACATACGCGCACACTGTCAGCAGTAGCTACTCGCTATCTCTCTCAAATGCACACACACACACACACAAACGTGCTAGTCTGTGTTTGCTGTATACTTTCAAAATTTATAACGCCAAGTAACAATGGGGACTGGCAGTAGGCAGCAAGCAGCAAGTACCAGGCAGCAGCGACGGCCAGGTGTAGGAAAAATGTTAACAAGAGCAAATAACGCGAAAATATTTCATACACTGCGCTGCGCAGCACAGCCAACCAGAACCCTATCTGAACCTCGACCAAGCCCTTACACAGCCAGCCAGCCAGCCAGTTAAATGGCAAACCTTGAGGGAATTCTGGCACTCGTGCCTGCTGCTGCGCAGTTGTTGTGATTTCAAGTCTGGCCGTCGAGCGCTGGTTGTGCACACACTCAAGCACACACACACACACACACACACACATACATACTGGCCAGGTGGCTACGTGCCTGGCACACGGTACGAGATCGCGCCAGCTGCCACTGCAGCCTGCTGCCAGCTGCAGCTGTTGCCCTTCACTGACGGCGACCACAGCAGCGACTCGAATCTGCTTCGACAGGGGCAACACAAATGGCAAATAATCCAAGTCGACTTGTAATTACCTCTGCATGCTGCACATTTATTTTTCTGTTTTGTGTGCTTAAACTGTTTTACTTTTCTCTTCGCTCTTTTGATTAAATTGCTGTTTAAATATTTTCTAAGCTTGTTGCTTCCATTTACTCAAGCCCAACCCAATCTAAAAAGTTACGCAGAAACCTTGCACAGTCAGACAAAAACTGAGATGGCTTTGAAATTATAAAGAAAAAAGAGAAAAATAAAATAAATAATATGAATTAATAATATAATAAAAATATATACTTTAAAAATTATTACATGTTTTTCAAAAGTATAAAATGTTTATAACAATAATTTTAAAAATATGTAAGATTTTAGACAAAAACAATTGAGCTTCAAAATAATAGAAGGAATTTAAAAAAATTTAAAAAAATATTAAACATAAAAAATAAAATTAATAAAAAAAAATCTTAAAAACCAAAAAAAAAAAAAAGGTTTTATGATAATTAAAAAAAAAAAAAAATAAAGAAATATAAAACTAAAAAAAAAAGAATAAACATAAAAATTAAATTATAGTTTAATAAAAAATAAATATAAATATACAATAATTTTATTACATAGATAAAAAATTAATATAAAATACAAATTAATTGAGATTACATAAAGTAATTAAAAATTCTTTTAATGTGTTTACGACATACATAATGTTTGTAAGATTGATAAAGCACATTTTCATTTATAACGTTAATGACTGTGGAAATAATTGCAAATATGAAATTGAAAAGAAGGACTTATATAAATCATTTGCAACCATTAAACTGCGCATTTGCAATTCATTTGCCCTGAAAAGCAGACTATAAAATGTTAATGTTAATAAACGCTATTTCGCTCCCAGTCAAATGGAAGGCAACTGAAAAAAAGGGAATATAAATAAATAAATGTGAAAACTATAAATTGAAATTTGAAGCAATAAAATGTGTGTTCGAGGCAGCAGCAGCTCGCCAAAGTGTTTATTAATGCATTGATGCACGCATAAAAATCTCAATTTAATTCAATCGATTTGTATTCTCGTGGCTCTGGAGCTGCGATAATCCTGGAATACAAATAGCAAATTGCATGCGCTGCCAACTTAAGCTAACGGCAACAAATGCGACGTGTCCTCGGCAGGAGCAGCGCCGACTTTCGTCCCACGCAGCGAAATTGTCTGATGAATTTGCTCAATTCAAAACGTGACTGACGCAATGATTGTACACGTTACAGCTCCGACTCAGACTTGAAGTGGAAGCCATAACTAAGTGGCACTATGTAAGTGAATAGCAGAGACCAACGACATCTGCCGACAGAGAGATGTATATATTTATATATGTATATATAAGTATATGTGTATGTGTGTGCTTGTGTGTGTTTAAGGGTCCACAGAACTCGTTCACTTAGACAAACACATGAGCCAAGCTCACACACACGAGTAGTTGGCACTTTTAAGTCATTTGCTCAATTCGTACTCAATTCGAAATGCGACCATCAAGTCGAATGGCCACTCAATCAAACTAGAAAAAAAAGAATCAGCTGAAGCAGCTGATGTAGCTCCGCATCTAGACAAGGATTAGCTCTGCTGGGGGCACTGCTGGCTCGACACTTGGCTCAAGTTTGTGGAGGCAGCACGCGTACGGCAAACATTTCTGGCTGTGTTCTTTAAAACAAACCAACGCGACCACACTGCTCATGATAGAGGCTACGGCCAGGTGAATATGATTGACATGTCAAATGGGCTGTGCACAACTAGAGGGTGTGCACAGCATATGACATATTATAGCTAATGAGCTTAAAGTATTTATATGTGTAGAAGCTAACATTGGGTTAGGCTAATATATTTGATATACTTGAACAGTCTGCTCTATTTACAGGGTATATGAGAGCCAGACCAAAGACATTTGTGTTGTAGACAAGGCATCAAACTCATGTGAATTATTTATAAGCATCTCTTTGTTTACAGGGTATAGTCAAGTCTCTACTAGCTTACTTTGCTGAGCAGTACTTTATATGCCAGACAGAGAGATAGAGAGAGTCTACGCTTGCTTAAGTCTGTATGTGAAGTTGATTATACCACATGTAAGTAATATCATGCATAAAGGGTATACGCAAGTTAAAGCCGAACTGCTAGTTCAGGCACTGCACAGGGTATACCCAGGTCGATGCCAACCAACTGCGTGGGCAGCTCTTAAAGTGCAAGCCAGTCACATCGGCGCTGATTGCACGTTTTGCGGATTTGCCAGCGAATTCGTGACAGACAAAGTGAAGCTTTTGCTAAGCCATTACACGCCTCGTGTCGCGTCGCAAAAAAATTACCAAAAAAAAAAAAAAAAGGGAAAAAGAAAATAAATATAAAAGAAAAATTTGTCCCTCTTTTTTTTTGTACATTTCAAACTCCATTTGAAGCAGACGTCAAATCGTTGACGCGAAAAGCGCGACATGTGCGAAACCTTTTTTTTACTCTTTCCCTCAGTTTGCTGCAGATCGATTTTATTTTTCGTTTCAGGGCTTAGCCGGGGCAGGCCTAGTGCTGCATGTGCAGGCGTTTGCCATATTGTAAATTATTTAAAAATGATTTATTGTAAGTTTGTTTACACTTTGCCATGCGGTTGCATTTGGCAGCAGCTGTGTGCCGTTGTAAATATTTCATAGCTCGCTCGCTTGCAAGCAGCAAAGAGCGAAAAACCAGAGCACAAATTCTATTGTGTTTTCATTTGAATTTAATATTTTATATTGCTCTGCAGCCCACTGGAGCAGCGGCAAACAGACGAACGGCGGCTCATCTGAGAGATGCCCTATAGCCAAACTTGATTTAGACTAATATGCGAACAGCCAAGGGAATGTATTGCCATTTGCTTTATAGGCTATTGCAGATATATACCCGCTATGGCTGCTATTCACAGGGTATCAAAGCAACAACTGTAAAAGCTATATCAGAAATTGCAATCGCAATCGCCATTAAGTTTGCCTTCTGCGGTTTGCAGCAGCTGTAAATACGCAAGTGTGCGTGTGCGTGTGTGTGTGTGAGTGTGTATGTGATTGTTTTTGAGTGTTGTGACATGTCACTTGCATGGCCTGCAATTAAAAGTTTAACTATAAATGCCTACAATGCGGTTTTGACTGTTTGCCAACAAGATGTTGTCGTTGTCATAGATTGCTGATGATGATGTTGTTGCTGTTGTTGTTGTTGTTGTTGTTGCTGTTGCTTTGATTGATTAAGTTTAATAAATAATACAAGACCGCATGACACCTGGCAATCAAAGAGGCAGCTAACGAGAAGACAACTTTAAAATATATTTATGTGCTCTGCTGGGCCGTCGCCTACTTTTCGGGGTCACGTCTCTTGGCCAACCGATAGACATCAATTGTCAGTTGAAATGACCGAGACCCAAGTTGGAATTTATGTGCCACATGCGTAGCAAATTGTATTTGCCAAAATCATTGCCACAACTATAAATTCAAGTTTTCAGCCCGAAATGCCGATCTGCTTGCCGGACCCAAATATTAACGCACGCAATTAAAATTCGACAGCATCGACAAAAAAAAAAAAACAGAAAAAAAATCCCAGTGCCAAGTGACATTTTGAAACGCCATTTCTGACCCTTTTCCAAGCGATTGAATTGAATCCTGTCTGCCGAGCACAAAATAAAAGGAAGAAAGCAATAATGTAGAGAGAGGACAGTGCGTGCCGGAAAATGGCAGCAGGCTGACTGAAATACGAACTGCGTGCTGTAGATTGCTATTCTAGTTGCCATTAGGGGGCCCTGGGATTACAGCTTGTGATTGGAAAATCTATGATGATCATTAATAAAAACAAGTGGACATTGTCGAAAATGCCAAACAATAACCGATAGGGCCTGAGGCCGGCTCTAATCAGGCTATCACGTTGGCAAGTTCAAATGCAGATGCTGCTTATTATCATCCTGTGCTTGAGACTGTCTGCTGAGAGCTGGTCGTGTATGGCTGCCCGGCATCTTATGCATTATACGCACCACTTCAGTCTTTGTAAATATTATTTTAATATCTTGTCAGCCAACCAGATACCCCGCAAATGCCCTCACACACACACATACACACACAGAGTCTCATATAGGCATGCCCTGAGAGTTGGCTTTCTTCGAGACATGAATGCTTTGACTTGCTGTTGGCTCTTAGCTGGGTTCTTGCTGTTTTCATTCCGTTCCAAACTTTGTGCAACAAACAATGCTTCATTATAAGCTTCAGCGGTAAGGCCAGAGGTGATAAGCCCTGCCAGATGCAGGCAGTCAGCCAGCCAGCCTTTCTACCCAGTCCGCCAGCCAAGCAGTCAAAACCAGGCAACTTCTTGTAGAGTAAACTTAATTTTATGTTTTCAGCTTTCACAGCCTCACACAACACTTATGCACACACACACACACACACATGGCACTTGCTTGTACTTTGTATGAAATTTTACGAATATTTCATATATGAGTTATGTGTGTGAGTGTGAGTGTGTGTGTATGTGTATGTGTGTGCGTTGCTTGCCTGTTGTTCTTGTCTTGTCGTGTCGCATCGTATCGCATGTTTTGTCAGCCGAAGTGGCTATGCAAAGACAAACAAACTAAAACAACAACAGCAGCATGAAGAAGAAAACCAACAACAGCAACAAAAGCATTGCGCAAAAATGTTGTCAATCAACGTTACGGATAACAAGTTACACAAAGACTAAGGACTCAAGGCAAAGCCTGAAATTCAGCTGAATACCATTGAGCTCTTAACTCAAAGGGTTTCCAATGCCACAAAAAATGTTTGCCAATATTCTTAAATTTTTAACAAAAAGCTCGTTTAAGTATTTAAAATCATTTTCAATGAATTTTAATGCTTGGTTAAAAGTATCTGAAGTTGGCATATATATGGCGCTAAATACTCGAAAGCATGAGCCAATAAACTCTCTTTGTTAAGTCAATTTCATGCTTTTATTTGCATAAATTCAAGTTGGCAACTATAAAATAGCCAAGAATTGGAAAGTCAAAACGTTTAATTTTCCGTTGAATGCAGATTCGACTTATATTAGAAATTAATCATGCGAACAGTTGATGCACATTTCGATTGAAATGATTTAATGAAGGACATTAAAATTAATCAACGCTGAGCTGTGAATAAAACAAATATGACAGCTGTGCAGTCAACCCGGACAGAACCAACTCCCTCACTCACACACTCGCACACACACACACACACTCTCACACACGTGTCACAGTAGCCACATTTCAATTTTCGCCGTGTGCCATGTAATTTGCTTGGATAATTTATATGCATGCCGTGCGTATAGAAGATGCTCCCACAACAGGTTCAGCTTCAGTAGCGCGCCTCGAGTGCGAAATGAAATAAATTTTGCAGCATCATTTAAGCTTAATTAAGACGGCAGCCGCAGCCGGCGAAAAGCAGCATCGTTCGCTGAATGAGGGCGTAGAATGTTGGCAACAAAAGCCGCGCAATGCATTGCGCAGCACATAAATAAATAAGTAACTGAGTGGTTGAGTGGTTAAGTGGTTGCCAACAGTGCCAGCCACCGACGTCGACGTCGACGTCGACGTCAACGTCAACGCCAAGGTGCCGACTGCGTGCCACATGCATACGCGAGTGGCAATCAGCGCGCCGTCCAGTTTAGCTTCAATGACAGCCCATCGAGCAAAGCTGCTGGCATTTGGCTGTTGTTCATTGGAGGGCATTTCGAGTCAACTCATGTTGCCACGCATAAAACTACTTAGACAATGTCAAAAGGCATCATTATTCATGCTAGCGTGCACAGCAGCACACGTACAATCCCCGCACGATTCTCCAATCTCCGATAGAAGAAGCCAATTCCAATCAGAATTGCGCTCGTCATGTTGCATTAGTAGGAAATTAATGGTAAGAGGAGTCGACTTGAACAGCTCAACTACTGACGCCTTATGTTGATTTTTAATTACCCACACACACACACTTACATCCAGCTGCAGACAGCAGATATCAAAAGCCAATGAAGTGTGTCGAAATTGACTACAAATTAAATGCAATAAAACACCCCCCATAAGCAGGCAATTAGTAGGCACGAAATTCATTGAGCTATGGGTTCAAAGTGTTACACATTACGCATGATTTCAGTGAAACAGGATCAAATTCCACAAAATTAACCAAGTTGCTTGTGGCAAGAAAATTAAGTGACTGCCTACGAAATACCCTTTGATGCAAAGTCAATGAATCTTAAGGCATTTAGCGCACAAAGTATCAGAGCAATTCGGACAATGTTTGACAATGTGATGCTGTTATCATATACATAAATAAATCTCCTACTCTGCAGGGTATACAAAATATACCAAAAATATAGGCATGAAAATTACAAAAGTTTTCTTAATTGCTCCACGCAGTCGTTGCGTCCTTTCCCGTCGCGTTGTCCTCTCAAATTAAACGCAAGTATGCAAAGTCATTGTATGAGAAGCCTGACGGCCCGCCCACCCACCATTCAGCCCGCCCGACAGCCAGCCAGCCAGTCAGTCAGTGGGCGTGCACAGCCTGCGTAATGATTAAGCAAACACTCAATCACCCCTTCCCAAACAGCACATTCAATGCCATTCCACACACACACACACACACACACACACTTGCTCGCAGAGGCCTGAAATGAAGCACAT
Organism: Drosophila nigricruria; assembly: GCA_037075265.1. NCBI lineage: Eukaryota > Metazoa > Arthropoda > Insecta > Diptera > Drosophilidae > Drosophila > Drosophila nigricruria. Next base: position 8,740,427 of record JBAMCI010000227.1, on the reverse strand, counting down.
TCAGCTGAGGCAATTGAATTTTTTTTCTCCTTTTTTTTTTTAATTTTTTTTTTGGCATCGCATATTGCCCAACAGCTCTCGACTACTTGGCTTTAAAGCTGTTGCATGCTTGCCTAGGAGATTTTACGAAATATGTAGCATACTGCAGTTTTTATTAAAAGTGAATGCAATATTTACAGAAAATTTGCGCAATTTTCTGTGCCATGGGTATTAAGCGTATTAAGTTTAAGCGTCTATCGTATGCATGCCACGCCCATTTGGCCGCCCTAGAGGCGGCAATTCATGCATACAAATGCGCGTCATATGCTGGCAACCTTTTGTTTAATGAAGCCGAAGTTGAGGGCGACCATAGATGTCTCTGTGTGTGTGTGTGTGTGTATGTGTGTGTGTTGCTGTGTTGGTGTGACTGAAGGCGTGCATGTGGAAAAACAGTTTTCGAATGAATGCAAGTTTTAATCCTTGAAATATGATTTGAGTGCAAATATTTTGCATAACCATGAGCTCGACTCTTCCATATAGACAGTAACACATACATACACGCACGCAGTCACTTGCGGTTTGCCTACATGGGTGTAGCGTGTGTGTATGTGTGTGAGTGTGTGGATTTTGCCTGCCTCGTGATGTAAGCAGTGACACAATTTCGTTTTTCTTGTGCGTATATGTCCGTGTGTGCACTTGTACTTGCCAACCGCAAACACTTCACTCGCTTAAAGGCTGCCCTCCGTGCCTAGGCCAGCCGAACAGCTCTCTGCACTGACTTCCCCTGCCGCTTCCGCTGCCCACTCTGGCGCATATCCCATTTTCATTCCCTGTGCGTTCATTTTTGCAGCTGCTTGCGGTTTCGAAATGCATTTGCCCCGACATTCGCTGATGCCCTTTCAGTGGTTCAGTGGCTCAGTGGTTCATTTCTAAATTGAAACTAAAGAGTTGCCAGTGGCTACCATTGTGGCCACTTGTACACCGTCCGACCACTACTATGGCCGGCGGCCAGCGAGCTTAACGAACAAAGTTTCCCTCTGTCACACTCTCTAAGCCGATGACAAAAGTCAAGCTGCAGCCTGACGAGGCTGACGAGACTGACGAGTGCTGTCAAGATATAAAGTGTGTGTGCCCATGCAGAGGCTGTGACATTTTGATTTTTTACTGCATTTTCACCTGATGCGTATTTCTTATTTATTTTATTTTTTTTGTTTTTTTCTGTCGCTCGCTGCAAACAAATGTTGCACGCTGAAAAGTTGCTGCCACAACTTTTTTTGCTGTTTTTTCTGCACTTTTGTCAACGAGTTTTTAATATTTTGTGACGAGCGGCGTCGGCAAAAAACTCACTCAAACTTGCAAATAGCGCGAGAAAAAAAAGAAGAGAGTCTCTGTAAATAGAGACATTTGATATTTTCGAGGCTTGTCTCTACTGAAGTTAAAGCTGAATTCCGAAATGTTGTGCAAATTTTTGTACCGTGGCAAAAATGTTTTATAAACCCAACAAAAAAATTAGACTAAATGGCATTTTTGTGGGTTTCTATATATATTTTTTGATATCAGCTTTGCATGTAAAATAAAATAATAAAAAAATACAAAAATGTAAAAATTCCAAACTGTCAAATGAATTATTAAAAAGTAGGCTTTAGGGCGTATGCGTGATATTTGTTTACATTTTTTAAAAATGTTACGAAGCAAAGCTCTTAATACCCATAAACTGTATACACAAATGTAAAACTTGATCAATATCTAATTAGTAACAGAATAATTCAGTTAGTTTAATTTATGAAAAATACTAATTGAATTTGCTTTCGTTGCAGGTATGACAAATGGCGGCGTGCATGGACCCATCGAGGGCTACAACTCGTTAGATGAGCTGGCCACAACGCCGTCAGGACTGGCCACAATTCCCACTGCCGCCTACACGCATCCCAAATGGATGGAGCCATATTTTGATCCCTCGACGCCCCGCAATGTCACCGCCCTCATGGGCAAATCCGCGTATCTCAGTTGCCGTGTGCGCAATTTGGCCAACAAAACGGTGAGTGCAAACAACTAACAGCAAGCAGCGAGATGGCTAAAACTTTTCGCCTGTTCGTGACGATCCGTTTCAGCCTTTAAAGTTTTTTGACATTACCCGCCCCATCCGAGGCGATGTGTGTCGCTGACGCCCCTCCTGCCAGCGGCCACGCCCCGCTGTTTGGTTATTCTCAACTTGGCTCGCTCACTCGCTGTTTTTGTTATTGTTGAGTTCGTTGATTTGCCAACCTGGTCGGCAGACGCGTTGCCAAAATGTAATTCCCCTAGCATGACTGCGAAATTTTTAATTAGTTACACGCCCAGCCCAAAATTTTTGTACTTTCGTATTGTCTGCGACGTGCTGTGCGGGGATGCGCGAAAGGACCTTTTCTTGATGGCAGCCAAGAGTGTGGAGGGAGGTCGCGTCCTGCGTCCTAAGTCCGTATTAAGTTGTTTTCTTTTTTAGAAAATTTAGAAATTGTTTCATTCAGTTCTGCTGTAAGCGCCAGACTGTTATTGCAATTGTTTCCTTTGTTTGTCTGCTTTAATTGCGCCCTGCCACGTTGTGTCATCTATTTAAGAGACAGCCTGCCAAGCTGTAGCTCCCAGGGCAACCTGCTGCTGCCATTGAAGTTGTTGCCGCCTGTTGTGAGGCTTGTTCTGCCACCTCAGAGGGGGCTCGAGTGGGCGCTGATCAGCTAAGACTGTAAGCTACACTGCTCAAAAAATATGTGGAATTTAGAATTATCATTAAGATTGTTAAGTAGATAAAGTAGATTTGTAGAAGCACAAGGATCTTTTTGCGGGATAAGCTAGAGCTGTTACTAGATATACTTCGATATACCTCTAAGCTTCTCACTTTAGACATTCAATAATTAGAGTGTATTTAGTACCTGAAACATATATGACACTCTTTAAAAATTTAATTAGTACAATGTTTCTTTTGAATATGTATTTTTGGGATTCGTGTTAGTATTAAATGAAATAAACTGTCTGACTGTCAGAGATCTGCCGTCTGTGCGTGACAATTTTTTATCGGCGCGTCTCTGAACTTTTTTAATATGCGTAACAGACAAGTTTATGAATAATTAGGCAAACGAAAGTGTTGCGCAGTGCGATTAATCATGGGAGTCCCCCAAAGAGCAGCACGTGCCCGCTGCCCGGGGTGCACAACATGAGGCGCGGCTTGGGTAGAAGCAAGTGCTTGCCAAAAAGATTCGAACGCTCATTAACAAACAATGCGTCGCACGCGGTGCTAAGGCAAACAAACAGGGCTTCAAATGCCAAAAACCAACAAACTTTGAGCACGCGCGCCGAACTACCGAGCACTTGACATAAATGCGCCAACGGCAGGAACAGAAAACAGTAGTAGTAGGAACAGGAACTGAAGCAGCAGCAACAGCAGGAGTTTGTGGCATCAGAAGGACTTGCAGCATGCAGCAACTTTTAATTTCTTGGCAACACACAAGAGCGTCGAGTGGCAGTCGCCACACGTCAGCGACTAACTGCTGTGGGCGGATGGCGCTTTTCGCTGGCCACGCCCCATACACCACACCACACCACACCACACCACAATGTCCTCCCTTGCCACAAAACACTTGCAATTGCATTTAAGCGCGAAATTATTTAAACAATTTCGTGAAAATTGCACTCGCCGCACGCGTCAACAGCACTTGGCGCAGTCCGAGCCGAGAAAACCAAACAACAAACCGAAACGAGCTCAGCAGGACATGTTGTGCGATGGGTGTGCTTTGATGGGTGTGTGAGTGTGTACTTAAAGGGGGTGTGGCATGACTGTGTGTGTGTGTGTGTGTATTGCACTAGAGGCGTTGCTGCTAATATGCTGGAGACTGGGCATAGGTACAAAGGGGAGCTGCGTGCACTGGGACACTGTCAGGCGATGCGTGTTTTGTTGCTGTTGCTCTTGTATTTGCTGTTATTGTTGTTGTTGATGGAGCACAGCGTGCACTTGTTAATTACACTTTAATTTGTTGCGTAAAATGTTTGTTTAATGGCAGCCCCTTGTCGACATGTTTTTCACACTTTTATACACTCATTGCGGTCCACATGCGTCGCACAAAGCTGCCGAACCGACAGCCCGCCAAGTGGCTACGGGTTGTTCAATGTATGTATGAGGCCCGTCGTCATTGTTTAGTGTGCAACAACATTTCGTATAATTAAACGCACGCACCAAAATGTGCCACGCCTCCATAAGCTGAATGGGTGTGGGGCAGACGCCTGCGGCAACATTTTGTAAGTTTTTGAAGCACGGCAACTGGCAACTGCGATAATTTTGCATTTGCATTTGACTTAATAAGTTGTGCATATCAAGTGTCAGACAGAGATAGAGACAGAGATAGAGAGGGAGAGAGAGAGAGAGATAGAGTGCAATGCTGTTTAGCATTAAGCTTACAAAGTTGTAACTCAGCGCTGCAACTACTTAAAAAGTTTGTTATAATTAAGCAAAAGCTAAAAACAACTCAAAACTCACCAGCAGCAAAAGACCCAAAAAAGCAACTACTGTCCCGAACGCACTCTCAACAAACCCATGCCCAGATTTATCAAGGATTACGACACGGTCATAAACTTGCCGTAGCCAAACAACAACAACAGCAACAGCAACGACGACGACAACAAGCTCATGTGCGTACATATACCACATCACGTTGCGTATACGTCATGTGCGCCATCAACTTGGATGAGATACGCGTCCATTAACAATGCGAGAATACGCAATTTCTGCTGATTAATCGCTGAAGGACATCCATCCAGCTTACACAGACACACACTCCGAAAAGAAAAGGAAATTGAAGAACCCTGTGAAACCCTTGCGCATTTCATTCGATTTTGATTGCACTGCGACAGCAATTCGTTTTTCAATTGCTGCATTTTTAATGCCAGCTTTTTACCTCTGGCCATAAACAAAAAGATTTTGGGTTTGTTATACCCAGCCTTCTGAGAAGTGGGGTATGTTGATTACCGAAATGGCAGAGTGGAGGAATAGCATTAGGCAAGCTCCATTTAAAATTTCCCCTTAATCAAGTAAAGCATTGCCTTTCAACTATCTCTTTGCTTTTAACTATAGAGCATTTCCTTCTGCGAATTGCCCAAACTTTAATATCGTGTACTTCATTTGATTGACATTTCGTGCAATATCTTTGTTTGCTTGATTTTCGATTTTTTTCTGTGCAGGTATCCTGGATACGGCATCGGGACATACACATATTGACAGTGGGCTCCTATACGTACACGTCCGATCAGAGGTTTCAGGCCACACATCATCAGGACACCGACGACTGGACGCTGCAGATAAAATGGGCCCAGAAGCGAGATGCGGGCATGTACGAGTGCCAGATATCAACCCAGCCCGTTCGCAGTTATTTTGTACGTCTAAATGTTGTCGGTGAGTACGAATGCGAGCATGACTGCGAGTATGAGCGTGAGTCTGAGTATGTGAATACAACTGCCCGCTCCCACAAAGCGATTACGTTTGAGTTGGAGAGCATCAGCGCAGCATTGACATTGGCAGCGGCGGTGCCTCTGGCTCTCGCTTTGGCTTCATAAAATAAAAAAATCAACCATTTGTCGCAAATAACAAAGCCAAAGGACACTCGCGCCACGAAGGCAAGCAAAAAAGTTGTTGAGCAAATAAATTACATACAGCAAACGAGTGAGCAACACGCACAGCCCAAAGACGAGGAGACGAAGACTACGCTCAGCATAAGGAGGATGAGGATGAGGATGAGGACAATGTCGAGTGGCAGGGCGATGGAACGTCGAGGACTTGGTTTTTATACGACAATAATTTCATTTTATCTTGTAGTTTATTATTCTACAGTGTCAGCCAGGCTTGCCAACCTCGAGCCTCCTACCTATGCGACCAGCCAGTCAGCTTTGCCCGTGTCTGACTCGTTTTAACAGCGTTTCTTTTTTTCCAAGCATTTCTTCTTCTTATGCCTGCCCTCTCTATACACTGCTTCTTTTCGTTTTTTTTTTTTGTTTTTTCGGTGACTCGTCTGCGTTTTTCATTGGTGTTTCCTGTTGACAGTGCCAACGGCGACCATACTTGGCGGACCTGACCTTCATGTTGATAAAGGCAGCACCATAAATCTCACTTGCACTGTGAAGTTCAGCCCCGAGCCGCCGGCCTACATATTCTGGTACCATCACGAGGAGGTAATTAAACTTTATTGTTACAATTGTACCGAAAATTTGCTTTCTTCTTCTCTTTTTTCGTTTCTATTTTTATCTTTTTTTGTTTTATGTGCCACTTTGACAGTCGGCCTGACTGACAGTTCAACTAGTTGCTACAGCAAATTAAATATTCCTAATGAGACATATTTTTAATTAGATATTTTTAAGAATTTAATGACAACATGAATTCAGATTTATTGGTTTCGATTGTTCAAGGCCTCCGCACTGAGGCCTTGCTGAATTACAGCTGCAATCAAAGAAGCTGTCGTTTCACCGCAACTGCGGCGCATTGCCAGCCGATGACATAATTTGAACTGACAGTCGTTGATATTTTAATGTGTAAATGAACACAGTTGCATGTGGCAAGTGGAAAAAGTGGGTCAATGGAGCACTGTGTTTACTTTGAGCATTACAAATATCAGCTGAACATGAAAAACATGAAAACAACAGCCTGGTCATCCAGGTGGTTGCATTATCCTCCTCGCCCCGCTGGCCGACAATTAGTTGAGTTAGTTGCAAGCGATTTAAGCAGCATAAACAGCCTGGCTAATTGCGCGGCATTAAAAGCGCTTAAAGCGCTCCAGGACCAGGGTCACACAGAGAGCGAAAGAAACAGAGAGAGAGAGAGAGAAAGAGGGATTGAGAGTCCTAGACGTGGTCGTTATAGTGCCCAGCTAATTGCAATGCAAATGCCAAGCAAAACAGCGACGAAAAATGGAGTAAAAAAAAAAGAAAATGTGACTTGGGCCAAAGGCAAAGAGAAGGCGCATTTGCTGGCAACGTGTTAAAAAGTGCACAAATCCTGCTGCCAACTGCTGTTGCAGTCGCTGCCGCTGCCGCTGCCGCTGCTCCTGCCTCTGCTGCTTATGCTCACTTCGGGTTGGCACTTGTACTTCTGGAATTTTCTAATTAAAATCCTTGCAGAGCCACGCGCCACAATTGTGTGCCTCTGGCAGGTGGCCTTACAAGTATGTGTGTGTGTGTGAGTGTGTGTGAGAGTGTGTGTGGTGTGTGTGCAGCCGCAACCTTAGCACAAGTCGGGCGTCCTCGCCCATGCTGCACACGGATTATTTACGATCCATGCAAATTTGCTGTTAATTAGTTTAATGGATGGATAAACTTAGTTGATGCACTTGCTCCTGCCAGGCGCTGCGCTTAAATGTATGCAACACTTTTTTTCACTCGCGCACATCCGCTTGCTAATTGTAATTAACGTGTTACATATTTCCTCTCTCAGTGTTGGCTCGCCTGACTCTCGCTTCCTTTGCTTTGCCGGCGTTTCCGCATTGGCTTCTGGCATATGTCCGTCCGGCACGAGGGTCGCCCAGAAGCTTGTTGCGATTTATGAGAGGACAAAAGTTATTTGAGAGTAATTAAACCTGAGCTTAAGTCCAGCTTAAGCTCTAACTTCTTTAACAGCCCTCGCTGACAAGAGTTGTAATATGCATAGCGCTTAAGTGTGCGGTCGGTGAAAGTTTCGTGAGCTGTTGAGTGGACTTAGCCAGCTATTAGCTGGCTGTCAGCCTCGGGCTTCAATTCAGCTCCACGCCTACCATTGGCAGCTGCTGTTGTGACAGCGTGACAGACTTTTATGTACATTTAACTGCTTTGGTTTTTTGTTATGCTCGATTATTGTGTTGGCAAGTGCCACATAAATCGAATATATGCGCATTTTTAGTGTTCTTCTTTTATTTGATGCCGTGTGAGGTCCCAACAGCTGCAGTTCTCCAATGGGGTAGTAAAATTGTAAATTTTTGATGCAGCCGCCTCTGTAGCAAAATGTTATTCCAATTTACGTAGCCGGCAAGTGGGGGCAAGTGGCGCGGGGTGTCAGCTTGCCATTTGGCATTTACCAGTCTGTCAGCTCGTCTGTCTATCTGTCCGTCCGTCTGACAGTCTGCCTGTCACAGTAAGCCGTCGCTTTCATTAACCAATTTGCGAGCAACAATAACAACAAAAACAGCTACAACTACGAGCATTATAATACAAATACGAAATTTATGCTGATAGCGACGACAGCAATGGACTATAATGGCAACCAGACTTTTGTTAGTTCCCACCGTCTGCCCCACCCGCCTTCATCAACTCCCTGCCCCAGTTCGCCGCTGATAGGCAAACTTTTTACTTGTGCCTGCGCAAAAGTTGTTAAGCCAAAGTTTCGGGCATTGTCATTGTTTTTTTTTTTTTTTTTTATATATGTCTATCCACATTTTCATACCTACAGCTATATGCTGTATGCCTTGGCTGTGGCTATAGAAACAGCTGCATGTACGTTTCCCTATCGTCATCATTATCAGCGACGCCAACTTTTCTTTCATTTTTCATATTATTGCAAATGCCGTCGATTAGTTGAGATTAGACAGCAAATTATGCGCCAGCTCCCCGCGTCCACTATGCTATACTAACCTAACCCGCCCAGTCTTCCAATGGAGGGCATATACAGCTGCTCATTTCCTCTGGCTCTGTTGTTGGCTCCATTTTCTTGTCGCTGTCAACGACATGATGTGTTAATGTCAGCTACTTGTACTGCTCTTTTCCGTCAGTTCTCTCTTTCTCTCGCTATCTCTATCTCTCTCCTCTATCTGTCGTTGCTCTCTGAACTTGCCCTGTGTATCGGTATTGGTATTGGTATTGGTAAATTATTCTGGTATTTGTTTTTGTCAGCGCTTTGAGCATCTGCTCCACTTTGTGACTCAATATGCATCTGGATTTGGCTGCTGTTAGCAGCACTCGGCAGTCGACATTTGACTTTTGCCCTGCTGTTTACCCCCTATGCCCTAATCGATAATGAAGTTGACTTTGATGGCGGTTGCCTATCGCACAGAATGCCAACGTCGTAATGAGCTTTCGCTGGGGCCACTAGCTCTTAGTTCAAATGAACCCGAGGCAGGCTATCGCCCACTTGATTAGCATAATTTTTGTAGCTAACTATAAGTGGTGCCCACTCTGTCTACTGCCTCTCTCTCTCTCTCTCTCTCTTTCTCTATCTCTCTCCCTGGGGAACTAAAGATGCTTTGATTTAAGCTCTGCTAAGTCAACTTTAATCATGCGCGCCGCTATCAAATTCCAATTAAAATCGCAATTTTAAACGCATTTTCGGCTGATAGTCGACAGCAGGGAGAGGGGCCGGGAGGGCGTACATTACTGAAAAGTAAACAAGACTCGCTGACATGTCGCTGATTTGTAATGTCAGTCAAGCGCAGCTGTTGCTACGCTCCATACACACAGTCGACTGCCCCTCCACAGCCCTTCCACCCACGGCTGTCACACGCATTTGAAAATTACAGCGAAAAAATAATGCGAAATTCAAGCATACGCGTTAAAAAAACACATTCTCGGAAAGAAAACGAAGTGAACGGCACTCGCTTATTATTATTTGCCAGCAGCCCATCTCTCCATCAGCATTAAAAAAAAAAATACATTCGCTGCTCCTCATCCATTGTTCTCACATTATGTTTGACTGCTCAGGGCGGACTCCTCCGCCTACACTGCTTTGCCCTGCCTACGCTGACTCCTCACTAACCGGGCCTTTCGGCATAATGTTCTTCCATTTGCAGGTCATTAATTATGATTCATCAAGAGGCGGCGTGTCGGTAATTACCGAAAAGGGCGATGTGACAACCTCATTTCTGCTCATACAGAATGCAGATCTGGCCGATTCCGGCAAATACTCGTGCGCCCCCTCCAACGCAGATGTTGCCAGTGTGCGTGTGCATGTTCTAAATGGTAAGTACCTACCGACACTACCAGACTACCAGACTACCAGTGCAGCTCACACACAGTAACACACCAACACACCAACACACACACACACAGACGCACGCACTCACACAGATTTTAACACTAATGTATGTACGTGCAGGCACTGTCTGTGCGCTGTGTAAAAAAGTGTTGCATGCTTCTAGGCGCCGCTCGTAACAGCACAACAAAACCTTTCACAATGTGGGTTGTGTGCGACTAAAATGTTGTGTTAGTGCAGCAAAGTGATTGATTACCTTTGCATATATGTCATGATTGCAGAAAGATAGGGCTTATTAGGAAAAACTATCAAATAAGTTAAAGAAATGACTATTCTAGTTGCATAGTCTCTGGAATCATTGTTTCGTATATTCAACTCTTTTTGTGTCATTCGATTAGAGGGTATTCAGCAGTACAAACTGAAAATGGGAAAAACACGTTACATTAAGTGCCAAAGTAGCAGCCGAGGCAGCTGTAGTCATGCTGCATGCCTCTGTCGCTGATGTTTTTGGCATTTTAGCAAATTTGTGTGCAATTTCCAATGGCGCAGAGGCAAGCGGGCCACAGTGGACATGTTTTTGGGCCCAGGGCCATGGGCAATGGTGCGTATATATCCATGACAGCACAGTGGCATGGCAACCGCAACGGTGGGTCATTTTATGAAGTCACAATTGCGTGCGACGGTGTTGCATGCACTTGTCATGTGATTGACGTTGCCGCGGGCTAAGTGGCAAGTCGTGCCAAGCGCCAGGCGGCAAACGGCAATTGAAATGGCCAAAGACAATAGATACAAATCAGCTTAAGGCAGATTGGGCGGATGTGAATGTTGTTGTTGCTGTGGCACACAAATGCCACAAAACACGACTTCCGCTTTCAATTTGGCACAGTTCCGACATCTTGTGGCAGCTAGCCGGCCAGTTCGCCGCAAATCTATAAATTCTGCAAGACGCCTGTTCAATTCGTTTGATTTCCACCCGGACTAGCCGGACAAAGAACTGCAGCACATAAATGGGAAGCAGCAACAGCAGTAGCAGCAGCAAGCGAGGCAGCCAAGAAATGGGGCAGCAATATTTCGGAATCGTTGCTTGATGTGGCCCCAGGCGCCAGTTGTTGCTCGTTTTTGGGCACAAATGAAACACATAATCGCATCAATTATGAGCAAATTAATTAGCACAGTGCGGTTAATTGGCGAGGACGACGACGACGACGACGAACAAGAAGACGAAGACGAGCAGCAGCCACAAGCCAGCCAAATGAGTGGCACGGCTGATGGCGTAGTGGCCATTTGGGGCAAGAGCGTATGCGGATGCGAGCGACGTTAACAAATTGCAATTGGGAGCTGGGATGGCTGGCAAGGAATTGTTGCAATTTGCCAGTATAATCGCTGTCGATTGGCGTGGATTTGACACAGTTAAAATAAATTACGTAATTGTGAAAGGAAAGCAACAACAACAACAACAACAACAACAGCAATACAAACACAAACAACAACAGCAACATCGAGTGCAACCACACAACAATACAATGCCAGTGACAGCACACAGAATGGCATGCAATTTAAGCCGGTGCACACAGCTGGCATGGGCTTGGGCCTGAGGTTAGAGTCTCGATGCCCGGGCCCGGCCCCGGTCTGCCCAGCTGGCACGTTTTTCAATCATGCTAACGGCGCCTGGGTGACCAAAGCCCTCGCCTCGCCTTCAGCCTTCAGCCTTCAGCCCTCAGCCTGGCTGCCCGCAGGCCGCAAATGGACCGCAAATGGCAGCGTGCGGAAATCCATGCTGCAGCTATTGTAAACGTTTGCCAGCCATTATGCATGAATGCATAGAAATACGTAGTGTCACACTTATACCACACCCCAACCCACTCGCTTGCAGGTGCAGCAGGGCGGTAACAAAATAATGAAGTGGCTGCCAATGCAAACGACCCACAGGCCACACTTTCCACTCTCCCATTCTCCCAGTCGCAAACACCACACAAAAATACAATTTTCTAAAAATGTTGCAATACATCGAAATGAATATACTCTGTCCAGGCTGTAAGTTAATAGTTGAGTGAGTTGCATTTATTTGTTGAAAACATCATTTTATATTCCAATAATTTGATAATTGAATATATTTCATATTTAAATACTTTAGTTAAATTTTCCACTAGAAGTATTTTAATATTTTTTCTGTTTGCAGTCATGTCTGTGTACCTAGCTTAATCTTTTAACTCTTATAAATAGTTCAAATAGTTTCTATTTTATAAGCCAAATATGGCATAGTGAATTGTAGTTTAAAGATTTTTATTTAAGTTTCATATTAATATATTCACAGCCAGCCAAGACTTTTCAAATAAAATGAAAAATAATAATATTCTATTCAAATATGCAAATTTTGTGTGCCAAACGTGCGATGTTATCTATTGTTGCTGCTGCTGTTGATGTTGCTGCTGTTGCTGCTGTTGCTGTCCCCTTGATTGACACCACAACCAATGGCATTTCATGGCTAAGTCGATGACTAACAACAGCAAAATCAGGCTAACCCTCAAAATCTGGTCTACAGTAGTGGGGGATGTCTGTGTGGTGTGGGTGTATGGGCTTTTGGGCAACAATGTGGCTGCGATTGCTGACAGCCACTACAATTCACGCGTTAATGGCATCAGCAGCAACAGCAACAGCAACAGCAACAGCAACAGCAGCAACAACAGTCAGAAGAAGAACGGGCCCAACAAGGGCCCAACAACCCACAAGTTGTGACAGGCAAACAAAACGGAGCCTTCTCTTTGACCAACGTGCAACGTGGACGTGGCCCAACTTGTTAGCCATGACTAACACACACACACAAAGCCATACGCACATGCCATTCATGTCACTACGCAGTTGGCATAACAAACTGCAACAGATAGAGAGACAGAGAGAGAGAGAGAGAGAGAGAGAGGGAGGCAACGGACAGCGAGCGTTATGGCATTTTTGGGGGTCGTATGGCATGCTACACGCTTATTGCCTCACAAAGTTATGCGTAGCGCTCGCATGGAGTGGAGCGTATTGAACCGTTGACACAAAGCCAATGTATGCAAGCGTATCAATAGTATGGAAATGGCCAACTGACAACCTATCTACGTCACTCTCGCCCTCTCTCTCTCTCTCTCTCTCTCTCTCTTTCTCTCTTCGTCGTTCTCAGCCGGCTATCTCATCTCACTGTCTCTCTCGCTTGCCTGTATGTCTGGCTGAGCCAAGTTAGCCTGCAGCTGTTTCATTTGCAGTCAATCTGCGTGTAGAGCTTTGCTGTTTGAATTCAAATGCTGTGCGTGAAATGCAAGGGTCTCTCGTAGGTTCGAACACTGTGTTCCACGCGCGCATTTTATTCACTATCGATCAAATTTAACAGTGCTTCATGCGAATTTTTTAATAACTGTTCAAGGCCTTGCAAAATATTTGCAGATTAAATTTCTGTTTTTAGTCGGATTTTCTTTTCCTTTTTACTTTTCCATTACATCATTCCTAGAATTTTTATTTTTTTATATTTAAATTCAGTTTTTTGAGTCCCTATTAATCTGCTTTTAAAATGAATTCCCTAAATGCAACATTTTTTTTTTGTATTCAAATAATCTGCTTCAACTAATTTCTAATGGATTTTTAAACATAATTTAAAAACTTTTAGCTTGGCATTATATGAAATGTATTTGCATTTGTTGTTTGTTTGGCGAATGCTACGCAAATAAATCCACAACTAATCCAAAATAGCTTTAAATAAAGGTGGAACCACAAACAAAATGAAAACATCCACATTTTAATGAAGAAGAAAATAAACAAAAAGTTTTTCTGTGCAGCTGAAATGCATGATTAAATGGAATTTCTAACCACTGTGCGTTGGTCGGGCCACCTGTCAAGCTAGCAAACGGAGCAACCAAGCATCAACAACAACAGGTGAGGGTGTATGCGGGCAATCGACTGTTGAATTCAGCTACCACTTGCTTTCACCTGCTTAAATCGCTGTGACGGCTCTTCAATTTGGCTTAAAATTGAGCATAATGAAAACTTGCAGCACGGTCTTTTTGCTGCCTGGTGCCTGCTTCTTGCTGCTTGCTCCTTGATGCTTGCTCCTTCCTGTTGGCATAGTGCGTGCTCCATTCAATTAATGTCCTTGCTATTTTAGTAGTTTGGCGCATGTGGCAGCTGTTGCGGTTATTTGTAAGCTGGGATCCTTGCCTCGATTTCATATTGATATTTGTGTGACAGGGCATAAAGTCTTTGCCGGGGCGTAGTTTACACTTGAGAAATCAAACGAAAGCCCCTGACCGAATACATATAACATGCGATGGCAATCAGACCCAGAACAAATGTCCTGCCAGCTGCTGTAGCCGCTGCCAGCAACAACAAAAGTTCAACTTTCGATTTATTTTTGTCAGTTTGAAATTCCATGGCTATTTGTGTAGCGCTTTTGTTGTCGCACAGCGTTTCCTGTGTCCTGGCTTAACAGCCACTCCAGCCACTATTGCAGCACCTGCAATAAGACCAAGGGCTCGCCACGCTCATCAAATGCCAAATGCCAAGGAGCCATCGGAGCCGCAAAGCCTTGACCTGCCTACTAAGACAACGGACTCACGGCAAGCAGCATCAGCAGCAACACCAGCAGCAGCAGCAGTCAGTCCAGTTCTCATGGTTCGCTGCACGTATCGAAGTCACTGGCTGCTACACTTGAGCCACACGGCCACACACACAAATCCTTTGGCCAACTTTAGCTCCGCTTGCAACCTTGTCTCTCTGTGTGTGTGTGTGCCAGTGTGGGGATTAGCTTTGTATTTTGTCACAGGAAATTACATTTCGCCTTAAGGATGCCAGAGCGCAAAAATTTCGCTTCATTGTTTGCGCCAGTGTGTGAGTGTGTGGGTGGGTGGGTGTGTTGTATGTGGTATTCGCAGTCCAAAATAAGGTGCATGTCCTGTGCGACGCTTAAGGATTGCCACTACGACTGCGATTGCGAGGACGACTACGACTACGACTGTGTTGTCGTTCTATCTAATCGTGTGTACGTGTACAAATGTCGTTGTGTGAGCTCAGGTTCGTTCCGCTTCGACCCAACTGGCCAACATCCTTTTACCTGCAGCAAACGTAACTTTGGCTCCATTAGTATTTACACTACAACTTCCAGTTGGCATATATACATGCACAGGTAATAAACACAAACACACACACACTCATACAAATTCAACACTTCCTGTGTGTGTGTTACATCTCCTGGGCCAAATAACGGCATGTTCCTGCTAGCTGATCTAGAGACAACGAAACTTCGTTCAGCACTTAGCTCCAGTCAGAGCATCAGAGCCGCATTGCGTTGTGTGCGTGTATATTTAAATGACTCTGATGCCTCCGTGTTGATAGACGCCAACCAACTAATACACTGCCCGAAAGCAGCTGGATTTAAATTCAGATGTTTGCCAACTGATAGCTGAGTGAATTGGCACTGGGATAAGGATAAGCATCGAGGAAAAGGAGTGTGTGCACTGTGAAATGTGAGGAAATCCATTTTAATTACAGTGCTCCATTGGAATTTCGAATGGAAAACGAAATACGATGGCACAAAGTGTACTTTAAATTCCCATTGAGTTATTAATTAATTATGACAAATGAACGTGCAGGCAGAGAAGGAGTTCGCTGGGAAAGGGGCTTATGAGTGCAAGTAGGCGAATATTTGAGTGGCGGAAGTGGACAAAATATAAAGAAATTTAAAGCATTCAATTGAAACTAAATCAATCTAGGAACTATAATATCTTAGGCTATTATAGATAATTACTAAGCAGAGCTAACTAGCTGGCCTTTAAAATGATTGCTTTTACTTTAATCATACTATGTTTCGCATGTATTCCAAACTTAGACTCTTCTTCTCTTGAATTAACTTATAGTAAACAGCATACACTATCAAGATAAGATATTTTCTTTGAGTGTATCATGCACTGTTGAAGCTCTGGCTAAAAACTTTAGCCATAAGTTATGATAACATATCCGTGCGCGCCTATGCCTCAGTTGAGCTGCCGTCGCTTCGCCCCGCTGTTCAGCTGAAGTCAATCCTAGGAGATTGCCGTCTAACTTAATTCGGGCCATGTTCAACGAGCCACTGAAAGCCGCAGCTAGTCTAACCAACTCCTTCATAGCATACGCACGCTTGCACACACACACACACACACATACACACACACGCACACACTGGCATAAATCCGCAGCTAATAATATAGGGCTTTTGTTTATTAGATTCATACATTTTGTAGGCAAGTTGTGTGAAGCGTTTGTGCGGTGGTGGTGTGGGCCGTGGTGTGGCACTCATTATGTTTGCTTTTATGGCCGCACTGCGTGCTCCAATAGGACACACAGCAGCCAGGCTCTTTTCAGCGCCCGCTTCTGGCTGAAGTGATTTTAATAAAATTGGCAAAGCGTGTAGCTAGGTAGGTAAAAACAACGTGGCTAATACAACGGGATGGGAGATGGCTGATGGGTGGTGGGTGGTGGGTGGCGTTCTGTTCATGGACTGTGGCAAATGGCATGTAAATCCTGACCAGAAATCGCTGCCGTTGGCACATTTTTTCGGTCTATGACGAAATCGAGCACAAATTGCATGATTTACGTAATGGAATAAATAAAATAAATTGCTTAATTTACTGATAAATTACTTCAGCACACACACACAAAGGCACACAGCATATCACACATGGGAGTGTGTTTGGTTGACATATACACACACACACACACACACACACACACTCAGTCTACTTATTAAACACATACCTTGTTTGTATGTGTTGTGGTTAGCTCCTCTGGCTTTTTACTTTGGCACTTTTTGCGAGATTAATTTTGGCTCCGGGGCAGGTCCTAGCAGTGCAGCTCCTAACATACAGAGAGGCACAACCACACAGCCACACATACACGCACAGACATACACCTACACATGTGTATGGGAATGTATAAACTACGTCTACTTAAACTACAAACAAGCAGCTCTATGGCTAGGCAGGGACATGTATACACCTGGCCACAGCCGGCACTGACCTTATCCTGGCCAACTTCCTGCTCGACGACGCATTTGCAGACCCAGAGCCGGTCAAACTGCCCGCACCGCCAACCAGGCTCGTATATTTACAAAAGATTTATGCCAAAAGCTAATTTCATGGAAAAACGTATTGTTCTTGCCAGTTAGCGTATGTATATGTGTGTGTGTGTGTGTATGCGGGTGTGGACGGCTGTGTGTGTGTTCATGTTTTTAGGTCGAACAAAGGCAGCTTGCTGTTTAACTAAAAACAATCTGTCCGCTGTGAGACTTGACTCGAATCTAATTATTTATGTTAATCGCTCTCTAAAGACGTTCAATATATCAAATTTGCACAGATTTATTATGTGCAGCCAGATACAATATAAAATTTATCTACTCTATATAAATGTACGCAGGTGTTTGTATTCGCCTGTATAAGTATGTATGTGCGTGTGTATGCAAAATAAATTTACGGTCGGCTGGCTAATTATTGTAATCCCCATATTATGCACCACTATCACGGATTACTTTTGAAGTGGTTCATTAAAATAGATTATAACTATTGCTATTCATAAGGTTAAATTATTTAAATATATATTTCTGCTCTAATCAAATGGGACGTTGAGTGGGTCATTAAAGAGTTGCAGCTGCCGGGAGAGCTCACAACTCTGTGATTGCACACGCTTGCAGCTGACTGGACCCAGTGTGACTGGCTAACAAACTAATCGAAAGCCAGTAGGTCACTGCGTTGCAACAACTGCTAGTACCAACAACAACAAAGCAAAGCAAAGCAAAGCAAAGAAGAATCAAAGCAGAGCAAAGCAGAGCGCTTGCAATTTGCCCTAGCTAATCTCAAAGGACATAAGCTCTAAAGCAGCTCTCTGGCTAGCACACTCCCACTCTCGCCCTCGCCCTCTCCCTGTCTCTGCCCCTTAACCAATCTCCTTTTTGCTCACTTACTACAATCAACTCCCTTTATAAGTTTGAATTTTCAATTGAAATCTGCTTTTAATATACCCCCAACTGTGTGCGCTTAGAAGAGTGTTACATATCCAAATGTGTGGGGGCGTGTGGGCGAGTGTATTGCCCACCTCGAAGCGTATGTGTCACAGCCACATGACCCCAAGCTGATAGCTGAGCACAACACGATTCAAAAATATACACAGGTGAACTCATTCCGGGACGGCCAAAGCGGATATCAAAATTTAATTAAAAATTTCATTTTTGCAATTTTTGTCTCGCAAACTGTCGATGCCTGAGCCCGGGCGTAGTCGATACCTCTGCATTTTCAGTATTGGCAGCATTAAGCAGCGGCTCACCTTCATTTCTATGCACTCGAATTCCAGTTGCAGCAGTCCGATGCGATGCGGTGCGGTGCGGTGGTGCAGGCAGGTGGCTGAAACTCAATTATGACAACTCATAGCATCAGCCAGCACACTAAAATGCCAAAAAATTCAATTATCTTCGGTTCGGTTTGCTCGCCAATGCGATAGATCGCGCCGGCCATGCTCTCTCTGCCCTCACTCCAGCCCATTTCCAACGAGCATTTTGTCATTTCCAAATTTGTCACTTGACATGCGGCAACAGCAACAACTGTGGTGGTATCTGGACTGCGACGGCGACAGAGACAGAGACTGCGACAGAGACTGCGAGTGATGTCGGTTGTTGGTGTTGGTTACATGGCATTCAGTGGCATAATGTTGGCTTTAGCATTAATGTCAGTCAATTCCGTGGCATAGAGCGCGGCAACCAGTCGTCGTACTCGTGGGAGATATTCACGAATGTGATTTGAAAATCAAGCAATTTTTTTTTTGTATTTCTTTTTTTGCTTTCTGTGAATGCGAATAAAGCGTATCAATCATTCAGTCAAGCATCAAGTGAGCTGAAGTGTATAGTAAATGTCACTGGCATGGCCAAAGGCCAAAGCCCGACATGCCGCATGCCGCACGCCGCATGCCGCATGCCACATACCGAGCGACTGGGGGAGACTGAGAGAGTGGGGGAGCGTAGTTGCCCTAACCGTGTCCGGGCTAGTCGAGCAATTCGACTTCCGTTTGCACAGGCATTTCCGTTTGCCTCCAAATGACAGCTTCGACTCAATGGCTTCAATCTCTAGCTGCCAGCTATGTTTATGCGTTAGTCCTTTTTACGTATTACAAATTGAGTAGCATTAGGAAGAGTATGTATATGTGTGTGTGTGTGTGTGTGTAACTACAAAGTAAAGATGCTTATGCCCATTAGTCATTCTCTCAGTGTGCTCACAAAAGAAGAAAGGATTCTTATACTTTATAACTAAGATGCAAAACTAAGTACACAACATATCTTTTACAAATTCATGAAATTGCAGAACATAAACTTAGCCCAAAGGCGATTTCTACATGTATGTTTGAATACACTCAAAGAAAAAATCGAAAGTATTTACCTTGGATTTCTTGTTCAACTCTAATTGATGCACAAAATATTCTTGCATTTTCTAGCCATAAAGAACTCTAAATTTCCTTTAGTCATTTAGGATTTGTTTGTGAAATAATTGATATAAAATCTTGTTAGTTTCTTTAAAATTCTTTTGCAGTTTCTTTTTCTGTATTTATTTGTATATGTGTGTATGTCAAGTTGCTGTTGTTGCTGTTGTTGCTTCTATCACTGCAATTACCTTTGGCCTGGGGCCAGAAGTCTGTGTCTTGCTTTGCCTCTGCCTGTTGTCCACCTGCTGTGCGGAGACGATTCACCCTAGGTGACATATTCATTTCTTGGACATTTTGATTATTTCAAACGAAGCGAAAATCCGTTAGAGAATTTGCCATTTTGACATGTGCCAACTTCAGACTGCTCTCTCACTCTCTCTCTCCCTCTCTCGCTCTCTCTCCCTTTCTACATATGTGTGTCTGTTGTGCTAAATGGTAATTTGTCTGACAGACTTGGCCCTTGTGTGTGTCTGTTTCGAGTGTTGCTATTGCCAAAAATTGCATTTCGTTTATTAATTAAACACCAATTTAGCTGTCGCAATTCAATTACGACCCTCTCAAGCGTCTATTTCGCTGCAGTTGGGGGCGCAACAACGCAGAAATTCATAAATTGCTTATTTAATATGCGATGTCATGTGGGTAGCAGTTATTTTATTACCGCCAATCGTACTGCCAAATCAATTAGGCTTTGGATAAATATTAAATCATAATGCGGATACGTGATTACGTAAGGCTTATACAATTCTTTTCGAATACCGTTCATTAGACATTGCCTAATCGGGCTAATTTGAGTAGAAATAATCAGAGTTTATTAAATAGATTTTTGTGTTTTAACTCATGTATTCTATATTTCTATCTATTCTCTACTCTCTATTCTCTATCTCTGCTCTATACTCTCATAGCATCGATCACTCCTCTTCATACTCTTCCTCTCATCATCGCAATTTGCATTTGTTCGAGAGTCTGTGAACATTGCCTAATACAGCATTTACTTCAGCTAAGATTGTGTATCGCAGTTATAAACAAATTGTTATATAACAATGATTTTTCCACGCATATTTTACGGCATTTTTGTTTTATCTTTATGTTCACACTTAACTTTGCGCTCTTGTTTGACTTTAATCAATTTTGACGCCAATTTGTTGGTTGATTTACAAAACAAAAACAAGAAAATGCCGTTCATTTAGTTAACCCAAACCCTATTTGTTAGCTCGTACACATTGTCTATTAAAAACCCCAGGGACCCCTAGCCTCATTTCTCCTTTCTCCTTTTTTTTGTTTTTGCACTTTTACCCTAGCAAACCGTTTTCAGCAATTTTCCCTATCGTTGTGTAGTCACAATCCCGAAACAACAACAGCAAAAAAACAAAAACAAAAACAAAAATACGTGCAGCGAGAGCATATTCAAAATTGAAACATGGAAAATCGCAAAATGTTTTTTGGCTCGGTTTTCGCTCAGTTTTTGTTCAGTTCAATTTTTTGCTGTTCAGAGATGGGAATAGGCGGGTCATAGTTCATTGTTTTACGTGACGTATTGTTGGATAAACAAATGTTTATGTTTTTGCTTACTAAGCTGAGTATTTGTTAACACTTTGTTGTGTCTGGTAGATCCGGCGGTGGGAATAGGCGTCGATGCCTGCAGCTGGTTGCAATCTCACTTTTTTGATTGGACATCGCGCAACGAGTTGAAAAATGAATTTATTTCAACGTCAGATGCTGAGAGCTTTTTAAAGCATAGATAAATAAAAAAAAAACAACAAAATTCGTGCACTGCCGTCGAGTGGCGAGAGTCGAGCTCAGCCCATTGAAAAGTGAAAACTAGTTTTGACGGTCAGCTGGCTAATTGAAGGCTGCCCCACAAACTGTAGATAA
The DNA here is from genome assembly GCA_037075265.1 of Drosophila nigricruria. NCBI lineage: Eukaryota > Metazoa > Arthropoda > Insecta > Diptera > Drosophilidae > Drosophila > Drosophila nigricruria. Next base: position 8,719,162 of record JBAMCI010000227.1, on the reverse strand, counting down.
AAGTGTGCAGCACGCCAAGAGTCGGACTGCCATTTAAAGCAACTGCTACTGTTATTGCTACGACTATAGTTACGCTGCTGCTGCTGCTGCTGCTACTGCTGCGTGCTACACGAAAAAAATTTACTTAAACTTAAAAGCATTTGCTTTTAATTAAAAATTTCCACTTGCCGCACTTTGCCGCCGCACTGGGAATTACTTACAAAAACTAACATTGTTTATACACACACACACACACACACACACTTATACATAATCAATTTTGCTATGCAATTTTAATTACAAATTGTGGGCGTGGTGGTCAGCACACTGTCATATACACACACACCCACCGATACACACACACACACACACTCACGTGCACGCAACCCATTGGGCATGCCTGGGCGTGTGTAAATAGCGCCATAATGGATACGCAGCTGTGTCCCAGAGGCGTGGCCACGCCTCGTTGACATTCTTTGAAGCTGGCAGTGATGCGCAGACAGTGTCTGCAAGAAGTTAATACACATGACGTGCAACAAATTATATTTATCGCGCATCGCCAAGCATCAAATTATAAGGACGCAACGCCAGCCGCAGCCGAAGCCGCAGCAGCAAGAAGGAGCTCAGCGCGGCTGTTGCTGCTGTTGCTGCTGCTGTTGCTGTTGCTGCTGCGGCTGTTGCTGCTGCAAAGTGATGCTTAAGGACAATTTTCACTTCATTACACGCTGCTGCTGCTACTGCTGCTGTTGCTGCTATTCCTTTTTTTGCGCTACCCCTAGTTACAACTATTTTTCAAGGAATTTTTTTCCCCGGCTGTGCCGCTTGCTCGACGATTAATTCTCAAGTGTTGCTTAAGCAGCAAAACATGCAACAGCAACAGCTACAGCAAAAGCAACAACAATTGCAGTTGCTGCCACCGTGAAATTACAAATTGCGCCCGGCGGCAAAAGATGGCGCCACTCTCGCTGTTGCTGCCGCAGCCACAGCCGCTGCCCGCTGTGCACCTTTGCATGCCTAATTTAATAAGAAAAAGTGCCAGCCTGTACATCATTTAAAAGCAACACCTACACACACACACACTCACATATAAATGGTGCCCATAATTAATTGTGATTGATAGAAGAAATTAGTTGCCAGCGGCTTGGCGGGTTGCTCGGCCGGGCTAAAACAGATGGCAGTGGCAGTGGCAGCAGCAGCAGCGGTATCAGGCCAAAAGGCAAGATGAAAAATCATTTCACAAACTGTCCCAAAAGCCAGCACACACACACACACACACACACATATATATATATATATATAGAAAAACTGATCCGCACACCTGCACACGGCAAATGGGACATCATAAAGAAACTCAATTTGTTGCCGCTCGAGCGATTTGTTTGCCACGCAAATGAACAAAACGAGAAACAAGCAAAATGGCCAAAAATGTAGGTGTTACCTTTGCTATGTGTGCGAGTGTGTGTGTGTGAATGTGAATGTGTAGGAGATTGCATATGCAGCAAAAAAGCGTTGGCCATTTTAATTTATGTCGCCTGGCAGCGCTCTGCTAAGCTGCTTAACATTTGGCCCAAACGCCCGAAGGGACACAACCATCTGCCTCCGCCTGAAGCGGCTACAACCTAACCTTAAAATATAGCCAAAGACTAAAAACAACGGCTTAGCCGTGGCACAGCAATAGCTTTACTCCCTCTCTCTCTCTCTGTGTGTGTGTGTGTGTGTGTGCTAGTGTGTGTGTGTGTGTGCGAATATAATTCGGTAGCAAATTGAAAATAAACGTTTCGCGCTGACTAAAAAACGCGCTGCTACTTTTTACATCGTTTATCTAAATGTGAGTGGATGTATGTGTCTGTGAGGGTATGTATGTGTGTGTGTGTGTATGTGGCTGCTTGTGCCCTAAGCCCTTGCAGTTGGCTTAAAAAACGAAAAGTTTCTGCGTAAAGTTACTTGCCAATATCTCACAGTAATTTGCTAGAAGCTTTGACCTGTTTTTCCTTTAACTCTTTCGTTAGCCTAAAGAATGTTGCATATGTATGTATAAATATAGTTAAATATGTATGTGTAAGCACATAGGCGCATATATATATATATACTCATTGTATGTTGTAATTTGATTTACAGTTCGATAATATATGATATTCAAAGTTTGGATTTGATTTCATATATTAAAAGAGATGGGATTTACCCACTAGTCATGACTAGTTCAATCGAGTTTGAATTAGAAATAAAACAACACTAGACTCAGTCTCTGTCTGGTTTAAAGCAAGAATAAACTTGAATCAATTTCAAAAACTAATACCTTCTTTACTCTTTGATTTATAGCACTCACTAAGCAAACTCACTAACTACAAGCGTAATCAGTGTCCCTCGATTAAGCTCTTTTCTGACAGGCCAATCGACAGCTGTCTGTCTCAAATGAGTCCAACTCAAAGTTGATCTTTTAGATTAGACACCAGCCATACAGCACAAAAGCTATGCTTCAATAGCTCTGTATCTCTCTCCATCATCAGACAGACAACTAAGCTCAATTTTGTTTGCTTTATGATGCAAATAAATGCCAAAAATGTTGTGCTTTACAGAAAAAAAAGCAATTTGGGCTCAGATACGATTGCAAATTGAATTTTACAGCATTTTTCTGGCTGGCCACAAGAAATTTTGAATGTAGAGCACAAAAGCATAGTTTTGCTTGTTACTTTATTTACAAATATCTTGGAAATTAGAAATACTAAATTGTGCATCGATTGAGATGCAATTGCAAAGCTAAAAGTTATCTCAGCTGTTCCAATTGTGAGAAGTTATTTCGATTGTCTAGAGCTCATTGCTAATACCTCGTCGAGCTATCGGCATATCGTGCACTGTCCATATCAAAACTATATATATATATAGCATCATCTGTCGTAAGCTTGGCTGTCTTCTCTCTGCTGCTTTAAATTGTGCTCCATTTCACATAAATGTCGTTTGGATGATTGCAGTTGAAATTGCTGTTGGCAAATGCAACGCAAATGTGATGCTCAACCTTCTCTCTCTCTCTCTAATTTACTTTTCTTATATGCTTTTTTCTATTTTCTTCCAACTGGTTTTTCATATCAAATTGTTATTTGGTTTATCGATTTACCTGTTGGTCGCCAGTTTGCCGGCTCCGATTCCAAAAAAAAATATTACCTGGCGCTTCGTTAAGCATTGTGTTAAATAAATTCAAAGAAGTTTGAAAATGTTGGAGAAAAGTTTTATAATTAAAAGCTAAGCTCACTTGGATATTACTCTACACGTAATGATACGAGTGCGTGCTTTTTCTATCTTATATCAAGTTATTTTGTACTCTCTTTGCTGTTCGAGGAATTTCTAATTTAAAGTTGCAAAAAATTATTGCAGCTGCAGCATAAAATCGCACGTTTTGACCAAACTTAAGTAAACAAACAAATGCGCTAACATGGCTGAGGGCCATCAGCACGACCACGCCCCAACGACGAAAGCTGACTGCACTGGCTGGCAGCTGGTAGCTGGTAACTGCTAGCTGCTAGCTGGGCAGCGCGTAGTTTACGCTCATTACACGCCACCAATAACTAGACACTCACACACAGACACACACATATAGAGAAGGGGCAACACTTTGCCGGCAGCACTTAATTACAAAATGGTTTTTTGGCCAAGAGCGTAAGAAGCAACAGCAGCTGCCAGAAGCCTTAGGCAAGCATCTCACTCTGTATGTGCGTGTGTGTGTGTGTGTGTGTGTATTATTTCGCTTGTCTGGTTGCTTTTGTGTTGCATGCAGCTGCAGCTGCTGCTACGTCTTGCTGCTGTCAATTGCAACATGCGACGTTGCGCTTTTTGTGCCAATGATGATGGCTACAAGTTCCTCCAACCGGAGACACACCCACGCCCACACCCCGCCCCTGCAGCCTCTGTTTAAGCTGGCTGTCACAGGCAGCTTAATAGGTTTTTGTTGTACCCAGACATTTATGCAAGCAGCGTGCATACAACAAGTTAGGGCTGCCAGCCCACCTAGAAACCCAGCCCTGCTGGTTTTTTTTTTGCTACTTCCCTCTTCGAGCTTGGTTTTTGTTTGGTTCTGTTGATGGTTTTTAAAATTATTACATCTTATTTACAATGTGCGAGTTGTGGTTGTGGGCCGGTGTGAGAGGCGTGGCGGCGACATGTTGTTGCGCCTGCTGCTTGTAACAAAAGAAATGTTGCAAATTAAGCGCTCGGTTGCATGCGCCGCACAACTTTCAAGTGCGCTACAAACAGAACAAAGCAGCAGCAACACCAACAGCAACAACAACAGCAACAAATGCAATTGCAGTAAAATTAAATAAAAAATGCTCATGTTTCTTTATGTGGCATGCAATACGCACATACACACACACACACACACACACACACACACACACACACACACACACACACACACACTGTTGGTTGGCTTGCTCGTAATTGTATTTCAACATTTCTGCCGTACTTTGCTGCGTATACGTGATATTTTATTATGTTGCTGCATTTTTAATGCCACAACAAGCGCTGCGCGAAAATATGTCATCGTTTTACAAGCGCTTTAACCGCACAACTCTTTTTTTTTTTTCATTTCAGTTTCGTTTTTTTTTGTTTCTCCATTATTTTATTTGTTACGGCATCCCCGTTCAGCAGTTACTCAAGTGCGGCAAACTCATTTTGCGAGTCGGTTACTTGAAATTGGATTAAAGTTGCTTGGGCGCTGCTCGCTGCTCTCAGATTTTTATTTGCTGCGCTGCAAACTTTTTAACAGCATTTCGCCTGAAGTTGGCTTTAATACATGTCCAGTTAACATGCCAGCGCACCAGCCAAGTGGGCGGAGCTGAAGGGTAGCTGCTGAGTGTCGAGTCTCATTTCATGCACACGACAATATCAGTGAAAATGCCGGTAATAATATTTGAGGTGCTCCGCAATGGCGCCTGCAATGGCATATGTATACTGCACGTTCCACTGTTAGACAAGCCTGTCTCCTGCCCCACCCCCCTCTGATTGCTGCCTGCAGTTGCATGTCTGCCACTTACACGCTGCCTGGCATTGGCCACGTCGAGCAGCTCCCCAACGGCCAACGGTCCGCAAAAGCTGACCCAGAATGCAACTTGTGCTGGTTAGTTGGCTCTCTCTCTGTGTGTGTGTGTGTGTGTGTATGTGTGTGTTTGTCTGTGTGTGCTCTGTGTAAGCTGAGCTGAGGCTGAAGCAATGTTTTACTAACCACAAAATGCTGTAACTAAACGCGCACTCACACTCGGACTAAATAGATAGAGCTAGGCGGACACGAAGCATACAGCACTACTTATGGACCACTTGAGGCAGCTGCAGCAGGTAAAACTGCAGCTTGTTTCACACAAGGCTCAGTTTCGGAACTTTGCGACACATACACACACACACACACATGTATGTCTATGTATAGACGCCCACAACATATTGTTATGGCCATGCCAAAGTTCTTGGCCCCAAAAATTGTCAACGTTTTTGGTTGCAATGTTTAGCACATTGACAGCATAAACTTTAACTAACATTTTGAACGGGCGGCCGCATCCCAAGGCGCTGGCACATTAAATTGTTATAAACGTTGGCGAAATAGTTGTTCTTTAAGCCAAGAACTTTTCTCATGTGAAAATATTGGAATTTCTATCAACAAAATGTTTTGCTCTGAAAGCAAATTTAAAAGTTTGTTGTTTATATTTTGTTATATTCTTTTAATTACATTTTAGATTCACAGCATTGTTAAAAATATAATGAAATTTGGCTAAAAGTTTTTCCTTCTTCTTTAGTTATATATTTGGCATGTCTTTTCTTTAGAATTTTATTCACATTTTGCATTCATTTCAAGACCCAATATATTCCTAATTGAAGGTATCTCCGAGTGGAAGAAAAAGTAATATATTATATATATATTACAATATAACAAGTTTTCCACTCAACTAGAAAATCCTCTTGAAAAAATTTTGTTAAAAATGTTCTAACCAAATTGTAATTGCCTTCAACTTTTGGCAAGCCAAAAACTATTTGTAACCGAAAATAATATAATTTGGCTCAGGGCTTGCGGCTGCTCCAGTTGAAAACTAAGTGGACGCTAAGTGCACTTTTGCCTAATTTGGCAATCATTTAGGCACTCAGTAAGTCAATCAGCCAATCAATCAGCTTGACATAGGCCAGGCAACATAATCCTAATTCAATTGCCTGGCCACGTAATGCGTAAAACCGCACAGCATCAACTCGGCTGGCTGGGCGTTACGTCTGGTCTGGTCTGGTCTGGTCTGGTCTGTGTAATGTAATCTTGTCAAGCACTGGGCGGCTGTTTAATCAGGCGTCAAACATCAAAAAAAAGTAATTCGAAGTGCTCACACCGCACGCTGCGTATGAGTGATATTTTGGTGTAAAATAAAAAGAATTTGGCTTTGAGAGCCAACGATTTGGAAGCCAGTGAGTGCGCATCTGCGGTGCTTCGATAAAATTCGTTAGATAAATCAGCAGAAAAATGTGTGAGTGTTGGAGCCGTGCTTTCAACCCTTTGAGCACTTGCCAGGCCAGCAAAACTAATTGAAATCCAAACGAAAACTCATTTATTTGCTGGCGAAATTAGAAATCTTTTGCAAGTGGCAGCCAGGCGGTTGACGGCAGGCAGCAGCTGGCAGCGCAGTTAATTTAAATATAATATTTGAGCTGAGCAGATCGATAAATGTATGAATAATGCTTACTTTAAATTATGCTTCTATTAACATATTCGAATATTCCAAGTCTCATGCTGACGTGTCGAATAAAAGTCGAGTGTCCGGCTTGTCCTTTCTTGCATAATTCTTTTGCTGTGGGTGAGCAAATCCGTTCGATAACGAAATAGATTGCTTTCAGCAAATGCTTAGTGCTTTGATTAATAGCAACAAGCAGCAAGGGCAGCAGCAGCAGCAGCAGCAGCAACTGGTTCTCGAATAAAGCAACTTCTGTCCGCACTTTGCTAGCTGGCTGATTGCTCCTTGTTGCTGCTTCTACTTTATTCCTTGCTGATGAGCGCACATTTACTTAAATGTGCTGCCTGTGTGTGTGTGTGTGTGTTTGTGTGTTTGTGCCGTACGAATTTAATTGAGTGCTAAATGGCACGTAAACTGATAGGTCAACACACACAGACTCACACACATCTGGAGCCAAGCAAGCACAGACGGACGCCACAGACAAACTTTTGCCATCGAAGGCGTTGCCAAGGACATGCGCTAGAAAATCCAAGTATGTGCATCAATGGTACACGTCTGTCAGCAATCGACGGCAAGGACAAGCACTTTTGCCAAATTGTGTGGGCGTCAATTAATTTCTTTATACATAATGGAAACTTTACATTTGTTGGCCAAGCCCGAAAAAGTATGCAACACTTTTTCGCCCTTTTTTTCCCCTTCATTCGTTTTGTGAAATAATTTGCTTGCCGACTGCGTCACATTAGCAGCGCAATTTGTTTGGTAATCCCCATTTGGCAAGTCTTTGTGCTTGGATGAACAGCAAGGCCTTTTCGGCCAGCTAATCCCTAGTGCTGAATGAGACGGGTGTACAACGTCAACACGTGCAAATAAAGCATTCAAATTGAAGTCAGAACAACGTCAAAGGCGCCTTGACCGCAATGACTGAGCTCGGAAGCAGCTCGGCGCTCTCTGTCGCTCACTTTCAATCTCAGTGTGGGTTTGACTTATACAAACAGTAAGCCACACACACACACTCACACAGTCACACTCCCACACACACCACACATTAGCCACACACATTAAACGAGCTCAGTCGCCGCACGTCTCAAGTTTATCAAAAGACAGAAAAAAAGAAGAGAAAAACTGAGAACGAGAATGTAACGCGCAAAAGGCAAACCTACAGATGAGCAGGGTTATATAGAGACACACATAGACAACAATAGAAAGAGACAGCACATAGAGAGAGAGAGCAACAAGAACATAACCTCACTTAATTCATTCGTGATTTATTTGACTTACTTTCGGGGACTTAAAATGTGGTTGTAACTGGTCTTCGGCATTCCGGTTTTGAGCTGCTCCATGAAAGAGAAAAAACTAAAACGAAACTATTTTTGCGGTCTGCCCAAAGCCCACCGAAGTGCTAAGACTTGCAGTCGTGGCTCTCAATTAAAAATTCCTCTTGAGCTGCTCAGAATTCAATTCAAATTTTCGACACAGATTCTTGTAAGCCTTGGCAAAACCCAGCAAAACCGCTGATAAAATGCGACAGCAGCAGCAGCAGCCACACACTCACACATTGCTAGAAAGTTGGCTAAGCCATGCAAAAGCAAGTTTCAATTTTTTGGCTCGAAACGGCATTTTGTCACTTTGACAAAATTGTTGCTACTTTTCGAACAGGGGCTTAAACACAGGGGGCTCGGCCTGCGCCTGGGACTGGGCCTGCGCCTGGGCTTGGGCCTGGGCGTGGATCGAGGCCCAACTTGTCGTTCAAGTGACATTCAATTATTATTTCAGGCAGGGCTAAAACTTTTGCAACAAAACGAAATTTAGCTACAAACGAGCAACGACAATATTGTTAGAATATATAGTATTGCGAGGCAGAGAATTGCAGGGCACTGAGGCAGCCGAGATAGCCGAGGACACAGATACACGAACAGACAGGCAGACAGACAGACAGACAGACAGAGAAACAAACAGCGAGACAGGCAGACAGTTAGATAGATAGTTGGATAAGAAGAGAAGCATAATGCGTATTTGCGCATTAAATGCAAAACTTGGCAAATAGTTTTTGTGCCGAAAATAAAATCAAAACAAAATCTAACAGAAATAAACGGAAAAAAAATTAAAATTAAATGAAAATCAAAAACTTTTCAATTGCATTTGATGAAAAGCGAGCGACAGCCAAGGCAAGGCAAGGCAAGACAAGGCAAGGCAAGCCAAACAGCATTAAGCATGAAGATGCTCAAGTTTATTTTAAGCTTAGGCCGACTTTTAGACCGATAAAGTTACAAAGATAAAAGCATTTAAAGTTTAAACCTCAATTAAGCTTCAGGCAACGCAGGCGACAGTTGAAGTTCGTAAATAAGAATATGAAAGAAATGAGATACAAAAGTTGTGCAAGCTGGGGGCTGCTCTAACTCATATGGAGCGAAAGTTGTTTTTGGTTTTTACAACTCATTAACAAAAGTCAAACTATACGAGATATATGAGGTATATACTGAGTCTTAATAGGTGGATTTTAATGCACATTCGCAAAAAGTTGTTGCATGCCAAACGAACGGCTGGAAGGCACTGGAAGTGCGAGTACGAGTGCGCTCAGTTTTGGGCAGAGCCCGAAGCATGCAGCTTAAAATTAATGACAGCGAAGTAAATGTCAGCGCAGAATGAAAAACAAGCCCGAAATGCCAGGCACAACTTTGCCAACCGCGACGTATGTGTGAGTGTGTGTGTGCGTGTGTGTGTGTGTGTATGGCAAAAACAATAACAGGACGTGGACAAGGATGTGAGCGTGGACGTGAACGTGAACGTGAATGTGAACGCGACTGCAGACAGGAGCGGGCAACTCGAGAAGGACGCTGCCGACTGCGATGCATGGTTTCCGGTTTTTGTTCGCGCGCTGGTATTTTCCATGCCCTGCCACCGTTGCGTGCGCGAGTGTCGCATATGCACATTTTATTTATAAACTCTCACAGCAAAGTAGAAAATAATAAAAAGCGTCCAGCTTCGAGCGCCGTGCACCTCGGCGGATGGCCCTCCCGGCGCGAGCTTGGCCCGCCCCGGCCGGCCCCTCCCTTGGGTATTGCATGTGCAGCGATAAAAGTGGTAAAATGCTTATCAAGCTCAAGCCGGATGTGCACAGTGTCAAACAGTGGCAAGCAGGAGCGGCACGAGTAGCTAGCAGCAGCAGCAGCAGCAGCAGCGACATCAGCTGCAAATAGTTTTTACGGCAACTGTAATATAAGCGGTAGTTTAATGCATAATTGAAAAGCACGCAAAGTTAAACAATGGAGCGCCAAGGGAGACCCTGTCACACTAAACACAAGCTGACTACAAAAAGGGTTTACACTGAGAGAAAAAACAGCGGGACACTAAAGTGCACTCACATTGATCAAAACCATGAAATCAAATAAGCGCTTCCGACCCTTGGGGCAGGCAGAGATATTGATTGAAATATGAAATCGAATTCAGAATATTCAAAATGTTGCACTACGGCTGATATAAACACGGCTGATCATAACACGCTCCCACTTCTAGCTCAATGATTAGCCATTCAGTTTTTTTTTTTTTGGCTTGGCTTAGCACTTGTGTTGACCAGTGTTAATCGTGTTAAAGGGCAACACATCGCTTCACTGACCATTTTGCTCGTATTTGACTTAATTTACGAGTCACAACACGACAAGTAAGGCAGGAGGGTGGGGGCCACGGAAAAGCTCTGGGGAAATTTGTGTCAAATCACATTTTAATGGCAATCAACATTTTTGCTATTTCGCACTTGCTTGCACTTGATAATAGTAATTATTTAACAATAAGAGTGCGCTGGAGCACGAAGCAGGAGCGCTAATGAACTGTGTAATGTTTTTACAATTATAAGCGTGAAAATGAATTGAAAATCGACACATTGAAAGAAAAGCGAAGCTAGAGTGGGGCTTAAGTCTGAGTGGGTATATATATATAATATATAAATGTATATATATGCTAATTGAATGCCCACTTAAGCTAAATCAGGCCAAATCGGCGCTTTGTGTCACACTTGAGATGCACTTAAAGAGCGCTCTCTCAGCCGTCAAACATTACTCGTCTTCATCCGGCGACTGCACAAACAAAACGCGCTATAAAATGTAAAAATACTGCCAAAGTATGCAAAGCTCCTCATAAAAACACTCAAAAACTAACGTGCATTGCAGCCAGGCAGCAACTGTTGGATGCTGCTGCTGCTGCTGCCGCTGCTGCTGCTCCTACAACCATGTCCTTCGTCCTTAGTCGTACTTCGGCCTTCCTCCTCCTGTGGTGGTATATGCTGTGTGCGTGCTTTTGTCTGCGCTTCGGTCTATGTCTGTGTCTGGAGCTACTTGCTTAGCTGCTTCCTGCCGCCTCTACATGCCCTGGCTTCCTTCCTGAAAATCCATCAGCGCTAATTTTGCATATTTTACTTTTACTTTATTTTTTATCTCACACTCTCCATCTCTCTCTCTTTCTCTCTCTCTATCTGTCTGTCTGTCTGTCTCGTTCCCACTCAAGCATCTCTCCCGCTCACCACTTTATGCGCTTTTATTTGCTTTAGCCGGCTTGTGACTTGTGTTTTCATAGCCGCAGTCCAAAGATATTTTAGCTATGCACAGTTGAGGGCAATCCGGATTCAGTGGCCTTGTGTCTGCTCTGATGATGAATTATGTGCGCCACGTACGTTATTAATAATTCCTGTCCTGTCAACAAATACATTGTTACATTTGCCCACACATCCCACACGCCAAGCCCCCACACCTTCAGCCCGTCAACCAACCAACCCAACCAATCTTCATGCCTATGCTAGCCGCAGGCTCAGCCTCTGCTCACATTGCGTATGCGTAATATGTTTATTTTCAACACTGCGGCCAGATATTTATTAAGCAGCTGCTGCGCAGCTCCAAAAAAGAAAAAGTAAAAAAAAACAACAAACCTCGCTTTCAAATTGAAGCTTGTGGCCAGCTGGGGGCGGAGAGATCTGCAGAGAAATACGCCCGTGACGCAAATCACGTTTAAAGCAACAACAGAGCAGATGACGAATGCCATTTTGTCAACTTGAAGGTCAAACGGAGAAAAAACAACAGCTTAAAGCTTATTAAATATATTAAATTCAATCAAGCTAAATGTCTGCAGCTAACACGATCGACTCACGTAACGCGCAGCAGCTGCGGCATTACGCATACGCCGCGTGTTGCGTCATCGCTGGCCCAAGCCACGGGCCACGGCTGAGGGCAGAGAGCTCAAAGCTGAGAGCTGAGGGCGCTTCCGATGTTTGTTTGCACGTTGTATTGAGTTTCAAGTGCACAAGTTAATTGCTTGAAAAATTGAACTCAATCAATTACAAGGGCACGCGACGTGTGTGTGTGTGTGTGTGTGAGAAAGAGAGAGGAAAAGTGTGTGTGAGAGGCGGCGAACATTCAAGGCGTTGGCTGCCGCGAGCAACACTTTTATTATATGAGCACGCAGACACACACATCGCGTGCATCACACGCATCGAGTGTGTGTGTTAACACTCCACTTAATAACGGCAATTAATTATATTATGTTGCATACTTAAGGGCGTGGTAGCTATCACATTGTTTTGGGGCAAAAACTTGAAGTTGAAAGCATTTAATTGGATTAAATTTGCAAACTCTCAACTCTCGACTCTCAACTTAGCTAATTATTAGTGCTGTGTTGGCATTTGCATTTAAATAGCTACAGCACAACTGACGTCAAATCAAATGTCGGCTAGCTAACGCAAACAGACTGCTGCACATTAATTAAATATTTATGTGCTCTGCACACACACACACACACGCGCACACACAGACACGCACACAGACACTCACAGACAAATAAACAATTATATGTGCTAGAGCCAAACAGAGCGCAACAAATAAAGAGACAAACAGCAACAACTACTTGACTTGCTAGCAAACTTGCCACACACACACACACACAGACATTTATACAGTCGCTTATTGTTGAAGTACAAATTTAATATCTAAGCTAAAGACAATGCAATAAAGTTGAAATTAGTTCGGGCCATAATTTCAGGTGAACATCCGGAGGCAATGCAAACTGGCTCATCCGGTTGCCAGTACAATTGGCTGACAATTGTCATGCTGCTGGGCCTTGTGCTCGGCTACAGTCAGCGGCAGCAGCAACATTGTGCCACACTTGCCGCACCAGCCACTTGCAACAGAGGCGGCGTCACGCTCGCGGCCAGTGAAAGTGACAGCCGTAGAGCAGCAGGAGCAACAACAGCAACAACAGCAACAGCAGCGAAACGTACTGCTGGCGGCCTTGAGGCAACGCCTGCGGTTAGCCACAGTAACAGCAGCAGCAGCAACAGCAGCAGCAGCAGCAGCAGCAATAGTAACGATTACCAGTCATGCCACACCCACGCCGATGCCAAGCGCTGCTGTCACAGATGATCGCAAAACGGCATCGAATGTGGAAACTAAACAGCGCATGTGTATGTGTGTGTGTGTGAGTGTGAGTGTCTATGTCTATGTTAGTGTAACTCTAGCTCTGTATGTGTATGTGTATGACTGTCATGGTTAGCTAAATATATATTGGCTTAGTTAGGCAAGCCAAGTCCTGGTTGCCAGTTCTAAACTAGCGATTCGCAACTCTCCCTTCCACCCTAGGCGAATGGATTAACATTTAATGTGTATTTTGTATAGTTTAAGCAGCGTGTAAATAGCAAACGTAAACTTATTAACGTAATTGCAACATCAAATGTATCACATTACAAACAAATGCAAAAGTAAAAAATAAATTAGAGTAAATATAAATATAAATATAAATATAAATTAATATGAACATAAATACAGAGATTTTTCGCAAATGGCTCTTTAAACAAATACATAAATACAGCAGCAGAGCGAGGTGCATTAAATAATTAGATAAAAAAAAAAAAAAAAAAAAACTCAGCAACCACAACAGCAAATACCAGAAGAAGAACAAGTTGAAGTGGACGGAGAAAAAACAGCAACACTCAACAGATTGAATTGCCATAAAATATTTAAATTAATTGCTATATCATGATATGCAAATATTTGAATAACGCAATTTTTTCCACATTTGCATTGGCAATGGGCAATGGAAGCTCAAATGTGATTCTTTATTTACAAAAATATTCAGTTTTTTAATTCAATAAATGCCAATTATTTTGCAATTCGAATATGACAACAAAAACAGCTCGAAATACTTGGCAAATATTCTCCCTCTCTCTCGCTCTCTCTCTGTCTGCCTCTCTGAGGCATCTTCAAGTAGATGCGAGCTGCATAAATGTTTTATGGAATATTTGCTTTCGGGCCTATTATTTAAATTAATTAAAAACTTTTGCAGCAAAAATATCAAAAATTATGACTTTAATTTCTTTTTATTGCATTTCACTCGGAATTACATTTTTTTAATTATATTTGCTCAATTAATGCATACAAAAAAATGTTTGTATTTTTGCTGTTGCAATTTGATTTTATGCTATGCGCGCGCGTATGTAAATTCAATAAATTAATTTAATTTAAAGTCACTTGACGTTTGAATTTCTATTTGACAATGGCAATTACTAACTCAGTGAAATGAAATGAACAAAAAAAAAAAAATGCCATAGAAAAAACGTTTGACTTTATTTGTTCAACACAAACACTACAAATGGCTCAATTATTGGCTACAATGCGATCACAAATTGGTAATGTAATTAAAAATTGGTTGATTGTCGCTCTGGCTGTAGCCATAACTGGGGCTGTTGCTGTTGCTGTGGCTGTGGCTGCCCGCTGTAATTCATATTGGACAACAATTAAATTATAATAAAATTTAATCTAAGGCCACACTATAATTTGTTATCAATATTGTTGCTGTTTGTGCAATGCAGGCAAGCGCTCTAGCTGTAATCAGAGTAATTATCTTAATAATAATAACAATTTGTTTCATTCCAATCAATATAAGCTGTAAAAAATAATGTGAGTCCCCTCACTCCATATATATATATATAAAGTATATATAATATATATAATAATTATGAATGTCTGCCTAATTGCAAATATGGAATACATTTAAGACTTTTCAGTTTTACAAATTAATAATAAAAAATAATCAAAAAATCTTCCTTTTTCCAGCATGAAAAGTCGTCTAAACGTAATGTAAAATGTTTATTAATTATACATATATATATATATATATATATATATATATATACATAGAGTAGAGTATAATTATATGCCAGCCAATTTGTATATGTTGCTCAGCATTTGTGTTATGCTGTTGCCCAAATGCATCTAATGGCTACTATTATAGCCTTAATTCCAGTTATATTGTAGGTCATCAGACAAAACAAATTCCTGTACATTAAAGTTAATTAGTGAGACTTTAGAGCGTGTGAGAGTGAGTGTGAGAATGTAATCCCTAAATAAGCTATATAAACTATACATATACTTAAATTATTATTAGATTTAAGCAAAAATACGCATCTGAATAAAGCAATTGAATTGTGTGTGTGAATGGAAGCTAAATATATACATAAGCATACGAGTATATAAACCAAAATATACTTTTAATTGTTGCATTCGAATACAAGTAAATTGATAAATAAACAAACGTAAAAACAATTGATCAAAGTGTGTATTATACTATAGTATACACCATAGAGCATAGTGCTATTCATAACTGGGCAGTCAAAATCAATAACAAAAGCATAAACATAAACATAAACATCAACATAAACAACTGTGCGCACGCATTGACATAATATAAGAAGACTTAGCAGAGCATATTACAACAATAACAGAATTCATAGAAACAATAACAAAAGCCATATGCAAATGTTGTCAGCAGAATGACAAAAAGAATGAGCCGAAGAGGAGATGAAATAAAACAGAAATTGTAAACTGTTGTGCGTGTGGCACGTGCCACTGCAGCAACAATAACAACAACTATGTACATTAAACAGTGCAAAACGAAGAACAATTAAACATTTTTTATTTACAAAAAAAAAGAAAAAAGAAAAGAGAAATCTGAGTATACGTGTTTTGATAACTTATGAAGTGGATGCTTTTGCAAACAACTCGTGCGTTTCTTTTGCAACGAGCTGTTCAATTATAGTATATGCAAACTACGATGCTCTTCTCCTGCCTGTCCGCACCGCACCGCACACCTCCACCTGTCCTCAACGACAGCCGAAGAAATGAGAAATAAGCTGCAACGTATGCGTGTGTCACATGTAATCTCTGGATTATAGACAGCAACAGCCAGGCAACCAGGCAACCAGGCAGGCAGCCATGGACAGAGTTCTTGCCCAGGCAGTGAGGCACGAACATGGCAGATGGGCACTTTTTAAAAAACTGGGTCAGCGTATAAATCGAAAAGGCTTAAGCTGCTGGAAACTAAGGCATCAATATTGGCACATCGAAATATTACATGCTCTTTTAGGTCTTAATTTCCAAAAGCAAATCCCATATTATTTACATACTAAAATTATTTTGTATAATTTTCGCAAGGATATATTCAATTTCGATTTTGATAACCAGCCAGCGTAAATAATCCATATGGTCAGTGGGAATAGATAGAATGATAGTTTTCTATTGTGGCTGGCTGAGTAACAAAAGGGAATGCGCTCTGCACTGCTTGCCATAAGCTTAATATCCGCTTGCACTGCTTTCACACTGCTTAGCGACAGTGTCTGCTTTCAATCTGCCTTTGCAGCAAAGCTGATTACACAGCTATTGTAGACCGATGTGGCAAAGAGTATCTGGTAATTCCAGCCGCTGTGAACTTTGACAGAGCCTGCAACAAAACACGCATACCAATTGAAAAGCCTCATTAATTAACACACCACAGTGAGTGAGGCAGAGAAGGAGAGAGAGAGAGAGAGAGAGAGAGAGAAGGAGCAGGAGCGCGCGACAAATAGAAAAAAAATCGAGAAAATGAAATTGCAACAACAATCGGACAATGCAACACACAATTGCAACTGTAATTCTATTAAAATTCGCCACAAAGCAGCGCTAATCCTCATGCATGTCCGCAACCAAAATAATCAAGCTGGCCACATGCAAACCAAACAGCAATGAGCACGGGGCCAACGATTCTGTTGGTTTTTGTGACTGCGTTGGCATAAAAATATTTATACGCTCGCTTGGCCTTTCCAATTGATGCGCGCTGCTTATGCAAATTTTCCTATTTTTCTACTTTTTTTTGTGGTTTGCGGTTCGGCTGCCTAAGCCACGTGGCCGCTGTTGTCCTTGTCCTTACGCTTCCTGAATGGACATGCCCAACAGCATGTAATTTGGCCTGATAGATTTTATTTAATGGCCTAGCATTAGACACATTTGTTGCCCCGCAGCAGCAGCAGCAGCAACAGCAACAGCAGTCGCATCAGCAGCAGTCGCAACACTCTCGATATATTGATTCGAGAGCAGCAACGCACAAACATTTTTAACTTTGCTTTTAAAGCGCGACGTTCGCACACGTTAGAAGTTTACAATTTGACATTTATTATGGCCACAATTTAGCAGATTTTATGCGCTAATTTTGCAGTAAATTCTTGTTGGTCTAAGCGTTGAAAGCCTTTTACGACCTCTAATATTAGCAGCAAAAGCGAGTGAAATGCGACATTTGAATAAATGACAAGAGAGATAAGCCGCACGGGTTAGGTTAGTGCGACAATTCGAATGAACTCAATGAGATGAGAAACTAAAGTGTTTTTCGAGCAATTGAGGTAAGTAGAGTCTGCCATGTAGCCTAGGCATTGAGGTGTATATATATATAGTTTAAATTAGAAATAGTTCCATCAACTATTTACAAAATTGTCGAGCAGCAAATGCATAAAACTTTTCGATTAATGAAGCAAGTCAAATTCCTTGTTTGAGTTTTAACTTTTGAACTTGTTTTATTATAAGAAAGTTTTCAAGAGCTCAAATGATAAACGAATGGCAAACAAATAATATTTATAGCTAACAATGTGCAACTATTTGGCCACTAGAGCAAACTGATATGCTGCTGAATGGATTTTTGGGTAGCTTTTGAGACAATTCTATGTAGCTATATGACTTCAATTGGAAGCTATTGGTGCACACTATTCAATTTTTAGGTTTGGAAGGTAAGAGCAACTCAACTTACTCAAAATATTGTCAGCTTGTTGAGAAAGATGCTTTCCAGTTTGGACATCTACAGAAGAGTTCCTTTTGGAATCATCTTACTTTGGTCTAACATAATAAAGTAAAGTTTTATTATATATATAAATATTTTATATAATAATTAAAGCAGCTAAAGTTATAGTTACAGATATTTTAAAAATTAATGTTATATATTTTTTGCTTAATATATAATATAATCTAATCTTTAAGTTGACTTTTGAAGCTGAAATATCTTTAAATATCTGTGCAAAGCGAACTGCTTGCTGCACTGCTTTCACACTAAGGCAGATAAAGCAGTTAAGATACTTTAATTCATTTTCTTAAGTGTTTAAATATATTGCTAAGATATATGGTTTAATTATAATAATCTGTTTTATATATTTCAGCCACTTCCGCCGTCTCCCTCTACGTTGCCCCATCCAGATCCTCATTCATACAGAAACCAATATGCTTGGCGTAGCGCAGCTGTTGATAAATATGCGTGATGCGATAATATACGAATTTCTAATAGTTTTGAATGCATTTTTACAACAGATTTATGGTTACAGTGTGCATGTGTGTGTGTGTGTGTGTGTGTGCGTGTGTCGCACTTTGTCAAGGACCGTTGATGTTGTTGTTGGTGGCTGTTGGCGGGCGTGGTCAGCTAGACAAACGGGAAAAAGTAGCCGCAGGCAGAGCCGCATGAAATGCCAGTTGAATTATATAGACCATTTGAATGAAATTATTTTAATTGCGTAAATCACTTTGCAGCCAACCAAAATTCAACAATGCTGCGGCATTTACAACGACTTCTGTGTGCATATTTATATGAGCATATGTGTGTGTGTGTGTGTGTGTGTGTGTATGGGTCACTTATTGGCCCATTGTATGCGACGCAACTATGGGGTGCTTCAATGTGTAGCAGCAAGAGGCAATGCATGCAGCAGAGAGGAATGAATGGGACAGAGGGCGGGTGGAACAGCGGTGCAGTGGTGCAGTGCGCCTGCAGTTTTGAATTGGAAACTAACGAAGAACAGTACTCGAAAATTTAAACAAATATTTCAGCTGGCATATTTGCACTCCATTCCAGAGTAATTGTTTTCCCTAGGTCGGCAGTACAAATAAATTTTGGCAACAATTGCCATGGCAAACACTATAAAAACAAGCGAATGCAGGCAAGTGAGCACGGCAGGCAGATACCCTATAATAGCAAGTGGACATGGAAGGGCAGTAAGTATGCATAGAAGAGAAGACTAGCTAAAGCTGAGCTCCACACATTTGAGTTGATGAAGTAATACATATACATATACATATATACCCTCTCAGACTCTAGTCGAGGGTATTCGAAGCCATGGCAACAGCTCCGCTGGGATGGAGAACAGTTGTCGGTTGGCTTGTTGTATTGTAATTGCGACCATAATTTGTCGAAATTATCAGTAATATTATAAATTAATTTCAGTTTAGCTCCCAACTAGAGACGCATTGCCAAATATTCGGTAACACGGGGCGTATGCGTGCTATCAAATAAAATAAAAGCACACACTTTGCGACTCTTGAAAAGGCTGATAATAATTTATGATATGTTCGCTGTCATTTTTCGGCAAATGCATTAATAAAATATGCAGCTAAGCTAACAATCCGCAACAACAACAAAAAAAAAAACTATATGTATATACTAAAACATTTCCATTTCCATTTCCATTTGCAGTTCCCTTTCTGTTTGCCAGCTCAACTTTGGGCGCTGACAACAAGTTCAAACTTGATTTGGCTTTTGCTCTCTGTGTTGCAAATGCTGCAGCCCTGCGAGGCGTGACCCATTGAAAAGTTTGCTTTGAATATGAAATAGCCGGCAGAAGATGCGTACAGAACTAAGCAAGCACTTTGCCACTAACAGCTCAAGACGACCCCACACATGCCCTAACAATGCCCCATCCCCACTCTCCAGTCTCCACTCTCCATCTCCACCTCATCCACTTGCTCACTCACGCGTTCGCTCGTTCGATTGCTGTTGGCCAAGTATATTTGACTTGGATTTGTTTGGCTCTCGAGTGGTTATTGTTGTCGCTGAAGCATAATGCATGGTCGTGCGCTATAAAGATATGAGCTGCGATGAGATGAGATGCGTTGCGTTACGATGCCAGCAGCATGATAAATGATATGGCTTAGTCGCGCCCAGTGCGCCTCCAAATAAAGCCTGAAAGCCTGCCCATCTGCCATGCGAACTATTATGATGTGCTTAGAACCAAGTGCTTACAACATATTTGCTGACAACAGCAGGCAGACGGTAGACAGCAGACAGCAGCTGCACTTAGCGCTAAGTATTCCAGCAATAGAAAATGATTTCAATCTGCGGAAAATTCCACTTCAGTTCAATTAATTTAAAGAAATGTTAACGATAACATTTTTCCCCTTTGACAGCTGTTAAACTAATTATAAAATAGGAAATTATTTAGCTTATAATTTCACTTGTTTGCAAATATCCCACTACTAATTCCCTTTTCGACCTAATTGAGGTACTTTTGCAAGACCATATTTGCAAAGGACATATTGTTATATAGCCAGTACACCAACCCTGTTAGCTACGGCTTGAAACTTTGCTAAATTTACAGCGGGACTTAACGAAGTGCACCTAACGAATGATAGCTGGCCAGCGAGTTTAGCTCATTTAACGTAGCGTTAAGTTATACTTATTTAAAGTGTAGCATACTCTTGGGCTGAGACTTTCTGTTATATGTGTGGATTTTGTATGTGAGGACTTGCTGTTATATAGCCAATACAAAAACCAATGCTACAGGCAATTTAATTTATTTTTAACTGTGCGAAAAGGGAATTTTGTCAGTTGGTGTTAATTTGTGAGAGTGCTGTTAAATTACATTGCAGTTTATTTTATGTTATTTTAAAGGCTTACATTTTATGTTAAGTTTACTTTTTAGAGATTTCTTTTGAATAAAGGAAATTGATAAAGAATTTATTTAAATGTAATTTAAAATTAATAGTATAAGAGAGTTTAAAGACTTTAATCTGGGTAACATTCACCGTTAGTACTGCTACCCTGTATACCTGCTTCTTCCAGTCGAAATTGAGCCTTGTCAAACTCTTTTTCTTCTTGGTAATTTTTATGGAATTAAAATCTGTTTTGCGGAGCAACTAATCAACTGCGAGCACAAAACGAACTGTTGGCTACGCCCACTGTTGGCGGCACAGATGAAAGCCAGGCAAGAGCACAATGCTCAAAAGTGTCCTCGTAGATCACCGTGCTGCACAGTGCTCGATCGTTCGATCGCTCGCTGTCGGAGAAGACACGCTTCACTATGGTTTAATTGCTTTGAAATAAGCCACACCCACGGTGCCGAAAAATTCATCTTGCACGCACATTACTGTGCGACTATCGCAAGGGGAAGGGGCGGTCCGCTTTGATCTGCAGGATCAGAGCGACCGGCGAGGGGCGCGCTGTCAATTGCGGTTGGCTTGAAAAGCAGTTTGGTTACGCTGTTGACGCTGTTGATGCTGTTCCCTTGGCCCAGGCCCAGCTCTTACTTATCCTAGCCGAGAATGAAGTGTGTAATTCGAAATTAGCTGAGCTCAGCTCAGCGGCACCTTTGTGCGCACCTGCTGGCAGCATGTCCTTGTGCTCGGCTACTCAGTTACGCATCAAATAAAGGGACAAAGGACCGTAGCTATACGCAGCAATATATCCAACTCCATATATATATATATGTATATACAAGATATATAGTTATTGATTTGTTTGCTGCGGCAACTTCATTCAGTCATTCAACATCGATTTGCATGTTTCGAGTTAATTCGTTACCGATTCAAAAGCAGAATTTATAACCGCACACATCTATATGTACATTTATAATCTGACTAATTTTAGGATATTCATATCAAAAATTAAAAAATACATAAAATAATATAAAACAAATCAAATAAACAAAGCTGAACGAACCAAGTCCGCCTGCATAGACGACTGTGATTGCTGCTAATCAGGTTTTCTTCTCAGCCAAATTAGATTTCATTTTCATATTTCAATTTCGAAACAGTCGAGCAGTCGAACAGTCGAGCGGGCGAGCAGCCCCACAAAATGCAAAATCAGTAAGACCAGTAGTCGCGACATGATATAAATTAACTGTTTTGACTTTGTGAAATGAAATGCGGCCTCTTTGAAATTCCAATTCAAATCGATCTCTTGCAGCAGCGCCACTAAAAAAAAAAATAACTGTGGGTGACCGAAACACAAAAAACAACGAAGAATGCCATAGCCAATACGACTATGAGATACCCTAGCAAGCAAAGTTAAGTTAAAAGCTGTATCAATATTATAGATACTTGAAAGTAGCTTTAGAGATATCAATTGATATATGTTCTATATTAAATTGGGTTAAATTTGTTAGTTTGAATACTCATATAGAGAGGTAGATTCAGAAATTGCTATATATGTTTACATATATACATAGCTCTATATGTCTTCCCCTCTTAAAGATTCTCTTAACTCACTTGACGATAGAAAGGGATTGGAGCTGAAATCATAGATATATAAAGACAGATTGTATAGACAAACATTGGATAGAGTCACATCATAGGAAGATAGGAAGATATCTTAAGAGTATGGAAACTCGAAAGATATTTGTTGATAAAAACTTATATAGTATAGAAACATTTATAGATAAATAGATACTTCTAGACATATCTCTACATCTTCCTCCTCCTTCCTAAGGAAGGCGTAGGTATAGCTATAGATACATTTATTCTCTTTAATCACATCTTGCAATACTTCTGCCTCTGCCCATTGCTTATCTTATTGAAATAGCCAATCCTAACTCTAATCGCTATAGGGTATATCATATACGATATTTAAAATATCATTAAGAGTAGTATTTGGCTTTTTTGGTTAGGGTGCTGGCCATATCTTCGTATCGTTAGAGTTGCCAGCGCACCGATTTCTTTTCGGCTTAAATGGTTTATGTGCGTTTGCAACCAGTTTAGGCTGTAGCTATAGCCGCTGTCGCTGCCGCTGCCGCTGCCTCTGCCGCTGCCGCTGCCTCTGCCGCTGCTGTTGCTGTTTTCGTATTCAATTTAAAGTTTTAGGTGGGCCGTGGCCGGCGCCTTTGAAGCGTGCATCTCGTTTACCACGTGCCGTGCCCCACTCAAACTGAGCGACTGAGACTCCGACTGAATTTGAGCTTGAGACGAGCTTCCGTCTGGGCTTTTGCGTCAGCAGCCGCAGGAGTTACAAAATATGCCGACTGATCCAATGATCCAATCAAATCAGCGACAAAAAGCGCCATTTGAATTAATAAACAAAAATGTTTATCAATCTATAAATATATATGTATATATACATATAGCGAGGCATATGTATGCATATCTTAGTTTATTATTAATAAATATGCATTTTGATATTCGGTCTCTCAAGTCGAGTAGCAATTCCAACGATTTTAATGAGGTGCTCAGCATTTTATGATTTAATTAAGCCTTCATTTCGCAGTTGTTGTTTACTTCGATTTTATTATGAGTATCTGCTATATACATATATATATATATACATATAAATATATATTTATATAGAGCCTAAGCCCCATTTGTTGTGCCTTAATTATATACGTTTTAAATTCTTAATGAATGCCCCATTTGGCGATTGCCGAATGTCGATTGCCGACTGGCCGACTGGCCTGAGACGGGGGTGTTCGGGTCTGCAGCTAGTTCAGACATGCGACAATGATTTAAATGATAACGAAGCCCATCTGCATAATATAGTAGGAGGCCCCTATTTTGGCATTACGGCAAGTTTATATGAAAGGGAAGACCCCTAGCCTCATTCATGGATCCATTAGGCAGCTTAATAATTATGTACGAATCTATTTCGGGTCTGGATTAGCGCCAAAAGCAATTCAGCCAAGTCTGTCTTAAAGTTATTTATAGATTGGATAATCTAAGAGACCGATGATAGCTTCACAAAATACATAATTATCAAATAGCTAATCTAAGCCTAATGTCATAATAGCCAGCAAGCTCTTCACTTTCCGTTAATCCTTTTAACCACACAACCATTTCCGCATGCCCTTAACAACAACAACAACAACAAAAACTGAAATTGGTAAGAATCGTGTAAGAGCTACCTAAAGAGAGCTTCGACATGGCTGAGCGGCCCTTAGAGGTCTGTCCAAAGGGGGAGCTGGCGACATATGTAGGTTGCGTTTTGTAGCTTAGAATCAAAGTCGGATCAGCGCAAATCTCTGTGATCTCTGTGAATGTGGATCTGTTGCCTTTGCTGCTGCTAGCGCTGCCTCTGTTGCTGCCTCTGTCGCCGCCTCAGTCGCTGCCGCTGCTGCTGCCGCTGTCTCAGTCGCTGCTGCTGCCGCTGTCGGTTGAACACTTTGATGTCCTAATTGGTTTATTACTTTGTCGGCATCTCGAGTCTTCTTTGTGTTTTTGTGTTTTTTATTCTTTTTTATGCTGTTGCCTGTTTTATTTATTTCTTTATTTCTTTGGGTTTTCATGCGGCCGCTGCGCTGCATTGTGTAAGAAGAAAAAAAAAAAAAATAAAACGCGCCCGTTGCGGCTCTCGAATCCCGAGCCAAGCTCCAGCCTCAAGCCCCAAAGCGGCTGAGCACGCGCACAGCACAGGAATGGGCAAGGGGCATGGGGCATGGGTATGGCCCCGAAGGGCCATGGGGCATACACTCCAAAAGACCCGCTCAGCCGCCCTCCCTTCCGCTCTGCCGCCCCAGAGCCCTGCATGGCCTAAGCTTGTTTACAATGTTACCGCGTGTGCGTTCAATCAACATGTTGCGATATCAGCGCAATTTGTCATCCCATAAACAACAATGCAACTTGGCTAAACGCTTGCCCCCTATATCATATGCCAGCCGAGGCAATAATCGGTTGCAGAAAGACTATACTTATGCGTGTGTGCGATGCTCAGGCGAACAAAGGGAAGACCTACCTCAACCAAATACATTGTAGCTCGACCATAAAAGGTTTTTCAAACACAATTTCTGTGTGTTTCCACAAATAGTTCTCAAAATCGTTTCAATTAGATATGTAATAAGACTTCTAATACTTGTATTTTTCCTTTATTTAATCATCAATCATTCATATTACGACTATAGCTTTACATATACAGAACATTCTTCATACTATTTACTAATAGAGTAGCAGAGCCAATTCTAGCTCTAGTTGCGCCTGCGTAATAGCCGTAGGCGCTGCTGACGTCGACGCCACTGCTGCCATCTGCGTCGCAGTCGTCTCAGTCGCTGCAAGCGTCGACGTGCACTTGGTGATCTGGTGGTGCTGATGGGTCTAACGGTGCTGCTGATGCCAGCAGTGGTGCTACTTATTAAGCCGCCAGAGGTTGTTGAAATGCTCACCGTAGTATCGTCGTAATTGTAATCTGGATTATTATAATCATATTGGCTGCTAACCAACTGAGCCAGTGCAAGGCAACTGAGTAGTCCAAAAAGTAGGACAAAAGTCGAACGCATGGTTAAGAGCCAATAATGAGAGACTTGATAACCCATTCGAACTTATAAAGCAAAATAATTGTGACTGAATGCCTTGACTTAACAGCTGTTCTTTAAGGTGTGCGCAGGTGGTTTCTGTTTACTATTTACAGCGGATATAGGAAGTTATTTCCGATGGAACTTACCTTCTGTTTCAAAATAAAGACAAGTTCAAGTTTATCAAGTTCATAATGGGCTTACAATTCGTTTGTCAATATTTGTTAGATGAACTAGGCAAAAACTATCAAAAATTCATTTGTTTATGGTAAATGTTATAGATTCTGAATGAAAGATGTTTGTTATGTTTTCGAGCTCATATCTAGTTGAAATATAATTGTATATGATTCAGGATAATGATTGAGGATAAACTTATATACATAAACAAATTTTTATTTCTGTTTGAATTTTGATTTTCCGACTAGAATTTCCGACTAAATGCTTGATGAGGCTCTGGAGTGTTTAGAGCAACACAAGAGGCCAAAATTATAGATGCGGCGCTGGAAGATACATAGACATCATATCTGAACAGAGCGAAACCGATCAAGTGCTGATACTGGTACAGAAAGTGGTACTTGAAGAGATTGAGTCTCAATTCGACTCTTAGAAGTACAATCAAAATTCTATTGACTAAATGAGTGATCATTAGCTAAACTATTGCTAAACAGCTGCTTTGCTGGTTTCTAATCTTAAATATTGAACCATCACAAAGTTCTACATTCAACAAAAATTAATTTGTTTGTCTAGAGCTAGAAATTTAATATATAAAATGATAAAGTAGTTTAATAAAGATAATTTCTCTGTTATGAATATATTTATGGATAGCAATACCTTTTAAAAATTTGAATATATAAATTTATATGTTTAAGTTTTATTTATTGATTTAATTTTTTACACAAAATTACAAAATTAGTTAAACTTTTAATCTTATTTTTATAAAATTTTGTATGTAAACCTTTGCCGTCTTATATGCCAACTTGAACTATCTTTTCATTTAACTATTAAATTTCCTCCATTTCGCATTCATCTGGCCACCCACAATTGGCTTAGCCTCTGCGCCTGCGCTGCTGCTGCTGACGCCTGCGTTGCTGCTGTTGGCGCTGACGCCTGCGTTGCCGCTGCTGGCGTTGGCGTCGGCGCCTTTGGCGCCTCACCTGCCTCAGCAGGCGCCGCAGACGTAAAGCTGCTAAGGATGTTGTTGTTTCTTCCGTTGTCGTTGTTGTCGTTGTTGTTGTCGTTGTAGTTGTTGCCGCTTCTGTTGTGTCCGTCTCCGTCGTATCTGTCTGAGCCTGGACGCTAGCCAGGCAGCAAACTAGGCAGAAAATCACAAGAAAAGCCAAAGTGAAACGCATGATGAAGCTTGTCAATGCTCAGCAAATGCAAATGGCTTTTATACACTCTATAAGCGTTGTAGCAGCTAGGTCGTCTAATGAAAAAGCTGTTACCTTATGGACTCAGGTGTTTTTTTTTTCAATTTGAAGTTCAAGTTATTAAATCAATATAGACAGTAGGCTTAAAGCTGAACTCTGTTTGTGTAAACAAGCGGGGAATGTTCTTATGTAGAGTATTATGTAAAGTATTAGTTGTAGAGGTCTTAGAGTAGGTCAAAGAAATTAGGATCTTATATTCATCAGACGCAGACTGAATGCTTTATCATACAGTCTACTTAGAAGTTACACTTTAAAAGTATTTCAGAAACTCTATAATAAAGCAATTCTGAAATATATATAAATTATTCCACGAATCCTTTCCCATTTCAATATCCAAATAATTTCAAGAATTACGGCAGCTTCAAAATTCAGTAAACTTTGCCTGCCGTTAACACAGAATGCAAATTCATCAGTTTGCCGTGTCACAGCGTTGCAGAGGCTGCCGCAATGTTGCAGCACTCAATCAACATGTTGCGATATCAACACAATTTGTCATTCTATAAGGAAGAGCTGACGCGGCCGTGGCCGTAGCCATGGCCATGGCTGCTGTTGCCGCTGCCACACAGCGCTGAGACAATGTTAACCGAAATCTCACATCAACCATGTCGCATCTTTGGCAGCTCTGGCCCGCTGTGCTGCCAAGTTTCGTACGGTGGTCCTGTCTGATGTTTGCCGTATTCAAAGCATAAGAAAACTCAATCAAGAGGCTCGTAAATCTTGGCACAATTTGATGAGCGCTCAGTGGGAGACCCGTCTGCGTCTCTGACTGCATCTGAGTCTGTGTCTGCGGCTGCGTCAGCGTCTGCGTCTGCGTCAGCGTCTGCATCGTCGTCTCTGTCTTCGGCTCGTGTAAGAGGTCTTACATTTCTCGGCTTATTGATTATCAATGCTGGTGCCGCGTCGGGGACCATTTCCGATTCGTCATCATGAGACGAGTGAAGTTTCAATCTGCTCCGAAATATAGTATAAGAGAGAACTCTGATGTACGCCGTGTGTGGCGTATTCTGAGTGTTTTGACAGCATGGCACACACACATGCACACACACACACACACGCACACATACAGTTACCAGTTCCACCTAAATTTGATGCAGCACAAGCCCAGGCGACGATCACAGGCGACTTCAAAAGTGTGCGGCTGAGCGTTATTGATCGTCCATGTCCCGCTGTTGTGATCCGCTCCCAGCATGAGGCATTACAAAAGGCCCAGTGATGATGGCAACAAAGCCGCTCGTTGTCGCCGTTGCAGTTGTCCATAATCTACGCACGCACACATTGACAAAGTCGGTCCTTTTGAAGGTCCTTTTGGCCAAAGTTCTCGTGCTCTCACACACACACACACGCACACACACACACAATGCTCGCTGCGTTGCATATGCAAAACACAATGAAGTTCTTTGAAGCGCGGCGCGTCAGGTAAGCGACAATTATTTATCTTACAAATTTACCTGAAATTAAATACTTACGCTGCGAAGCTAAAGTGCTCAACCAGGCAATGCCACACACGCAGATACCCTGGAATTGGAGGAGAAAATGAGTAGAAATGACTTTTATCTGAGATATATAAATTCTGTTTCTCCTCTCTCTCAGCATCTCTGCTGAAGTTTCCTCTGCCTGTCTCTTAGCTTCACATACCCAATTTGTATATTTGTTGTTAACAGGGCAACA
This sequence comes from Drosophila nigricruria, assembly GCA_037075265.1. Taxonomy (NCBI): domain Eukaryota; kingdom Metazoa; phylum Arthropoda; class Insecta; order Diptera; family Drosophilidae; genus Drosophila; species Drosophila nigricruria. The sequence continues at coordinate 8,690,813 of JBAMCI010000227.1, read as the reverse complement.
AAAGGGCGACAAATTCCCCCTTTTTAATCAGCGGCACGCACTTTGATCACCTGACACACACACACACACACACACACACACACATGCAGACAAGGCCGCAGTTTCAGTTTCAGTTGCAGTTGCTGTGGGAACTTACCTGGCCACAAGGTGTGACAAGTCAGCGGATTTGCGTGTTTTCCTGCGAAATATTTAAATGCAAGATTATCGCCACACAGGCAACAGGCAACAGCAGCAGCAACTGGCAACAGGCAGCAGGCAGGCAGCAACTGCTGCCAACAAAAGGCTCGCTAACTTAATCCTGCGGCCTGCCCTTTTGATCTGCTTCTGTTCGACTGGCTGGAGCGTTAACTAATTAGCAGCTGGACTGGCATTTGCCTCATTTCCGCCACAAAACAATTTCGATTAAGGCGAACTTAAAGCAAAAAGCTACCGACAACAACTAATCCAATCATAATCGCGCAATCATAATTACAACAATCTACCAAATGAAACGCAGACCCCAGACCCCAGACCCCAGACCCCAGATCCCAGATCCCAGACAGCCCAGCCAAGACAAAGACCGATGATGATCGAAGCGGCTGGCGAGTGGCTGGCCAGCCAAGCAGCCAAACTAACGGGCACAAACGAAACCCACAGATCTGGCCAGCATTGACTTCTATTGCTGTCGGGGCAACTGCACACAGCAGCAGCAACAACAACAACAATAACAAGCAACAAGCATCGACAACAGGTTGCTGCTGCCTGAAGTGCTTCGTGGCCAGACAAACGTTAAGATTGTAATAACCATGTTAAAAGCAATTTACGTTTAAAGTGCTACTGTGATACGCCGCCGATGCGTTTCTTGATTAAGAACCCAGAGACGCAGTCAAGAGAGAGGAGGCATACACACACACAGAGAGAGATATGAAACTGGACAGTAAGTAGAAGGCTGCAGGAGCTGCCTTGTCTGCTCGTCTGCATTTATTTGGCGGCAAAAGTTGTTTTTTTTTTTCGAACTTTCCTTTCATATTCACAGTCCACTTAACACGCGCGTCGCACAATGCGCCTCAAAACACAAATGAGCAGCAGCAACAGTTGTTGTTGTTGTTGTTGTTGTTGTTGTTAGTGCTGCTGCTGCCCCAACGGTGGCGGCAGCCTCAGAAATCTGTGCCTCGGTCGGCACGCTTTGATGTTGGGAATGGCGTGTGCCCAATGCAGAGATTCCGCTTTGTTGTTTTGCCGACGCCAGCGACGTCGTCGTCGTCGTCGTCGTCGTCGTCGCCGTCCTCTTCGGGCATGCAACAGCAATTTGCTGCCAAGTGAGCCGCAGCAAGCGTGGAGCATGGAGCGTGGAGCGTGGAGAGCATACACAAGAGATACAAACGAACAGAGACTGCGAAAGAGACACTGCGACGGAGAGCAAAATCAACTTAGGCTCAACTCTCAAAGACGCCCAAAGTGCCCAGCAGTGGCTCAACTCCTACCAACACAACAGACTCTGTAGTGTTTGCCGTTATTTCTCATATAGAAGTTTCTTAATTTGTAGTGGATTAAAATGTCATTCAAGTTGGCAAATCTCTCTAGCAAAAAGCACTCTATGGGAATTCTGTCTAAGATGGTTAGGTTAACTCAAATATATCTGGCAATGTGGCTAACTTTGGGAAAATGCAGTTTGTCCTGTGAATATTTATTAGCATTTATGTGGAAGATTCGTGTGGATTTCTAGAAAGGTCAGAGGGCTACATCGCAACAAATTCGGAAATTGGATAAGATATTGTCTCCTCTGCACTTAGCAGAGTATTATCGAGATATCATTATTAACCGAATTGTAGCCTAAATAGAAAAATAACTTCATTTGAGTCTAGATTGACTATTAGTTTGAGTGAATAAACTTTGATTTCTTAACTACATAAAATTTATTTCAGCTTAAAATTACTTTAATTTAACTTAAAAATAAATCTTCAAAATCTAAATTCTTTCAAACTAACATAACTAACATAAAATGGAGTCTGATTTTATTGATTACCATTCATGAAATCAAAATCTTTATTTCAACTAAATTTAACACAAATTTGACTACAAAGTTTCTACTGTTTATTACTGCTAATTTTTTCAACTCTTCTCTTCAATAAATAAAGTCTTTTATTGTCAATTTTATATGACAGAACTTCAAACTTATGCGAAAGAGTTGCAATTATGATGATAATCTGCTTAAATGAGAGCGCAAGATGAAGAGCTGGCTGACTGGCTGGCTGACTGCAGTAGGCATGTCTCTCTGGCTATAGCACCTGTTGCTTTTCCCACACAATGTTGCAGTTTGCAAATCGACAGCTGCAACAGTGGCAACAGTAACAGCAACTGTTGCAGTCCAAAGGATCAAAGGCAGTTACCGTAACTCAGTCGACGCAGAGCTGTATGATCCGTTAATAAAGTTGTGCGTCTTGGCTGAAATTTTAATTGCTTATCGAGCGCGACCTGGGCACATCTGTTGAAAGGTTAGAGCAAGAGATAGAAGACGAAATAGAAAGAGAGGCAGCGAGAGAGGGAGAGAGAGAGAGAGACAAATGGAAGCTGAGATTCCTTCGTGTTGCACGATTGATGTCAAGCGCTGCGACTGCGGCAACTGCGACTTTAAAGATTATGCCGAAAGTTATGATGGTAGCAGCAGCAGCAACAGCAGCAGCAGCGGCAGCGGCAGCAACTACGCGGCTCCAGGTGTTCTGGCCTAGCATGCGAAATTATATGGCTCAGTGGCAGCAACAGCAGCAGCTTTAACTACGCAGTGGCTGCTTCTTCAACAACATCATGAGCATCAGCATGATCACCTTTATCGTCATCAGCTGCTGCTGCTGCTGCTGCTGCTGCTGCTGGCGTCGCTGGGCAGTGCGGCAAAAGATGAAAGGTGGCGGCAACACTTTGATGCGGCCAAGATCAAAGCTGCCGATTGTTTACATAATAGTGGCCTTTGAAACGGAACAATAGAATGCCAGGATCAAAGACACCGACCGGTTAGTGCGCTTAAGCGAAATGAATGTCCATGTCCCGCATCAGCGAGGGGCCAACACAACGCAACGTAACGCAACGCAACGGCAACGATCATCTGTTTCTCCTGCTGCTGCTGCTGCTGCTGTTGGGCAAAAGTAGCACTCGTCTTCATCATGATCATCCTCTCGAGCCGAAGACATCATTATGCTCGGCTTTCAAATTGTGTGCAAGTCGTGTGCGACTCTTGTAATTGTTGCAAAAGAGTTACAGCCCATGCCCATGGTCATGCCGCCTCTGCCGCCCCCTTCTAGCCTCGATCTCTGTCTCTTGCGCTGCCCAGTGCTGTGCTCCCTGCTGATTGCGCGTTAAATGTTTATGGGCATTCATCGCGTGCTGTTCGGCGGCGTTTTAATTGCCCCCAATGCTGCAGCAGCAGCAGCCACAGCAGCAGGCACAGCAAGTGCCACACGGTGCGTATGAGCAATGCGAGCATCCAATAATCTCCAGAGATGTCGCCGCATAATAATTGCGTACGCGGTCTCGTACTTAATGCAAAATTATTGCAGCGCCTTTCCAATTCTCACTTTCAAGTCGCCGACAAGTTTTTGTTTTATTTTATGTATTTATTTGTTGTTGGCCCATAGGCCTAGAAATTTCTCTATTAAACAAACGAGCAACGGCGGAAAATAAAATTAATTTAGTCTGTGATAGTCAAAGAAGAAGCTGAAGCTGAAGCTGAAGCAAATAAAAACATTTGCAAAATACAATTTTATGGCTACCAAATGCGCTCATGGAGGCCGTTAAAAACAAGTATGCGGCGTTGAAAGATCGTAAAAGATTGAAATATTTCGATTTCGGCAACGGCATATCAAAGCCAAAGATATTTTTGTATTTAATGATCGGTCATTAATTGAATTTCGTATAGAAATGGAAATGGAAATGCGTGGCAAAGGGCCATATGGATGGAGTCCCTGTTGACCAAGAGGCGAGACATATATATATATATATATATACAGATATATGTATGTATATATGCGAGATGATTTCTCTCGCATTTCGGCAGCAATTTCGTATGGGAATTAAACGTATTTTTTTGTAGATTTACAATTAGATAAAGTCGCGACTGACTACTTTATTGAGATTTTATGTGTTTAAGCCGCCGTCCCACATATTCCAAAATATATATCCCAGGGCCACGGCGACTTGGGCTCTTTCCAAGAAATGCCGCGCGATCATAAAACACAAAAATGCGCCGCATTAAAAACATAAAAATATATATATATACCTACATATATGTATATATACATATATTTACGCTGATGGGCGAACGTTGCGGGTGCTTCTGAGCGCAGCATAAAACGTAACTGCATTCAAAATTTGCAATTACACTAAATTAGCATTAAATGTGCCATTAAAAAGTGCGACAAAAAAAAAAAGCAGCAATAAAACAAAAGACTTAGGCAACGAACTCGCCCAGCGCAAAAGATGGCGAATTAAACAAAAACAACAACAACAAAAACAAAACGAAAACTGAAATCCGAAATCCGAAAAAAAATGAAACCGAATCGAAAACCAGAAGCCATTTCGGCTTTCGATTAAGCAGATCAAAGGCGCTGATAAAAGCGTAAGACGATTATTAAAAAAAAACTAAAAAAAAAAGGAACCAACATCGACGTCGACGTCGACGCAGACGCAGCGCGGGCTGAGAGCGAGCCAGAGAGTAAGCCACAGACAGAGAGAGAGAGCGCATAATTCTTTCAAATTGCATTGCCTTGCAGTTTATTATTAGTTTTGTTATTATTTTGCGTATTCTAAACAAAAACGAAGACCACGCCGAGCACGCCAAGTGGTTCGAGCGTGAGAGCGAGCGAGCGAACTGAACAGATAGAGCGCAAGAGAGCAGCGTATGAGCGCACGTAAGCCGCAGCTGGCTGCGACGCTGTCGCTGACGCTGTCGCCGACATCGACGTCGACGTCAACGTTAGCGGCAACGCTGCCAAAGAGCGACAACAAGGCAAGGTAAAAATTTCATTCCGTTTCGAGCATTCGACGTGTGCGGACGTACCAAAACAAGTGTCTTCCCAGTCTCAGTCTCAACTATCTCACGCAGTCGTGCAACGGGCGTTCAAAGTGTTTCAAAATTAATAATATATCAAATAATTACAAATAATATCAAGCAGTTAGAATGAAAGTGTTTGCCAAGTGCGCATGGCGAAACATGATTAAATATTTGCAGAATGTTCAGCAATAAACATGCAGTGCTTCAAAATTGTGCATTGATAGCAAACAGTGCTTAACAACTCGATAACTGAAGAGAGCAGAGCAGAGCAGCCAGCCAAGTCTTCGCTGCAATTCAATAAAGGCTATAATCATAATCATTTATCATTATCAATATATATATATACATATATGTGAGCCATGGCAGCTGTTCAGCTACAAAATATGCCAGCCGCCACAAATAAATGGATTAAATACAACAACAACAACAACAACAATCACACACACAAGCAGGTGAGTTTAACCACTGAATTTATTGGCTAAGCCATACAGTAGCAACAGCAGCAACTTATTAAAGAGGGCCGCAAATATCAAAAGTTGCCGCTGGAGTTGGAGTCAAAAAACAAAAAACAACACGAAAAAACAGTAGCACGTCAATTAAAATTAATAGCTTCCGACTTAAGCCGCCCAATCGAGTTGACCGAAAAACTACAGCAACAGCAACAGCAACAACAACAAAATCTACAGCTTTATTTACGACATTAGCATATCGCAGAAATCGAAATCAATTTGAAAATCCTTTGCAAGGGCATAAAAAATCAGCTTAAATTTGCCTGCGTGCGCAAAAGGCCAACAACAACAACAACAACAAAAGTTACCAAAAAATATATATATAAAAATAAATAAAAAAGCAAACAAAACAAAAGCCAAAAGGCCGACAGAACGCAGCGCAGAGACTTCTTTTTATTTAAGTATAGCTAACCAAAAACCCTCATCAGCAACAACAACAACAATAACAACAAAGTGCAGGCCGCTTTCGTGCGCTCCACTTCGCTTGAAGCCACAACCACATCCACATCCACAGCTTGAAGAGTCCCAGTTCGTATAGCCTCCACTCCATATAGCGTATAGAGTAGTTGGCTACTGTTTTCAAAGTTAAGATCAATGAGTGCGACGACTGCCTTTGGGTACGCTCGTACGTTCGTGCGCTTGGCCCGAACTGGTTGGCTGGCTGACTGGCTGGCTGGCTGGCTGGCTGGTTGCCTGGCTGCGAGATCTGCTTTGCAGCATGCCGCAAAGCGGCATTGGCCATCGGGCCATCGGGGTGGCGGCAAAGTACAAAGCTGAAAACGGCACGGGTTTAGCGCGCTCAGAGTAAAAAGCGATCAGCGTAGCCGCTCGGCAGACGTGCGCACATCCCACAGATACAAAGATACAGTCACACACACACACACAAACACACACACACACACACAGTGAGAGCTGTGGCCGGTCTAATAACGATGCCTGGCACTTGGCTACATGTTTTAGGCCGCGGCTTCGGCCTTTTGTTGTTGTTGTTGCTGCTGTCGCTGCTTGCGGCTTCATTTGAGGCTGCTTCCGAATTACCTGCGTGGCATTGCAGTTGCCACAGCCGCAGCAGCAGCAGCAGCCGTTGCGTTATTTCCATGCCATAAAAAGTATTAAATTGCTGCAAACAGGTGTATTTTATGAATGCCTCGCATCAGGCACTTGGCTCTGTTTTAGGAGGAGCAGCAGCCAGCCAGGCAGGCAGGCAGGCAAGGGCAGACAGGCTAGCGGACCAGTCTCTTTGCTGTTGACCATTGCAGTTGCAATTATGTTGCCTAGTCTTACGCTCAAGCTGCAAGCTTCGAGTCCAACAAAAATATTAAGGTCAATTCATGTGAATTATGATAAATGAGGAATAGACTTCAGGTCAAATTGTATTAATATTTTAATATTTAGTTAGATATAAGCCGAAGTGATTAGAATTGTCAAGCAATTAGTTGAAGCCTTTGTCAGTGATGCAAAGAACGGAAAATTTCTCATAGTTGATAAAACGAGATTTCTGTAAAAGAAAGGAATTCCCTCTACAGGTCTTAGGTATCCTCAGTGTGAAAAGGCTATAATGTCTATGATTAATTGACTTCTCTATTATCGCCAGGCAATAGCCCAAGCTGAAAGTCCTTAGTTTAACTCCTTTTACCTCTACCTGCTCAGCTTCCGTTTAAATTTAACGGTTGCTTCGCTATGATTTTTGCATTTTTCGCGCGTTTTTTTTCTTGTTTTGCCTTCGCTGCCGCACGAAAATCAAACAAACTGGCAACAACAATGGGACTAACAATAAACAACAACAAAAACAATGGCAACGGAAGTTTATTTATGCCTGGCCCGCTATTTGTTTAAGCGTATGCGATAAGCCGCGTGAGACAGAGATAAACAAACGGCGCGAAGAGCGAGGGAAAGAGGAAGAGAGAATTGTTTAGTTGTTGCTGCTGTAGCAGCAAGTGCTGCGGCTAATAAGTTGTGGTAAGGTGGGCTGGCTACAAAAGAACCAAAAGCAGGCAAAAAACAAAAACAAAACCCTCGACATGCCACAGCACACGACGCCCCACTTGCCCCACACCCTCTCAGCACTCAGCTTCAGCCAAGCGCAGTCATTGCAGTCGCTCGGTTCCTTTGATTTGACAAGGTCGTTATTGATTATGTTGCATATTTGAGTGTGAGTGTGTATCTGTTGTATATGTATATATATGTGAGTATGTGTGTGTGTGTTGGTTTGCCTGTTAGGTGTGTGATATGGAAACGAACGGGAAACTGCAGCATAGTTTAGCAATATACAAAAAACACTCAAAAGATGGTCAAGAAATCATTGGCCCAAATCAATTTGAATTACATGTCGAAAACATATACATAGATTAAAGCTATTGATAACTAAACTCAATATAAATAAGAAAAGTTATAAATATATAGATTTTTGCTACTCTCTTCAATATGTCTGTCCAAAGATTATAAATTATATTTCTATAACCTATCGATAAATGTATTAATTATGAAATACTATTTCATTCCACTTAACATAAGTGAATTTTAATAGATAATTTTTCAAATATATTCATTTTTGCTACTCACTTCAATATGCCATAAATAATTATGAGCCATAAATCGTTTTGCCAATTTGTAAAGAGATTTGCAAATTTTTTTAATAGATTAATTCACTTAGGCGGGCATTTAATAGTAGTCTAACCTGTAAAAGCCTAATTGCATTACAATTAACACACACCAGCACACACACGCACAGACACACACACACCATTCACAATCGTATCAAATTAATTCAAGTCACCACAGGGCGTATGCTTAATTTATTATAAAAAAAAGATCTATATATATATATATATATATATATATATATATAAATAACAACAACTAAGCGCTTAGCGCCAGCGCCAATCACTAAAAAAGAGAGAGAGAGAGAGAGAGAGAGAGAGGGAGAGGCAGAGGGAGAGCGACTTGACTATTTGCAGCAATTAATAAAAACTGACAATTTAATCGTCGCGACAAGTAGTTGGCTGCCAGCCAGCCCCCAGACAGAGCAGCTGCCTAAACTCTGCCCGGCAGCGGGGCGAACGGAGCTTGGGGTGGGTCGGGCGCCTTTGTCGGCATTGCTGGCCGCAAGAAATCGGTATACTAGCCAGAGACAGAGAAAGAGGGAGCAAGAGAGATAGAGAGAGAGAGAGAGAGAGAGAGAGAGAGAGAGAGAGCGAGAGGAGTTGCTACAAGCCAAAAGCAAAATATTAATAAGCAGTGCCCGCAATTAATAGCGCAACTTAAGACGCTATATAGGGTAATTAAGCGGCGCTTGTGAACATTTTTTCCTTTGGCGGAGCCGACGACGACGACGACGACGACGACGACGACGACGGCGACGGCGACAGAGCAGCTGCCGATGTTGTTGTTGTTGCTCTTGTTGCTGTTGCTGTCGGCGCTGCCGTTTTTTCTCTTAACAGGTAAACAACAAGTGCAACGTACGCTCAAATCTAAGTATCTCTATCTTCACTTGTGGCTGTATGTGTGTGCGTGTGTGTGTGCGTGTGTGTGCGTGTGTGTGTGTGTGCGTGTGTGTGTGTGTTTGTCTATGTGGGCACGCGTTTTGTTTACTCAAGCGTAAATCCGCGCACACACGTAATTATACCCTGAACCCATTGAAAATGGGAAATCAGGGTATAATGTTTTTGTGAAATGTATGTAACAGGCAGAAGGAGACATCGCAGACCCCATAAAGTATATATATTCTTGATCAGCTCGATGAGCTGAGTTGAAATAGCCCTGTCCGTCTGTCCGTCCGTCCGTCCGTCCGTCCGTCCGTCCGTCCGTCCGTCCGTCCGTCCGTCCGTATGAACGCAGCGATCTCGTAAACCACAAAAGCTAGATATATGAAATTTTCAGAGAATACTCGTCTATAGCCTACGCAGTACGAGTTTTTTTTAGATTTTCGATAACTCATCCCGTTTCCTTATTATCGATAAAAATCGATAACTTTTCTTCTATTAAGCATACCGTAAGAGCTAGAGACTCCAAATTCACTGTTTAGATCCGTGTAATGAATGCGGACATTTTGTCACTTTTGGATTTTGGATGCCACGCCTCCTTCGCCCCCAATTTGCAAAATTCGTATTTCAAATACTAGAGACTTGTGCTTTGGCAAATACATACATATGAATGACATAATCATGCTGTGAAAGTTTGATTAAGAAAGTCCATCCACAAAAAAAGTTATTAAACATTTAATTTCCCATACAATAGGCATATTGCAGCCCGAGCGCAGTCGCTGCGTCAACTGCGCAGTCAGCAGAGCGCGTGCTTATGCGTGCGTGCGTATGCATGTGTGTGTGTGTCTGTGTGCGTTGCTCGCAATATTTGTATATGTAAAATAAGAATATAATGTTGGGAAGATTGGCACTTCGCAGGGTTCAGGGTATCTCGTAGTCGAGCCGTCTCGACTAGAGCACTCTTACTTGTTTTTGTTATATTATTTTGTATTTTTGTGGGTCTTGGTTAACATTAGAAGATCGTAGGCGCAGCCCCAAAACTAAATTGTCAAAGCATGTCAATAAGCGAGGGTTGCTTGAGCAGTTAACATAAGTTGTGACTAGATGGAAGAAGAAGTTCTAGATATTATAGATAATTATTATAATATTTCTATGAGAATTTGTTCTTCATTGACCACAATTACAAGAGATAAGAAACTGGATTCAATAGATCTGATATAAATATATATGTGTATAGTTCAGTTCGCCTACTTCCCCGCTGTGATTCTCACTGTTTACTTTTGTTGACTCAAACACATTGCACAACTCATTGAACAGCTCTCGCAGCGTTAGAATTCTTGTCAATTTGTTAAGCGGCAAACATCAGAGAGTTTTGGTTTTGTTTTGTTTTTTTTTTTTTTTTTGTTTCGTTTTTGGTTACTTGAGTTGTGTTGTGGCAGCACGATGGGGGGAAGGCCTCCACCAACAGACAGGCAGCAATCAAAACGGCAGCGATAGCAAAACTGAAAACTGATTGAAGAAAACTCGCTCAATTTGAGTGTGCAACAAGAGCAACAGCAGCAGCAGCAGCAACTTAAAGCTATATGGCTGACAGCTTAAAGCTTTAGCCGGCGGCTTAAAGCTTAATGCGCTACCGTTACTTCAACTTGTTGAGCAACTGACCAAGTTTTGTGTGTGTGTGTGTGTGTGTCACTGTGTGTGTGTGTGTGTCCATAATTGTTCTGGCTGTTTTTGTAGGCCTCCTCTCAAATTGTCCGTGTCATTTGCATTTTGTCTGCAAATTGTCGTCGCTAGAGGCAGAGACGGAGCGGCACAACTTCAAAGCCAAAATAAACATTGATTGAAGATTTCTTTACGATTTCTGAATGGTTATTTATGCAGAGACAGCGGCGCAGACAGGCGGACACAATTGACAGACTGACACACTGAGACACTAAAATCGTTGCCTTTGACTTGTTGTTGTTGCTGCTGTTGTTGTTATTGCTGTTGCTGTTCTTCTGTTGTTGGCGGAACGCGTTCTGTTGTTGGCATTTAGTTGTTTTTGTATCATTTACAAATTGCTGGAAAATAGCGTAAAATCAAAACAACAACAATAACAACAACAACAGAAACCACAAATCGCCGCTGCTCATTTGATTGATGTGCCCAACCGACCTTAAGTTCAAAGCCAAGAACAGCAACAACAACAACAACAACAACAGCAACAAAACCAAAACTGAAACAGAAACAGACGTCGACACCGCTGATTACCACGCGTCAGCGGCCATGACAATGTGAAATCCAGCTGTATGTGTGTCTGTGTATGTGTCTCTGTGTGTATGTGTGTGTGTGTGTGTGTGTGTGGACCCACGAGGCGTATGATTAATATACAATTGATGTGTGTAATAACAGAGCAGTTCTCTAGCTCATGTTTGACTAAATACTTGGCCCTCACTCTCTCTCGCGCTCTCTCGCTCTTTCGCTATGCGCTAATGCGAACAGCAAACAACAACAAACAGTGCACAACGTAAAACAATAACAACAAAAACGTAACGAAATACGCGGCAAAAATTTCTTTGATCTTATCGCAAAGCTTCTTGCTCGCATTTTGATCAAAGCAAGTTTTTCCGCCAAAATACAAAGGCAACAACAACAACACCAACAGAAAACCACAAGAGCAACAGGCGGTCGCAGCATGGCAGAGCGAGAGCGCAGTACGCAAAGAGCGAGAGCAACTGATATTACGACGACAACAACAAAAAGTTGTGAATGAGTTTTGAGTTAACGCACAGTCAGAGAGAGAGAGAGCGAGAGAGCAGAGTGCAGAGTGCGCGGCTGAACGCGTGCCGAGTGCAGCTTTAAAGCTTGCACGCAACACAGGCTGGCATCAAAGCTATTGCAGCAAGAAAGCTCTTTTCGAACTCAACTTAATTTGCAAATGAGCTCGAGAGAGCAATTTCTATGGCATTTTTCGTCTATTCTAAATATAGAAATTCTTTCTCTTGCAGTCGACGACGACGACGACGACGCAACTGTGCTGTCAGCTGTCGCTGTTGCTGCCGCTGATTGCACTCAGCGCATTGCCGCACGCCAACAGCAACAGCATCAATAGCAGCAGCAGCAGCAGCAGCAGTAATACAAACAAACACAACAACGACAACATTGAAACATTTGGCGTGCGCAAAGCTCCATTAGAACTGGAACTGGAGCAGGCGGAGACCCATAGCAATGCGCTGTACATGATACAGCGCAACTACATGATCATGCACCCAGCGGGCGCAGCATCGGCGAACAACGATGATGGCATTGATCACAGTCGGTCGCTTAAGCGCGCCGCGCTCACCAACAATAGCATCACCTGCAACGACGGCACCCATGCGGGCTTCTACCTGCGCAAGCAGCCCAACTCCAAGAAATGGATCGTGTTTCTCGAGGGCGGCTGGCACTGCTTCGACAATCGGTCGTGCCGTGCGCGTTGGGTGCGTCTGCGACAGCTGATGACCTCCTCACAGTGGCCGGAGACACGAGATGGTGAGTGAGACCTCAAGAAATAACTGTTCTCTTTGCTTGAAGCTAATCCTATACCCTCTTTTATAGTTGGTGGCATTTTGTCTCCGCACGCCGAGGAGAATCCGTATTTCCACAATGCCAACCACGTGCTGGTGCCCTACTGCAGCAGCGATTCCTGGTCGGGCACACGCATCGAGCGGGATCCACGCGATCGCGATAACTCCTGGCGCTTCATGGGCGCCTTGATACTGCGCCAAGTGATTGCCGATCTGATACCCTTGGGTCTGGGCCGCGTGCCAGGTGGCGAGCTGCTGCTGGTGGGCTCCTCTGCTGGGGGACTCGGTGTCATGCTCAACTTGGATCGCGTACGCGACTTCCTGGTCAACGAGCGCAAGCTGCAGGTGACGGTGCGTGGAGTCAGCGATTCGGGTTGGTTTCTGGATCGTGAGCCATACACACCATCGGCTGTGGCATCTAGCGAGGCAGTGCGTCTGGGCTGGAAGCTGTGGCAGGGCCTGCTGCCCGAGGACTGCACCAAGGCGCATCCCACAGAGCCTTGGCGCTGCTACTTCGGCTATCGACTCTATCCCACGCTGAAAAGTGAGTTACCTGAAGGAATCTTTCATTCCACTTGATTACTAATTGTTTCCAACTTGTTGCAGCTCCACTCTTTGTGTTCCAGTGGCTTTTCGATGAGGCGCAAATGCGTGCTGACAATGTGGGCGCGCCAGTGACGCCCCAGCAATGGAACTATATACACGAAATGGGCGGCGCCCTGCGCTCCTCGCTGGACAATGTGAGCGCCGTGTTCGCGCCCAGCTGCATCGGCCATGCGGTGCTGCTGAAGCGCGACTGGGTCAACATTAAGATCGATGACATTTCGCTGCCTTCGGCGCTGCGCTGCTGGGAGCATTCGACACGGCCGCGACGCAAGCGCCACGACAAGCTGAAGCGCAGCACGGAGGCGACGACAACGGCGCTGCTAGATCAGCAGCAGCAGCAGCCACATCCCAATGCCAATAACCAAAGACATCAGCGACATCGCCAGCGCGCACAGAAGCTGAACAATGTGGCACAGTCGCAGCCGACGCCGCAGCGCAAACGGAATCACCTGAGCAAAGAGCAGCGCGAGGAGCGCAAGCGACGCCGGCAAGAGCGGCAGCGACGCAAGCAGCGACGTCGCCAGCAGCAGCAGCAGCGAAAGCGCGAGAACGAGGCAGCAGCAAGCAACAGCAGCAGCAACAAAAACAGCAACAAGCAGCGTCGCCGGCCACAGCTGACCGCCGAGCAGCAGCTGCAGCGCAAGCAGCAACGTCAGCAGCGACGCAAGCAGCAGCAGCAGCTGCAGCACGAGCAGCCAAGTGAGCCGCAAAAGCGACGCGCCTCCAACAGCGCCACCAAGCTGAAGCCGCGACAGCGTGTGCCGCGCGTGCCCGAGAAATGTGGATTGCGTCTGCTGGAGCGTTGCAGCTGGCCGCAGTGCAACCACTCGTGCCCCACGCTTACGAATCCGCTGACCGGCGAGGAGATGCGCTTTCTCGAGCTGCTCACCTCCTTCGGCCTGGACATCGAGGCCGTAGCCGCAGCGCTTGGCGTCGATATGCATACGCTGAACAACATGGAGCGAACGGAGCTGGTGAATCTGCTCACGCAGCAGGTGAGCTGAAGGAGCAGCGTTGTTAGGTTTTAGTACATAGATACCCTGTAAATAGTTGGCCTGTATATAGATATAGCCATAGACTGTATAGCCATATATATATATTCGTATATATATATATGCATATATCGGAGCTATTCCAATTCCTAAACCAAGCAAAAGACATGCGCATAGTACCCAGTTATTAAGCAGAATTTATTTATACATATATATATATATAAACACACACACGCACGCACATACGCATACATATACATACTATGCGTATACGTAATTCGTATTTATTCATTCGCATTCATTTCTGCGTAACGAGAAACTAACACAAATGCAACCACAAGACTGTTTTTTTTTATGTTTTCTATATATAAACATAATTAATTTTTTTTTTGTAATTAATTAAAAATTAAAATCGTATTTATTTATAATTATTATTATTGATAATGTATAAGACAGCAGCTGTATGTATGTATGTATGTATGTATAAAGGAAGCTAGACTGTTTCAATTGCCCGATGCCAAGTTTGTTAACAACAAAAAAACAGTTTAAATAAAAAACAATATGAAATTAAAGTTTACAAATTACAAATTACCTACCTCAAGAGAACAGAGAACCATGAGAAATTATTAGAACCAGCTGCCTTGAATAGCATTGCATTTTGTACCTGTGCAAATTAAATCAAATAATTAATTAACATTATTTATTTATGTACTTTAGCAACATTTATTTTTTTTTTTTATTATTTAGTTATGCGCATTCCGTTCAAAATAATTGTACTTAACTTAATCTTAAATAATTAACTGGCAACAATGAAGCAAACCGAACAACTCGAATATTATTATTTATATGTATAGTCCATAAACTAGATGTAATATATATATATATATATATATATATATATAGCTATACCATATGTAATCGAAAACAATATTAACTAGCCTGTACAGAAACGGTTAAAGTTTAGCCTAAGAATTGTTGTGCTTAAACTAAGTTAAGTTAGTTCTTTAGAAACTTTTAAAAATGAGTCGAACAAACAGCTTAAAACATTGTTACAATTTCCATAAACATTAAAAGAAAAGCAAGAAAATGAGTTGAAAAGAAAAAACAACAAATTGCAAATGAAAATAAAACAAAAAAAATAAATGACAAAATAATTTTTATAAAATTAAAACAAGTTTTTTGTACTTTAATTTAATTGTTTTCAGAGAATATTTATTTTGCTAAAATGTGAAAAAATATTTTTAGGACTTTAAAAAATTTTAAAAATATTTAATAATATTTAAAACAAATTCTTATGGTATAGTAAATATTTTTCCCTTAAGTTTCGAGATCTTAAGTCAATATAACTAAGAGAATATTTTCTTAGCTTTGAATTTTTGAGTATTTAATTCCTATTTATATATATATATATATATATATATATATATATATCTTTACCTCATTAAGTTGAAATTCCTTAAAGAAAATTTATTGCCAAATATTTCTGAAAAATTGAGAGAGCAATATTTTCGCATCTTAAAGTTCTCTTTCTCTCTCTCTCTCTCTCTCTCTCTCTCTCTCTCTCTGTCTCTATCTCCTTCTCTTGACACGCCGCCCACGCAGCTCAGCATTTATTAGACTTAATTGAATGAAAGCTCACAAAAATTCGAGATTTCGCTCAGTTTCATAAGTTTGCGTGCATTGTGTGTGGTGGTGGTGCGCGGTGGTGGTGCAAATTGAGCCACAAAAGCAACAAATTTCTGGCTCGACTCAGTTACAATTCAGCGCCAGCAGACGAGCAATCAAGACGCACACAGAAAATTCAGTGTCAATTGTGTTGCAAGCGAAAATGTGGAAAATTGCTATATTTGTGCTGCAGTTGCAGCTGCTGGTGGCACAGCTCTCAGGTGAATATCCCCCCACAAGACTTAAGGCTAATGGCTAATGTCTGCTCCAGCTAGTTGTCCCATTTTCCTGACAATTTCACTATCGGGCAAATCGCTGGCCGACGCCTGTTTGGAGATCAATTGGGGACCCGATTGCTATGCACCGCCCGAGTGGGTGGGCATCTATCGTCAGGATCCGTCCGTGTCGAACTTTCAGCCGGAGCTGCGCATCGACGGCATACGCAATCGCACGGGCAAGCGACAGACGCCCATTAAGCTGGGCAAGCTGCAGTTTCCAGGTGGCTGGAATCGACCCACAGCGGAGCAGACGACGGCCACCAAATACCCGAAGGGCAAGTGTTTGCCCTACTACGTGGCCAGCTACAATGGCAACGAGTTGCTGACTATCGATTGCCTTAAGATACAGCCCAATTGGCTGGCACATCTCAAGGATGCAGCCGGCATGCCGCTGAAGCAACTCTTTCTGCCCGGCACACACGCCTCCGGCGCCTACATCACCAACTACAGCAAGACCAAGTCGCTGCTGATCAAGGACTATCTGGTCGCTCAGCACTTCGATGTGTGGTCGCAGCTGGTCTTTGGCATACGCTATCTGGATCTGAGTGTGGGGTGAGCTGCTAGAGACATTTAAGATATTTGCTACTCTAATGGTCAACCTCCTGCAGCTATCGCTATAACGCGGACAGCAGCAGCGAGTCGGATAACTTTTGGGTGGTCAATGAGAACATGTTCATCAATCCTCTGATCGATGTCATACGCGACGTGCGTCGGTTTGTTGAGCTCTCGAATGAGATAGTTGTGCTGGACTTTAGTTCGTTTCCCATTGGCTTCTACAAGCATCCCGAGGTCTACAGCAGCCTCTTTCATCTCATACGCCAGGAACTGGGTCAGGTGCTCTACGAGCGGAACGTAAGCATCAATGAACACTGCGCCGATCGCAGTTTCAATGATCTGCGTGCGATTGGCAGGCAGGTGTTGCTGCTGTTTCCCACACAGGAGCTGCCACATCCAGAGAATGGTATATATATGTACTATATAAACTGTATTTTCGTCAATAAACCCATCTTGTTTACAGAATCCGTGCTGCTCTGCACGCCCTGGCAGCGCTTTAGCACCAGCTTCATGAACATGTCCCAGACCCTGGACTATATGCGTCTGCTGTTTAGCCGTAAGCCGGACTCACCTGTGCAGGACGATGGCTGGATATTCCATGCTGTGATGAGCATCGAACAAGCGCTGAACTCACACAAATTGCAAACGACCAAGGAGCGAGCTGCTGTCATCAATCCAAAGGTAAATCAATGGCTCAACGGTCCTTGGGGTCCAAATGCCAATGTCGTTGCCATGGATTACTTCAGCAACACCAATCTGATCGATGTGGCCATACATGCGAATGCGCACAAGGCTTTCCTTGCGGCCAATAACAAATTTGTTAATCTCGAAATATTGAGTCGTTAGAAATTCAATTTCATTTAAAACGAATCAAACAGTGAACAGGCAAAGCAGCAGCTGTTCCCATGTAGTTGGCAACGCTTTACATTTAGTCAATACACAAACCAAGCAGTTCAACAAGCAGTAGTACATATATACTCAAATAAAGCAGTGCACATGTTAAATAAAAATTGTAGCGGAAACTAAACTAAAAAATGATTTTCTTTTCTCTTATTTAATTATATAGAATGTTTCTTTATGTAGCCTATTTATATATTAAGTAGAAATGTATATATATATATCTGAACTACATATATTTAGTTGCCTGCCTGGAAGTTGACTATGCTCATATGAATTTCTACTAACAACAAATCAGGTTTTCGTTTCAACTTTTGTATTTTTAGTGTATCTGACAGTCAGACATAGCCCATTTAAACACACTTAGTTAATTGCAATAGCAAATGCTGACATTTTTCAATTAACTTGATATCTATGATATCATCTAAGAGGTATGCCAGGCAAAGTTCAATATGAGCTTTCGATTTTGTTCACAAAATGAAAAAAAGAAGGAAATTTCCAATAAACTGACTTCATATATATTTTACTTTAACTTTATCAAACTGATCAATAAAATTTCCTTAAGTACCTATAATCTAGATTAAGTGTGCATTTAGAATTTATTTTCATTTTAAATTTCGATCGTTGCAGCTCTTCAAACAGCCCAGGAATTCGAAAATGTCTATATAGAAATCATTCCGTGGCTTCTCTTTCATATTAGCTTTTGGCAATTTATGATCTGGTCAATTTGTTGGGGGTTGTAACAACACAGCAGTTGGGCGTTTGCCATAATAAAATTATAGAAGTTTTTCTTTCGCCATCTCTAGTTGTTCCTGCGTCGATTCTTTGTGCCTTTGATTGCAATTGCAATTGCGAAAGTGGCAGAAAATAGATGCATTTCGTTATCAATTTATTTTTAGCTTATGGTCTAGATTTACAGCGTATATTTATATATTTATTTTCTTTTGTTTAAATATAATCTATATATTATATATAATACAATTTCTCAGCCATAAATCACAGTCATAAGAACACTAATACATGCTCTTACCTCATTTTCAATGATATACAAACTGTTGCCAAACAACTCGAAAACTGACGTTAACTTTAATTAAAATCGAATATTATTAAAGCGAAATTGATTAATATTTTTTAAATATAATAGATAAATATGGAATGTGAACAGTTTTATGATTGGGATTTGCCTGAAATGAATTGTCTGCGGCACCAAAAATAGCTACGAGAATAGGACAAGCGCTTAAAGGTGATGCTAAGTTGCTATAATAAAATGCTAAATTGGCATCACTGCAGCAGAGTGAATACACATACATATATAATATACATATATATAAATATATATCTATATATATATATGTGTGTGTGTGTTAACTCTGCTGCAGCTGTTCATACAAAATATATTACGTATACGCAATTCGTCACTCGACTCTTATTTGGCTGTCATTTGCGTGTCAATTAAAAAACTTGCTAAATATAGCTATTCTCCAATTTGTATGGCCGAAAGAAAGACAGATCATGAAATAAGCAATATATATATTATATATATATATATATATATAGTAAACTCTTCTATGTTCTAATAGAAATAATTTCAACTATTTGCTGCATGCGATTTAAACTTGTTTAAGCTCAACTTTTTATAATTATCTATACATCTATCTATATATATATATTCCGATAGTGAACAAAAGTTCTAGTTCGACCTTCAGTTTAGCATAGCTTTACGTTTAATGGCTAATTAAAAGCCACACGCAAGCTAAGGTCAGCATTGAATTTCTATAATAGACAAACTGGAGCATTCATTGATTTGCATAAACTCAAGGTATGACCGAATCATTCGATACTCTATATATATATATACATATATTTAAAGAACTATTCTAAGCACACATGGAAACAGTCAGCTGATGATTCAACACTTTTGATTCACTCGGCATTAGTTGCCACCCACATGCAATGTGCCACAATTGGAGCTGATGCAACGTGTTGGCTGACAAACTGCTGCTGATTGCTCAAATGCCCAACGATTGGTAGTGACTGGTGTCTGGCAACCGGATCTAGCTAAAAATATGAATTGCAGCCAATCGAAACGTAACTCGAAAACTTGAAATGCCAAACACTTTTAGCCAGGCCAAGCAGTTGACTTGGCGTCCAATTAGCCACTTGATGACGCCGACCAACTGCATTGCCCGTTGCATTTGCTGTTGCAGTTGCAGTTGAATGAACTTTATTTTAGTCGTCGTCAACTGCGCAAACGTCGAGCTGATAACAACACGCTTTACCCTGATAACAGTTAACAAAGATTCAGGTTGCGAGCTAATTAAGAAATCGCAGCGTCTTTGTCCAATCAGACTGTAATGTGAAATTCTTATAAGAAATTGTGGATAGCTGGTTGAGCTTAAACGCATTTGTACAAAGTACTCATTGTACGTGTTTCTTACTCACTAAGCCATAAAGATATAGATCATTGTACTAAGTTTGGAAATATGTGAGTGTTTCAAAAGTTGTATAGATTTATCTATATATAGTATAGCTTCGCTAGTACGAAAACAAGCACTTTTGATGACTAAGATTTCGAAGCTAATTGAAATTAATTTTTATCCAGTTTATGTTTTATTTAACAGCCAGGCAAAGGTAACAGTTGATTAGCTCTACGAAATTGTGTAATCTACACTACAATGTTCTACTACATTCGTTAACTCCTTTGCTTATCTTAAAAAATGTTAAAAATCTATTAGGTGCACTCAAAAGCTATCAAGCCAGTCATGTTACGTAAGCATATGCACACACACATATACATACATATATATATAACTTATACTTACGTCTGTGTATCTATATATATATATATTTATGTCAACTATTATAGCTATGCGGTTCAGTACCGCAACAATAATTGGCTTTGTTTCAAGCATAAAGATTTTTAAATAGAATAATATAAAACATTAAATGTGGTCACACAGCGGCTTAACGAGTCTCAAGGAGTTCTTAGGTTAAGCTTCACTGTACTAGCTCCAAACTATGGCAATGGATATGCTATAAGTCTATATGTGTACTCTTGATTAGGACCCACTGTCAAATCGGTGTAGAACTGACCATTCGTGTATCTCTTCACATGAATGGATCGAATGAATATCGAAAATAAGAATGAAGAAAGATCTAAGGACTTGAAATAGTATACTTGGATGTTTCTGTAATACTCACAGATCTAGTTGCAGATCAACGATACCTTTTTCCATTTTGGAAATATCCATTTCAAAATATCTCTCACATTCTATGAGCTGCTAGTAAGTAGATGATCTCACAAAGGACGTTTTGGGGATGCCTCCCACTGACTTCAACAGATCTGCCCGTCGGGCAATCCCATACGCAATATGCAGACAATATATATAATTTATATAGCATTTTTAGCCTTGTAACTTGCCATACAAATCATATAAAAATTATATTGCGCTAGCAAATAAATAAACCTCATGGCGACTTATTGCAAGGTGGGGCCTGTTTGAGTGCCGACGACTGACTACGTTATTCCCAATCAGACGCAGACTTTGATACCATATTATAGATTTATATATATAATGGAAACAACGATGTTTTGATTTTAATAATAGAGCTTTCTATATTATGTTATCTCTCTTTTAATATACATAAATTAATGCTTGATTTGAAAAAAATAAGATTAATAGGGGGACCCATGCAAATTTATGTAGTACATCAGTTATATTTATATATATATATATATTGAACAGCAAATGTTTGCCGAAAGTTATTTTTATTATTACGAATATGTTATTGAAACTTTAGTTTACAACTATACATTCTAGACTAAGGTGTCCACGTTGATCTGTCGTCTAACGGCCAGCTGAATTTAAGGATGGCTCCAGGAGTCCAGCTGGCCGTTACTGCCGAGGCGGCGGCGTTTTTGGCTGTTGTGATGGCGGGCGGTTGTGGCTTTGTTTCAGATAACGGCCAGGACAATTGGCCGCGCTAGCCTCGTGTGGACGTCCAGTATAGGTTAGGATGGTGGAGTCGATGCCATTTAAGAAAAATATACACGCATGACATCGGTGAAGGGTTTCCGGCAGAGCGGGCATTTGGTCACGGACGAGGCGCACTTGGCGCATGCCACCACATGACCGCAGGGCAAAAATGCGGTGTTGTACTCGGCCGCATAGCAGATCTTGCAGAGCTTCTCCTCGGGCACGGTGGATGGAGCGCCAGGCGCTGTCGCTGCCGTGGCCAGGGCCATGCTGTCGGAGCCGCAATGTGCCACAATTTTGTCGTAGATACGTGAGGCAGCTGTTGGCGCCACATCGCCCTCGCTGGCCGCGCTGACCTCTGGAGGAGGCGCAGCAACAGCAACGGCAGCAGTAGCCGGAGCAATATCTGAAGCGACAGTACTGCTGGCTGCACTTCGCATCGCATCGACGCTTAGACTTTGAGCCTGTTGCTGCTCTTTCGCCTCTTCCTCTTCCTTGGCCGCCTGAGCTGCTGCTGCAGCGACGCCATCGATGTAGAGCTGACCCTTGATCAGCTTGACGAAACGACATTGTCCCAGCCATAGAGCGTGCTGCTCCCAGGGCTCGTCGTTGTCGTCCCAGTCCTTGAGGCCGCCGCCGCAGCTGAAACAGCGTACGCGATCGCCGACCCCTGTGTAAAAGAAACCCGCCTCGGCGAGCTGCTGTGGCTTTTGCTTCATGTTGCGCGGCCAATCCTCGTAGCTGCGCAGACGTGCCGACTCGATGGCATACTCTGGATACTCGGGAAAATAATTGCCGCCATTCGAGCTGTTTGTTGACGCTGTTGTCATCGACGAGCCAAGGCTGGCAACTCGCGCGGGCTGGAAACTGTTCATGCCCGTCGACTGTATAGAAGGTACGCCCTCGGAGTAGGCATTCTCGCGAATATCCAACGACGATGTATCATTCGATCCGCATACATCGAAGCTGGCTTGTGGCAGGTTGCGATCCAGGGCATCCGCATTTATGGGCAAATTGTTGGTGGTGCGACGGCGCAGCAGCGGGCAGTTGGGCGACCAACGCAGATGCTCATTCACGGGATGATCCTCGTGCACCCAGCGTCCGATCTCCACCTCACAGAAATAGCATTTGCACTTGTCATCCTCGTTTGTATAGAACATGCCAGTCTGCGCCAGCACATTCTTGTCCAGCCAGGGTAGAGGCCAGGACTCGAATGTCTTCAGGCGCTCATCCTCCCGATGGTATTTATCATTCATTCTGTTGACGAACGCCTTGAGCAGATGCGTTGCTGTGCTGTTCGTACTGTTGTCCACCTGATCCAGGGCTGTTGATGTTGCAGTTGTTGTCGTTGCCGTTGTCACAGATGCATAAGGAATGAACCTTGGTTGGGTTGCTACATTCGCCATCTTGATATTATAGAACTGTTGCTGCTTGTCGCTGTGTTGTTCCTTTGAATCTTCAATTGCAACTGCAAAAACAAAGTAGAATAGGCAAACGTTAATATTGGTTTTGTAGGCGACATGATAGCGATATCGCTCAGATAAGAAATAATCATATACAGTTATCATGAACAGGTGGGTTTTACTCGATTCGTATGTCGCAGACATCACCTCAAAGGCAGTAAGGCGGCATATGCCGCCATAGCTTAACTCTAACTGAGCTGCATCATGAATATTTTACTTAATTTAACCATGAAACTCACTCGAGAAATATAAACAAAACATATATATACACATTAACGATAATTCATAATCTGTGACCGCAGGTTAAAATAGCTTTAAAATGCTCTTTCTCGTATATGCCAGAAACAATTTACTTATCGCTGAGTTCGCCAAAATACACATAAAAACATTGTTAAAAAAATCTTATCTTTCAGACATTTTTGGAACTTATAAAACGATCGATTTTAATTTGTAAATAACAAGGGAAAGTTTTTGACAGTGTTTAATCTATAAGCTCACGTTCTATATATAAATAAAAATATATATATTTATATATTTGCATTTAGTCATGCTGCTGTATTTTTTTGCAATTTCTGCACAACAATGAACTTTAAAGCAGCCCCTAAAAAACAAGGGAAAACTGTCTACAGAGCGCTGTCTCGCTCGCACCTGCCCGCACAGCCAATGAACAAGGGTAGTTTTTGCTGACGTTCATGGGGTTGTATCCAACATGCTGCAAACGTAGCGTAGTGTACGCTATCTTACAACTGCGTGTGGATGCACTGCGCCGATGCGAGGCTGCAACACGAAAAGCGTCGCATCAGCAGCAGAGCAGTCAACACACAGCTGCTCGATTGAAAAACAGAATAATAAAAACATTGAAAAGTACTCTAGACTATGCATGACAGTGCACACTGTCGGCAGTAGTCGGCTGGTGGCGCCCATTAGGTGAAGTCTGATAAGCCCCACTCGCTGACTCAAAATATTTTCCATATAATTATCATGAAAAATACGTCCAATGACGCAAACAACAGTCAAGCAGAAACGGAAGTATCAGAAAAATAATAGTAATCTAACCGACATACTGCAGAAATGTTTTTTTTTTTTCTTTAAAAGAATTTCAACTGAATTCCTAGTAAAAAGACTTAAGTATTACAAGGCATTCCTTACAATCAGAGTTTAAGTATTATCAGTATTATCAGGAGTCGCGTGCAGTTTTATTACGATAGATAAGTACATGAAGATATAGTGTTATATATATTTATGCATTTTTTAGTAGATATATAAACGATGGTTTAGCTAATGCCGTTGGCGTTGAACTGTTTTGGTGGTCTTTTTTTTTTTTGGTATAAGGCAGTCAAAGAGATTGTAAGCCGTTTTTTTTTCGACATTTACTTCACGACAAGCGGCGGGGTGGGCAGGCGGCGGGTGGCGGGCGACAGGCCCAGCAGCGAGCACGAACGCCGTGTCGGGACATTGTACAAAGTCCAAATTTAAAGCCAAGCCAGGGCAGAGCAAGCCAAGCCACAAACCAGCCAAACACGCCAAACAATTGCAGCACGACGGGGCAACGACTGCTGCTGCGGCAGAGAGACAGAGACAGTGAGAGAGAGAGAGAGAGAGCAAAGGGGGACTGGGTGGTTGGTTGGAGCTGGGGCAGTGCCAAGCACTCGTCGTGCAGCTCACAGCTTGCCCGACTGTGAGAAAGTTTTAATGGAATGCAGTCAAACGACTTCGCGGCGGCAGCAGCCGCAAGCAGCGCCCCACAGCATAAAAAAGCAGTGCAGCATAAATGCAGCGATGACTGCGCTGCCTTGTCGGGCAGCGTGTGCGACTGCAACAGCAATAGGCACCCAAAACCATCAATGGAAAAACAACTATGCACGTATACACTCGTACACACTCGCACACACACACACACACACACACACACACTCACACAGTTGCACTGGTTGGGTGCAAAGAAAGAGTGCAAAAAAAGGAGAAGGAGAGCAGAAACGGGCGCACACACCAAATGCAAAACAAGTAAAAGCATAAAATAAAAACAAAAGCAATTGTAAATTACAAATGCCCGAGACGTTGGTGCTCTCTGCTAGGGTAGAGATTGCGCATTGTTTTTGAAGTGGAGCAGCAATATAGCATCAGACAAAGATGATAGCTTCGAGATGCTGCTACAGTTCTTCTCCTTGTTGTTGTTGTTGTTGCTGCTGCTGTTTTGCTTCAATTGCGCTGCGCTGCTGTTGTTGTTGCCAAGTACAAAGTGCAGAAGCTTGCAATTACAGCTGCTCGCTGCTTGCTGCTGTTGCTTTTATTGTTGTGGAATGCATGCCCATTAACAATTGTAATGTAAACGCTTTGGCATTTTGTGTTTTTGTTTAAATGCATTGCTTTTAGCAGGAAATGCAAGCAAAAGTTCAATATGCAGTCAGCAGTCAATAAATATAGCGTTGCCATATGTCAAACAAAATTTGCATTTGCACTTACCAGGGCTGCACTGGCATACTATATGTATCGATAAAGCAATTAATACAACACAATATTACAGTTTTTAATTTATTTAATTTTTTTAAACAAAATTTATAAACATATGCGCTTGTCTGCAGCTACAAATGTGAACTGACAGCGCAGAAGCGTCTATACTAAAAAAGGGCCTCCCGGGCGCATGAATGACATGAGAACCTAGAAAAATACCAAAGTGGAAAGACACACACACACAAGCACATACATACAAATACAGAAACTCTGGTGCAAAGCAAAGAAAAATCATAATCAAAGGCCAGACAGACAGCAACAGCCCAGGAGGCAAGGCAACAAACAGAGTAACAGAGTGCGCCCCATGCAACAACCAAAGCAAAGCAAACCAAACGAACCCAACGAGGCGCGCATTGGAATGCAGTTGAACAACTTTTCTACAAACTCTGCGCCACGCAAAATGCAAACAAAACAACACCAACTGAAGTTGGCTGGTTTTCTGATTGGAAACCAAGCATAGCTATAAAGCTGGGCTTGGGGATTGGAGTTTCAATGCTGTGTTGTAAGTGAAGGTAACCGCAGCCAGCAAAGGTCTCTACTGTGTGTGTTTGTCTCTCTCGCTGTGTGTGTGTATAACCTCAGACTGTGGGAAACTATTATAAACACTTTACCATTCTTTTTTCTCGACTGTTGTTGTTGTCTTCTAAACTGAGATTGGAATGCGGTGATACCAGATACGAACGAGTGGAGCAACATGAAACGAACGTGCGAGCGAGAGGGATATAAGGAGAGGGAGCGATAAACAAGCAAGCATGAGTCGTCGTCACGCAGAACTTGAAGTACGGAGTGGAGAAGGACATGGGGAGAAGAAGTGAACGACGCCAACAAGAACATACAAACACACACACACACACACACATTCACAAAGAATATGATGTGTGTGAGTGTGTGTATGTGCTGTGCTGTGCTGTGCTGTGTGTCCTTCCAAGAAATGCAGCAGCCAGCAACAAAAACAACAACAAGAACGAAACGACCGCCGACGACGACGTCGATAATAATAATAAAATACACAAGATGCTGGCTGGCTGACTGGCTGGCCATGTACTTAAAGAATGCCCAACAAAGGGCAATATCATCCGTAATCATAATAAATGCGACTGAGCCGCTGCAAGCTGCTGAGGAATGCATTAAAGCGCGGCCTACTCCGCTCTCTCTCACTCTCTTTCTCTCTATGCTATCTCGCTCACGCGCATATTGAACATTGATCGATTGCCCAAAAACCTAACGGCGGCTCAGTTCAAAGACCCGTTGCCCATAGTCTCTGTTCCTCATCTCAAACCCAAAGTCAAGTCGTGCTGTGTTCTCTCTATCTAACTGGCAGCATCTATGAGACTTGGAATGTGGGTACGCTCTCATGAAAAACACAAACACACATATATACACACACACACAGACAGACAGACACACGCATTAAATGCGCCTTGTTAGTGTGTAGAATGGATGAAAGGTCGTTTTTCACGCGGCCAAGACTCAAAGGTCGTCTCGCATTCGAGATGATTCAGCCCAGAGAATTCCGGGAATTCCAAAGTAATTTTTCCTACATCTCTACATCACAGCATTTGTTCTTCAACTTCTCCTACTCCTTCTCATTTATATCTCTTTCAAGGGCCGCCGCGCCCTGGTCCATTCATGCTGATTGCCGTCGCGTCTGCTGGCGATAGCAAAGGGACAAACACAAAAGACAATATGAAATCTTTAGAAAAAAGGAAAAAAGACTAGAAACTACTCGACAGAATTTCCTCGGTTTTCCAGCTACACGTGAGAATCGTTTATTAAGCGGAGTTATCTATCGTTTTATTGGTGAAAAGCGTGGAAAATCTAGTCAACAGCTCTGTTGCATTGTGAGCGTAGGCGTTGCTCTACCAGCGACCACCAGCGTCGGCCCCGAGGCTCTGCTCCGAGTAGGCGTCGGCGTCGGCGTCGGCGTCGGCTTGGTGCGGGTGTTTTTATTGTTATTCCAATAACAATAACAATCAAGCGTAGCCCCAGCTTGAGCTGAAAAAGCTCGAGTTGATACTTTCTCTTTGTTGCTGTTTATATTTTCTTCTGCCTTCTCTCTCCCTCTCTCTCTCTCTCTTTTTCTTCTGCGAATTGAGCGCAAAAGTTCAAAGCAGTGGAGCATAAAAACTTCAAAAGCCATTGTGAAAATTGGCAACAATGCAATGGCTGATGGCTGATGGCTGCTTGGCTTGGTCTCTTTGGCCATGGTTTATGTGTTCGCTGCAGAGTAAAACACGGCGTACGCATGAGCGAACCACTTCCGCTGCAAACGGAAATGAGGAACAAAGCAAAGAAAAACAAAAACTCTAAATACTTCTTTGCTGGGCTTGGGGGATTATGTGAGTGTGTGTAAAGGAAGTATGTGCATGTGTGTGTGTATGCACACTCATCGGATGTAGTAAAAAGTGGAGCCAGAAACGACGCGTCATCAGCTAACAAACTATGTTTATTATGATGAATGATGCGAGAGAGTAAAAATACTACGTAAATAAAAATAGAGAGAAGTATAAACAGAATACAAACAAACAGAATAATTAATCTAATTAGAACAAGATCGATAGCTGAGCGTGTGTCATAGCAGTTGACCTTCTAGCCTGTTAATATTAATTGGGCAACATTGTTTTTGCATACTATAGTCATCGGTTAAATATATAGACAACAACAACGCCAAAAATGGCGTAGTCGAAAATTCCAACGAAAACAAATAAGTGTCTGGCATTGTGTATATGTGAGTACCCACACCCTGACCCCTCTCCTACACTCTCTTATACACAATCTTCTCTTTCTCATAAATGCGAATGTTTTTTTAAGCGCCAGCAGCGCTGATATCATTCACAATGAAATAGGGTTGCCATCATTTTCAAAATATTTGCTTTAAGACTCACAAATGCTAACACAAACAGTGTGTCATTTTTTGCTTAATATTAATGGAAAATAAATTTCACAAGGAACAATTTTGAGAGATAAAAAAAGTAAATTTGTAAACAAATTCGTATAAAATAAACAAAAGCAACATTTAGCAACTCTGCAGCCGCCATCTTTTTACGCAAACGACCTCTTGCCTCTCGACTGCTGAACAAATGTGCGAGAGCGAGAGACCCAAAACGGGAACAACATAACACAGCCGGCAAAATTGTCAAAAGCGTTTTACTCTGTATGAACATGTAAGCTACATCAGTTAACTTTTTAACGAGTTTACTAATTATACATTCTGGTTTATAACCTAAAATTAAGTTTTTGAATTAGATGACTCAAAACTGATGATATAATTTATTTTTGTTTATGAAGCAAAATGATTCTTTCTGTTTTGTCTTGTGCACCATCAAAATACTCGCTAGCACTCGTTTGATGGTGTGTGTGCGCGTGTGTGGTTTTGTATGTCTGTGTTGTATGTTTGTAAGCTGTAGCTTTAATTAATGTACATTGTGCAGGCAAGCATACATACATACATAGAGGAAAAAAACAGCTTTAGCTTTGTGATGTCACGTTTTCGTTTTTGGTGTTATATCTAAATTCAAGTCAATTTAAATGCCTTATAAAAATACAACTCCAACTCACCTTGACAATTTTTCTCTTTTTGTTGAAAAACTCAAGTTCCCCTCACTTCTTGATTATTGTTAATTTGATTTTATAAAGTCTTTGCTGAGATTCGAGACGAATTTGTACTTTCTGTTATCTCGCTTTACGATTATTGATTTTTTCTTTCCGAGCGACGAATCGACGTTGACGTTGACGTTGACGTTAACGGAAAACACACAAATACAGAGACGCAGACGTTGCTGTATTTATTTTTATTTTATTTTGCTTTCTTGTTGTTGCTGTTAAAATACTACCAATATCACAATTTAGATTGGAGACCGCAATACCAAAATCAAAACACTTTTTTCCTTCTGTATTTTTTATAGTTGATTTCTAAATGCATTAAGTGATCAAAATTGTTGCGTATCCATAGCTTCTTTACTATTCGAGCTTCGAGACTGAACTGAAAATACGAATGCGAACGAGCGACTGCAGCCAAAGCGAACCACACGAAACGACCAGACGCGTCAAGCAGCGAAGCGAGCGGAGCGACAAGCGTTGTCGATAGCAACCCCGACAACGGCAAACGTCGGGCGACGGAAAGAGAGAAAACAGATGTACGTGCACACATACACATGCATACATACATATGTATATATATATACAGGCATACAAGCAGCATACAGATGTTGCTTGGAAATTTTTTCATACATGTTTTTTGGCTGCACTTCTTGGAACTTGCAATTTTGTTAATTTGTAAAGGAGCAAAAACATTTAAGTGATATTTCAGTAAAAACTATTGCTGCTTATTGTGCTGGCTGGCTTGGCATCAGAAAAGCATAAAAAACATACATTTGTATTTATGTATGTATGCACACACACTTATACAATAGGAGGTTGCCAGCCCGCTCCACTTTGCCCTCATCTGGCAGCCTGGCTGGATGGATGGCTGGCTGCATTGGCTTCACAATGACGCCCCCAATACACCCGTACAACTTCTACTACGGCAAGTATTAGTACGCAAGATGGCGTACCGTACAACCGTACAACGGGATTGCGGCACTACAGTTATCCTTTTCCAACCAGCGCTAAATGGCCCGACTGCAACTGCAACAGTCTAGGATCATTGATTTTTTTAGCCATGGCCCAGGAGGAGCATGCGCCTGGCAAATTCATCGGCCTCGTCCACTGTTTGACTCTTGGCGCGTGTCAATGCACCGTCATGACACGTCGTTGCAGCCCATAATTGACGCGCACCTTCCAGACGCAGACGCTAACACACGGACTGCGACGCCGGCAGAGCGACGTCGACAGCAGCTGCTTTTATGTTTATGTATGTATGTATGTGTGTGTGATGTGTGTGTGTGTGAGTGTGTGTATGCACATATGCTCCACTGCACTCGCTTACCTGTCCTGGGCCCGGCTTAAATTTTTGTATACATTTCTGTTTTAGACATTGGCAGCTGCAAATAATATCAATAACGCGATAAAAGTTATAGCCACGAAATCAACTTAGCTGATAATGTTTCATGGCCATAGTTTATCAATACCTATATAAACAAGTCGAACGTGGGCGATAGCTCCTGATAAGGATATCAATGTAGAAGGAGAGGACCTGCAGCAGTATGTACTTAGCTATGCTATATATAATACATATAGTATATGTGTGGACATCTAATGTTGCTGTGTAAAGACATACATAGCTCACTTATCGATTGCAATTGTAATCGATACATGATAGACCCAGTAAGTCATAGAGTAAGCATATAGCCATAGCATATAGGATCTATAAACTATAAGCTAACAAAGTTAGACAAGTTACATATGCTATATATAGAGCCTATATTCTATGGCTAATGCAATTAATGACAGACATGGCAGTTCTAAGCGCATGAATCGATAACGATTACTATAATCGATAGACGATTAGTCAGAAAGTAAGAGTATGAATTCTGTGTAAATCATTTAAGCTGCATTTAACACTTAATCAGTTGCTCAATTATATTACAAACAATTGTTGGAACTGCTAAATGCCAGAATAATTATGACTAAATGTTAAATATACGCTAAAAGAAATGAGTAAACAAAACTGTATATATAATTCGATTTTAAAAAAAAATATCAATTTAAATGATTTTTTTTTTAGTTTTAAGACTGACAACTAATCTATAACTGATTCTATAGTTGATATTTCTTGCATTATCAGTTCATATAAATAATAATAAAAAATAGTCTTTGTTCTCATATTTCATTCCAGCCAGTAAACTGCGATAATAACTCTATTGCTAAGCGGGTTTACTATATATATGTATATGTAAAGTTTAATGAAAGGAAATGCCAGCACGTATTTTCATTTCATACACACACACACACACAATGAGCAACTCACTAGAATTAAATTAAATAAATACAAAAATGCAGACTACAGTGCGCGTCATGTGCTTAGCAACAGCAAACAGTTGCAATTACAAAATTTGAACTTTGATTTTCTTTTATATTTTTGGTTTGCTTTTATTTTTATGTGTAAATAAAACGTGGCTAAAATTAACATGCGAGACGGCGCGACGCATTTTCCAAAATACAAAAAAATCAAAAACAACAAAAAAAATATTGCAAACGATGTCTAGACGCTTGGCAAGTACAAAAATCTTTTCTATTTTTGTGATCATACACAAAATCTTTCCATAATTCTCTGCGGATTCTGCAGATCGGGCGAAACCCAATCAGAATCGCGCTTCGAGTCTTGTGGTAAATGTTGCTATAAAAACGGCCTTGCAAGGCCTTTTAAAGTTGTTGCACTCGCCTCTGATTGTTGTTGTTGTTGTTGTTGTCTTTGTTGTTGTTGTTAGTCAGCAACAAATACAAACGCAACTCACCTGCGCGCAGCTCTGTGTTTAGTAATACATTTATAC
This sequence comes from Drosophila nigricruria, assembly GCA_037075265.1. Lineage (NCBI taxonomy): Eukaryota > Metazoa > Arthropoda > Insecta > Diptera > Drosophilidae > Drosophila > Drosophila nigricruria. The sequence goes on along the minus strand of JBAMCI010000227.1, from coordinate 8,658,879 downwards.
ATTTTGTTTCTGTTTTAATTGACAGTCAAATGCAGCAAAACCGGTTTCTTATTGGATTGTGTTTTATTTTTTCGCATTTGCTACTTGCAAAAGGTGTCATAACAACAACAACAACTAAGAGACTTGATTAGTCTGCCTGCATTACAACATCTGTTTGCCTCTCCCTTTGGCAGCTGGCATTGGTTGGCTCAATCAGAGCGCAGGACATTGAAGGACGTGTGCCGGCAGCTGAACGCCGAAAAGGATCAAAAATAAAGGTGCGCGCAGCTGTTGCCCGATCCTGTTGTATCCTTATTGTGTGCGTGTTCTAGGAACGGGGCACAAGACGTTCGCCAGCTGCCAGCTGCCAGGCAGGATCTTAAATGATTGAAAGACGCAATACGAACAATTGACGGCAGGCCAACAGGCAAGGCAAGCGATGTAGATATATATCTTTATATATATGTATATACATAGTTATGTGCAACAACTTACGCATACAATAACAGCAACAACAATGCGAGTTTCTTTGCACAGCGATCTTTATTCAACAGTTAACTGCTTTGCACACTGCATTTAACTGCTTGCACAACTGCTTTGTCTATGTTAGCGCAGCGCCTTACACAATGCACATGAACTGCTTGCACAACTGCTTAGCTACGCTTGCAGCAATGCAGCTGCAACACATCAAACCAACTGTGCAAGCTGTGTGTTCGATTACGTAGTGACAGTTTGTAATACAATTAAGTGTCATTCCGGTATGATTCATTGAATTAATGTGTTTTTGCAAAAGCAGCTGACAAGCTGTCACAAGTCTTATCAATTTATGTGCATTAGATAAGAAAAATAAATAGGTACAAATAAACAGAGCATAAATATGAATGATATAATAGAAATTGAAGTCAAGAGAATATATTAATTTTAAAAATATATATATATAAATATATTATTGATTTTCTAGCAGTGTAGCAATTCCGCCCATAATAGTTTCGAAAGCCTTTAAAACCAGATAGCAAACACGCCAGCAAACTTAAGTAATGTTAAGTAATGAGTTAACAGCTGATTAAATAGCAAAACAAACAGACGAAGCCGCTGTCATTAAGAGCGTGTGCAATAACAACAACAACAACAACAACTACAACAACAATTAGCACTATGACATTGAGCGGCAATTATAAATGGGAAAATTCTGTGAAATGCAAAACTACAATTCGATGTGGGCGAGTGGGCGGACGGGTTGTCTATCGTACCTAGAGGGCGGGCGCATGTGAGGCGGCATGAATGAAACGAAATGAAATGCAATGAGCTAAGCAGTGCACAAAAAACTACGTGATGTCAGGCGAAAATAGATGCGGCGAAGCGAGACAGAGACAGAGAGAGAGGGAGGGGGAGTGGGAGAGAGAGAGGGTTGCAGAGAGAAATAGGGTTGAATATGGAATTGCATGGAATTGGGAAATGGAATATGGAGAGTTCGCGTCGTATGAATGAAGTGCAGGCGATGTCAAAAGCGAATATCCTTTCGAAAGCCACTCTTTACACACACACACACACACACACACGCTCACACATACAGCTTATACTACGCCTTTTGCACTCACCAAATACATTTTGAGTTCATATCTTATCGGCGAATGCTTGCAAAAATTTGCTGTGGCGCCTTGAAAAATTCCGTTAAGTTTGTTTTTCTTTAATTGGTTTCGCTTGTTTATTTTTTTTTATATTTTTGTTGGCACTAGATAAGTGTTAATTATATTTTTAATGCCCGGCGAAAAAGTGTTCGGAAATTGCTGCGACCGTTGGGTCTGAGTGTCACGGTGCGACTAGCAGAGAAAATTTTACGGCTGGCGTAGCCTATTTTGTTTTTTTTTTTTCTATTCTATTGCCTAGTTTTGTTTTGCTTTCTATGCACGCAGCGGGTTGGAACGAGAACGCAAACGTTTTTGTAATTGCGGAAGAGAACTGCGCAATAATTGTTGGGTGGTGGTGGTGGGTTTTTTGGGGAGACTGCGCTCTCCAAGGGGGTAGCTAGTTAGAGAGAGACAGCGAATTCAAATAGGAAGGGTAGAACTCGATAAGCGTCGTTACACAGCGCTCAAACGCGCGGGCAAATCGATATTTATTTGAATTTAGCCAATGCAGCCCTGGCACAGTGTTGCCTCTATTATTTACTATCTGTCATGTGTACACACTGTTCTGCATTAGTAGACCATTTTGAGTAGATGTTGAGGCAACATGTGGCGACAGTCACAGTTTTCGTTAACAGACAACGCGCATTCACCATGTGCAGCAACATGTCACACTGACAGGGTCGCGCTCTTCTCTCTGTTTGGCGCTGTCTCTCTCTTTCATCAGTTTCATTTTAACCTTTGTCGTGGCCGCACGGAATGGCACGGATTGGTGAACGAAATTAAATTATCAAATTTATCCGAAATATGCACAATAAATTGAATTATTGTGCATTGCACTGTCCAAGCGTCTGAGCACCAAAACAGTGCCCAACAATTCGCGCGTGTCGAATAGCAAAGTAAGTGCGTTTGCCTCTGTGTTCGGTTTCGGTTTCTCGATGCCGTTGCGCTGTGAAAAGTTTTTACTGCAATTTATACATTTTTCTCAACGTTTGCGTATGCGTGTGTGTGTGTGAGTGTGTGTGTGGATGGAGGCGCTGTTTAAATGCCTTTACATAATTACACGCAGTGTATCTGAGCATTAAAATTGGACTAGAAAATCGCATTATATAAAAATAAAGCGAATAGATTGAGTGAAAATATCGGTTTCCATCTTTAGTAGCGTACTTCGTTCTATTTACCCGCGTACCGACGTCAGCGTCGCGGCTGTTGAATTTATGTCAAATTGGTAACATACACACGCACACAGTGTTGCATATTGTGTGTGTGTATGTGAGCGAGAGAGAGAGAGAGAGAGAGAGAGTGTGTGTGAGTGTGGAAGAGCAAGCGAGGCTGAGAGCGCGCGTGAACATACGTGCAATGATAAACAAAGTGTAAAGAGCAGCAGCAACAAATGTTCTTTCTTTTCTATTCTATGCTCCCATTAATATTATTTTAAACTATGCCACTGTGCGTATTCTGTGCTAAAATATATGTATAATCAAAGTGCGACAACCCTACGCAACGACTGCAACATCGAAATGCCAGCAGCGCCCTAACGTCAACGTCGCCAGCGGCAGAGCGGCAGAGCGGCGGCCGTGTTGTGTTTAATGTCAAATTTATTTACGCGCAACTTTTGGTTGAATTTTTGTTTTCTTTGCAGCCAGGAGCAGCAGCAGCAGCAGCAACGCGCAAATGGATACAATGTTTGTTTTTAATGTTAAGCGAAAACTAAGAATCAAAAAAGAAGAAGTGTGATAAATGCTAACACGAAAATTGTTTTGCAAGCGTGTGTAAGAAAAACGTCGGTGAGAACGCGCCAGCCTGCATGCGCGCCTCTGTGTGTGTGTGCGTGTGTGTGTGTTTGTGTGCAAGTGCTGTGCGACTCTCCTCTGCTCCCGGGAGCGTGTGAGTGTGCGTCTGTGAGAGTGTGCATGCGTGTGTGTGTGCAGTGAAGTGCAAAAGAAACACGATAAAAAAAAACACGCCAAGCAGTTGCGCCCGTTTTAGCTGATAAAGCGTATAGAAAAAAGTACAACAACAACACACACAAAGCAGTAGGCACGAAACGAGTGAAAATAGAAAATTAATAATTAGCTAGAAGAAGCAGAAGCACCAGCATTCACACACAGACAATTTGTAAGTGATCAGTGCTAAAAAAAATAAAAAATAATATCGAAATTAATGTGAAAACGTTTTCTATAAATAGTGCAAATCAAAATTCTCGGTGCAGCGAACAACTGCGACTGCAACTGCAACTGCAATTGCAATAACAATTACAAAAGCAAAAACAACAACAAAAACAACAAGATCAACAACAATTATTATACTTTGAGTGCAACTGTGTGTGGCGCCTCAAGCGCCGTTATTTAATACCAAGCACCTCAACAAAAAGCCGTCAAAATGTCATCGCTGGAGGTGCGCAACAATTCGGCCATGATGAAGCGAGCCGAGCAGCTGAAGCGCTGGGAGGAGTCGGACACAAATCGAGCCGCTCCCTCCCCCCGTCACGAGCATAGCCGCAGGATCAAATTCAGCTCGGGTTGCGTCTTCTTGGCCGCCTGTCTATCGGGCGACAAGGAGGAGGTGGTGCAGCTGCTCGATCAGGGCGCCGACATAAACACGGCCAATGTTGACGGGCTCACAGCTCTGCATCAGGTGCGTATTACATATAAAAACACTACCTGTCTTACTCTGCCATATGTATCAATGATAAACTGTGAAATATATAAATGGAGCACATTACGTCAGAGATTGCGAACACGCGACCCCAGCAGGAATTGTAGCAGTAGCAAAAGTGGGTGGGCCGGCTAGGGGCTTGAGGTAGGGTGTTGCGTTGATTTCGAAACTGTTGCGCCGCCCAACTGAGCAGCGTAGCTACTAGCTAGCGTCGCAGCTGGCGTGAACGTCGGCGCATGCTACATATCTTTGATACCCTGCACTAACAGGCAAAGGGTAAACTGATTTATGAACAAATCTTTGATACGCTTCACTAATTGAGCAGGTGTATATATGGCTTTGATAGGCACAAGTTAGAAAGGTGTATTTAGATATATATTATCCTATTATATACAATGTATATGCTATAGGAACTCTGTATGGAAACAAGAGAATCAAAGATATACCTTCTATGTGCATATGATTAGTATTACAGGGTATTTACTATCCGTTCAATTAGTTGGTTTTTGTTACGGCGTATTTCGTGCTCTCGCTGCGGTTTCCAAAGCACCGCAAAAACCACTAAAACATTAACAAATACATTTCTAATGCAAGCCGACGATTTACAAGTCGAATGCCCGAAACAACAACAACAACAACAGCAACAACAATAGCAACAAACAGCAAACGGCGCAAGCATTAAATAAGAAAAATACAAAAAAAATTTCTATTTTTAAATGCCAAGAAAAATATACAATACACATATATACAAATATGTATGTATATATGTATATATAGATATGTCTATATACAAATGCGCGTTGTATATAGAAAAGATTTTCGCAAAATCATTTTCATTTTTCTTTCAATTTCATTCGTTTGTTCTTTGAGCCATCGCATGAAAAATTTATACTCAAAAACAAGAGAAAGAAAAGAAAATGAAAATCTATAGCGGAAAATAAAATTGAAATCTTTGTTGAAATTTATTTCATGTGGCGCCTTTCAATGTAAATACAAAGACAAGAGACAGTTCAATGTATTTTGGCGAAAGAATGTTTATAATTTATATAAGATATATAGCAATATTTACTCATAGATATATTGGAAAATTTCAAATGAAAATCTATAGGAGAAATGTTTTTGATAACTGACAGTTGCTGAAAAACAAGTCAAAGATCGTATATTTAGATAATAATAAACATAAACATCTAAGAGTTAAAGTTAATATTATTTATATATATATCATATATGTCTAATATATGCTAGTCACATTTAGTGTGTGTGTGCACTTTTAGCAGTAACTGTCTTTTTTGTATGCAGTTAATTGATTTTAATTATGCTGCGCCCGCTAAGAGTCAAGAGATATTTTCACCGTTTAGTTGCGGCGCACTTGTTAACCAGATGTTAATATCTACATAATCAGTTGACGGATAGACTATAGAGGGGGTTGAGGGCGTAACTGTAATTACAGCAATAATAACAATGGGAACTGTGTAAAGTCTTGAATTACCTGTGGCTGTTGCTGCTGCTGCTGCTGCTATAGTTGTTGCTGTTGCTGTTGCTGTTAAACCGCAAAACTGAATTTCTATTGCATTTATTATATGCTGTAAGTATTATAATTAATTAATTCATCGCTGATTTCGTTGATCAAAGTCGAAGCAAAGCCTCTGCGCTTGTATGCTTTCTTTTACAAGTGAAAATTGTTTGTTTCGGCTTTCATTCATAAACAAGCAACAAGCAAACAAGCAAACAGGCAACAGCTACAACAATAACAAACAGAGCCAAAACACCTGGCTGCCATTTTCAATGGCAAAATCCAAAACGGCTGCCACCTTCGGCTATGAATGATGATGATGACAAACTGAACAACGGACGGCCAATGCGATAGACGGACGGACGGACAGACTGAGAGACAAACTCTTGGGGGCGGTGCGTTGACATTCAACTTGATGAAGAGAAAAACGGAGGTGAAGCAAAATGCTTTACGAAAATTGTAATAAATTATAAACTGTTTATTTACACATGTCGTAGATTTTCCTTACTACATTTTCCACAACACATTCAATGTTCTTTCACGCATAGTTCAAGGATAATGCGGTTTTTATAAATATACGTTTTTGCCGCATGGCCAAACGTATTTATTATTGCTATAATTAAAGTGTTTTTCTCTTATTTAATTGGGCTATAAATTATGTAAGCTCTGTGGACAAGGCAAAGTTCACGGCCTAAGAAAGATCAAGTATATATATATATATAGATTATATATCATTCATTACTTAATTTGCTTTACTTTTCTTTTGTTTCTTTTTGGTCTAAATGCAGCTTTTTGCCTTTTGTTGCTTGAATCATATCCTCTAAACACAATCTCTTTATTTTATTCTGGCTTCCGCTGAAACTGTTTTTATGGACTTGTAGAGAGAGTATTAAGAGATTATCACGAACTATGTTAAACACGAGAATTTATATATTAAAAGATAAGACGATATGCAAAGTCTGGCAAGATAGTTTAAATTGTATTTAAATTAGATTTGCTTTTTCATGATTTCTTAAGAATTTCTATAGAAGCAATGTTTGGTAGTGTATTGAGTCTTCGATATGCTATGCTTAAGATATTCATTCTTTCTAGTTTTTTTTCGCTACTTTTTTGATGGTTGGATTATAAAAAACACGCGTTTGCACAACACTTGAACCGTTATGGTCACATTATAATTAAGATGTCTTTTAGATTTCGGTGACATGTGTCTACAACAACAACAACAACAACAGCAGCAACAACACCGACAGCAGCAGCAACAACAGAAAAGCCTTGAAATAATGTATCATAATTTAATCGTAAATGCTGGCCAATTAGTTTGATCCATTTGCAATTGACAACTGGCTGCTGGAGTCTGGCTAAATAAATTGTCGCATAAATTAGCTAATTATATTGTCAAGCTTGCAAATTGAGCGATATCTCTAAGCGAATGCATAAAACATTATAATAATAATGGCAACAAATCATGAACGTGATCGTTAGATGACCCCAAATTGATATTCAATGTGATCTCTCTCGCTCTATCTATATATCTCTCTCTCTTTCATGCCGAAATCCTGTCTCGGAAATTGTTGTTCAGTTTGTGCGTGAGTTTTCCAAAAAGAAAAAACAAAAACAAAAGCAAAAGCAATAATAATACAATATTGTTTTGTTGTTGTTGTTGATATTGTTAACGCGCTTTATTGACGTGTTTTGTAACCTTGGCCCGGTTCTAACTCTTCGATCTCTCTCTCTGTCTCTCTGAACAACATGGTAGACGGACAGACGGACACCTAAACGCACAGACAGCTACGCGCAATATACAGCAAAACAGATACAAATCAAAAACATCCTCAAGAATTCACAGCGCGTGTTGCATAGATATGTATATATCTGTATATACATATATATCTGTATATCGTATCTGTATACACATATAAATGGTTTGCTGGCTCTGGCTACATTTGATTTGATTTATTTCTCGTTTGGTGTTTTACACCCAAAATAACAAACGATGCTGAAAATCTTGCGAATTGAGCAAAACTGAAAAATCATTCTATGCGATGCGATCGCAAGTGTGTGTGCGTATATGTGTGTTTGTGTGTGTGTGTGAAGAGTGCATTGCATAATACCATTTCGAGCAAAATCGAAAATAACAACAATAACAACAACAACTGCCAAATGTACATTTAGCCATTAAATTTGTGTAGATTTTACAACTGCCTTCCAACTAGCTCCCAGTTCTCCTTCCAATTGTATTATTTGAGCTCATTTTATAGCTCACACACACAGCTAGGAAAATCTTTTGAAAAACAAGAATAATTTTTGAAAATTTGCTTTTGCTTTTAAGGCGAACTACAGAAGAAAATTTTTTTTTATTTTTGCAATATCCATGACGAAATGTTCACAAAAATAGTTCATCATATATCATTATATATATATTATCTGTGTATTAAGGGTGGGTGGTTAGACGATAGTGTTTTTTAGAAGTGGACATGTGCTGCGGCAAAGATCTGTACAGATTTTGATGATATATAAGCTATAAATCTGAAACACTATTCTAGTGTTCAGTCTAATATTTGTATATTTATATTTCTGTATATATATATATATATTACTAATCATGTATATATAATGCTCTCCATTAAATTGTGCTGATTAATGTGGCCCACTCGGACATTCCAAACATTTTCCATAATATATGCCTAATCGTAATATCATAAACAAATTCTATGAGCTATTTTTTGCCTCAATACACAGAATTTGTGATATTCAAAATTATAAAGAATTTGTTTATGCCGTCCATTGTTGTATACATTCTTTGTTTCTTAATCATGTCCAAGCATTTACTATGGCATATATATGAATTCCTGTTGGATCTGCGAGCAGCAGGTGGCTCTGCTCCAGTCTAACAAGAATCTATTAGAAAACCTAACTGAAATAACTCAACTGTCCAAAAATACGAAAAGCCGAGTGGTACCAATAGACGCCGCCTCGTTTCTATTGCTTTTAATATGTAGAATTTTTTTTGGCAGCTAGGCGAGGGCGAGGCATTCAAGTGGCACGAGAACTTTCGCTCAAAAAAATCAGAAAAAAAGAAACTAAAATTATTTGAAATTATGAAGGCTTGCCATAAGCCATAATACATACCATTTAGCCATGTGCCTCGCCATTGTGTATCCAAAATGCGAATCTTTTGTATATATTATATAGACGAGTCGCATTGAATATTGGACAAATGCCTTGAGGCTTCCGTTGCTAATTCAAATTGTTTTAGGCTAAAAAAATTCTCTTCAAGTGTTTTGCTTGCTTTGCCAGTGAATCTTCAATTATTGTAATGAGTATTCGTTTAAACGAATCATTAAAATTACATATAGATAAAAGGAGCTTTTATTCGCTCTTTATATATATTCCTATTCCACTTTCTCGTATTTTATATATATCTCTATGAATTCGTAAACTTCTCTTTATCTCATTTTCTCGTCCTTGATTACTATCTATGTTTCTTCCCTGATTGCTCTTATAATAAGTTTCTCCCTCTATCTTTTCTTATTATCTTTTCCTCTTCCTTAATTATTTTCCCCCCTTATCTATCGCTCATTGTGCAAACTATGCTAATTAGTTCTTTTGTAGCTTAGAGTATATACTAGTTGCATAGTAATGAAAACTTCAACAGCACTTATGAAAAAGAAGGAAGGATGTTGGCTCTAGTTGATATGCAGCTTAGTGTAGCAAGAGGGCGCTGGGTTTATGAGTAGTTAAGCGGCTTGTTGCTGCCGCAAAGTCGTCTCAACAAGTTGCTGCTGATTGCAGTTGTATACGTAATGCGGCGGGGTGAATAACATTTCACACAACAAAAAAAATAGCCAATAGAGGGACAGAGAGAGAGAGACAGAGAGAGAGGGAGTGTGAGTGAGAGGTAAAAGACAAAATGCCGCTCAATGGCGTGCCAAAAACAAAAGGCTAAACTTAGCATGCAATTCGCAGACCGATTTTCATGCTGGCCAAGAAAAAAAATTCGCTTTCAATGCAATGAAAATAGCACAGAATTCGCTAGTGCTGCTACTGCTACTGCTGCTGTTGCGGCTGCTATGGCTGACATTAACACCAGACCAGAAATCAAAAGTCACAAATTGCCTGGCAAATAGCTCATGTCAAATTTTGCATGCCGAAGTCGTTGTTGTTGCTGCTGGGATGGTCACGCGTGGGCGGGCCGCCCATCGCTGTCGTCGTCGTCGTCAGTTGTCGCTGTCGTCAGTTGGTCAGTTTATCAAAATTGTTCATAATTAATTAATTGGCTGCGTTCCAGATTTGCAAATTGCTCAGTCTCTCTCTCCCAACGTTTAGTTCGTTTAGGTTTGGTTTGGTTCAGTTTTGTGTTCCGCCTTTTATGCGTTTTACTGCGAAATGGAAATTGCTTTTGCATTTCGCGAACGAGCAGCCCCTTAAAAATAAAACAAAAAAACTTCTAAATTAACATATGTGGCAGACTGTAAAAAAAAAAAAAATAGAAAAGTAAATAAAAAAGATTTGATTTTGAATACCCCACACGCGCTTATCAAATGGCAACAATTCAGCGAATGGGTATTCGCATTCGTATTGGTATTGGAGCTTGAAGTTCATGTTGTTCTCTTTTCTATTTTATTGTTAAGAATTCTTATCGGCATTTCACTGCCCACTAAGCGCCGCATTGTTGTCGTCGTCGTTGCTGTTGTTGTTGTTGGGCGGGTTTGTCGCTAGATAGCGGCATATAGAAGCCGACGGAGTTGCTCACGATGATATCATCGCCATCATCGGTTGTCGTCGTTGTCGTTGTCGTTGTCGACGCTGTCGTTGTCGTCTTCATTCTGCATACGCAGACTGGCGATGTCTTCGTTTCAACGGAAATCCGCATAAACAACGTTGCCCATGTGCCACAGTCGGTACCAGTTCCAGTCTATATATTTATCTATGTATATGTAACACTGAATCGTGTATATGTGTGTGTATGTGTGTTTACTTTAGCGTTTTTAGCAAGATAAACACAAATGTAGCAGAGCTATTAAAACATGGCACAATTACTTATACAAAAACATACCCCAGCAGTATAAGAGTCCATAAACGACGCCAGTCGAATCCCCAAAAGATAAAAATAAATTCGCACAATATACATTGATATTTCATTGTATTTAGTCGAGTCTTTAGCATAAGCAATTGCCAAACAGTAAACAAGGGGTATATGTAAATTGATCGACTGTGAAGAAATGCAAATTATATCAAAAGGCAGCCTCAGATAATTGTTAAATTATTCATTTTCTTTATGTCTGCGCCTCGGAATGTATCGAATGTAACATGAGAGGTTCATTGGCCAAATCAATTGAAAGTATTTGAATTTGTTAAAGTTAGCGAAATCATTTAACTATTTAATTTTGTATATATATTTTTATAGCATAGTTTTCGGATCATAAAAACTAAGCTTAATCAACATATTTGTGAATAAAATTTAGTTTAAATAAAATTACGTTATGAAATAGTCACAAAGTCTAGTTGATATTGAGAACCTCGATGAAGTCTTATACAATTTATACAAACTCTTATACAGTCAATCCGATAAAGTTTTAATCAGCTTTTACAAACTCTTATACAATTTATTCAAACTCTTATACATTTTATACAAACTCTTATACAGTTCATACAATCTCACATACTTGTATCATACGTTTCTATTCTATACTCTATACATACTCTTATACAATTATTTTTAATGCTCTTATAGACATTCATCATTATACAAATTATAAAATTTAACAATAAATCTAATAAAAATATTTTTTGCAGGCCTGCATCGATGACAAACTCGACATGGTTGAGTTTTTAATAGAGCATGGAGCCGATATTAATCGTCAGGACAACGAGGGCTGGACGCCACTGCATGCAACCGCCTCCTGCGGGTGAGTAACCATTCCACGGAATAAAAAACACCTTCACTGACCAACCCCGTTTACAGCTTTGTTAGCATAGCCTGCTACCTGGTAGAGCACAACGCGGATGTGGCTGCCGTGAATAGTGATGGGGATCTGGCACTCGACTTGGCAATCGATGTGCAGCATATGCCCATGATTAACTATATGGAAAAGGTGGTGCAGGAGCTCAATATTGATGTGGATCAGGCACGCAGAGCCGAAGAGCAGGCCATGCTGAAGGATGCGAAGCGCGGCGATGCGTCCGAAGTGGATCGACCGCATCCAAAAACAGGTGCAACAGCGTTGCATGTGGCCGCGGCCAAGGGCTATACGAAAGTGCTGCGTCTGCTACTCGCTGGTGGCAGCAATGTGGATAGGCAGGATAACGATGGCTGGACACCATTGCATGCTGCCGCACACTGGGGCCAGAAGGAGGCGGCTGAAATGCTGGTGGAGTCATTGGCCGATATGGATATATCGAATTATGCTGGCCAATCCTGCATCGATGTGGCCGATCGCAAAATGGTCAAATTCCTCGAAGAACTGCGCGCCAACAAGCGCAACAAACGGCGTCCATCTAGTCAAATCAGGTGAGCAATCAATTACCCAATCAAATCAATTAAAATCAATTACAAAACATTTGTTCTCTTGCAGCAGAATCTCAGATGCGATTGAAAATCATGTGGACAAAACACGAACGAAACTCGTACGCGTTGAAGTGAGAACTGATACCGCTAAGGATGGTGCGTAAAATTAACTGCAGTAAATGCTTTCAAAGATCCTTCCACTCAACCCAAGCGCAGTCGCTTATTTGCATATTTTATATAAAAAGTTTTCTTTAATTTCTATGCCAAATTTTGTGCGTGTCTTTGTTTGTTTTTCAACTGTATCACTCAATTAGGTTCTCATGCGCGTTAAAATTTCGGTTTAAAGCATTTATTACAAACACACTTGTCACTGCCTTTGTCCAAATCCATGCCCATGTCCACGTCTCATCTCATCTCATCTGCAGCTGCCTGCTATGTATGTTTTGCGTCTCATCTTTATGATCATCAATGTCATCAAACTCCTCATCTAGTCAACAGTTTGTGTAACGCTCTCTCTTATACTCTCTCTCTTTCTCCCTGACTCGCTGCTTGTTACCTCTCTCTCTCTCTCTCTCTTACGCCCGCCCGCCCGCTCTCACTCTGCTGTCTGTCTTTGCTCTATTTGTGTCTTGTCTTTGTCCACACCGCACACTGCAGCTGCGAGCGGTTCGCTTGATGCGAACGCTCAATTGGCACCCGAAGATGTTGCTGCCATAGTTGAGACTGCTGCCAAGGATCATAATGATGATGTTGATGTTGATGTTGATGATAATGAAGATGATACCGATTCAGAGCTCAGCGACTCCACAGAGAGCTCACACAGCACAAGTCTAACAGAGAGCGAAGGTAGTCGCTAAATTGTTTAGAGCCTCAGTTACTTACCCACCCCTCAATGTGCTTAAAGCCTGCATTAAGCGAAGACTAATCGATTTTTATTGATATCTGTGTATGACATATAGCATTATCTAATAATTTATTTGCTTTTGCAGCTGAAAATGTTAAGCCCAATCAGCATATTCATAACGCCGACCATTCTGGCGAGGAGGAGGCGCCCTGGCGACGCAAAACGCTGCGTACGCCCAACGACAGTCCCACTAAGAATCGTACGTAATATGCATATCTAATTATATACAGATAATAATAATGTGTTTGTTTGGCTTTGCAGAAGTTCCTGACAAAGAGCTAAGCGGCAAGAGCGCCAATGAGACCGCCAACGATGTCATCTTGCGACGCACGCAAAGCTTTGAGAATGATCAAAAGTGAGTTTAGCGCACACACACGCGCGCACACCTTGCATAACTAGACATAATGCCGTGCCACACACACACAAACACACATACTGTCACATATTCATACACACACACACACTGCAAATTAACCCGCATTTTACTACTATATTTAATGTGTCACAATTTGCACAACATTTTCGGTTAATTTTGCCGTTTGTGTTTCACATTTTGCTGATTGCGCGCCGCTTATCAATAAACACCTCACGCAGCTTACAAACACTTATACATATCTCCTCACACAGACACACAGAACGGACACAAGTACACTTATTTCTATTTGTATTGACCATTATCGAACACTTTAAATTTAGCCACACTCTCAACTGTTCAACTGTTGCTCGAAGAGCCAATGAATCAGTTATAAAATTTCGAGAATTAATTTATTGTATAAATGGTCAGCGTTTAGTGTTCAAATTCTCTAGAGAGCATTCGAGTCTGTGCTGCAGCGCTGCGGCAAATTGTGAAGCACAAACTATAAACAGAAGAAGAAAAAAAGCTTACGAACTTGAAAGATTTTTACACCTTATTTAAAATTTGATTTGTTTTGCTATTTATTTTTTTTATGTGTGTTCTTTTCCTTATGTGCAACAACTACAACAACAACTACTACTACAACAACAATTATTCACATCGCACCAATTCATCAAACGCTTATCAAAAAATCCAATTCTAACCCGCCCGCCCGCCTGCCAACCACCCCGCCCGCCCGCCTATCTGCCCGCCCGTCTGTTCGACCTGATCTGCGCAGATTCTATCAAAAGTACAATGAGCTGCGGGCACGCATAAAGGCGAACTCATGTCCCATACTGCCAGCGACGACGGCGGCGAATGCTCTGCCCGGCAATAATGCTAATAACAACAATAACCAAAGTAGCAATAACAACAATAATAACAATAACAACAATAATAATAATAATAAGAGCGCGCTGCTGTTGGGAAAGACTGTGAGCACAACCAGCATCAGCAGCAGTGGCAGCAGCAGCAACAACACAACAACAACAACCACATTCAACACACACACCAACAACACAACCACAACAACATCAGCAACAGCAGCTACTACAGCAAATCCAAGTCAAATTTATAGCGTACAAAGATCGGCATCCCTCAAAGATAACTCAGTATATTTCAGGTTTGTTTTGTGCTAAAAAAAAAAAAAAAAAAAAAAAAAAAAAAAAAAAAACCAACAACTCGGTAACACCTCTAATCACAACTCCTAACTGTAATTAACTAGAATGTAATTTATATAGCAACTCTAGAAATGTAAACTAAACTCCTAATATATATAATCATTGCTTTTGCTTAGCTTCTATATGCATATATATGTAGTCTATATATACCTATATATGTATATACATATATCCTCGACAAACTCTCATTGCACCAACAACAAAGTCTACTTAACATTTATTTAGGCAATGCGCACTATGTCGTCTATCTCTCTTAGATGTGCTCTTGAACATTAGTTAGCGACTCTCTCTAATGATCTGCTCTCTCTTTTTCATCTCTTCTTTCTCTCTCTCTCTCTCTCTCTTTATCTGTCATTCTCTTAATTTGTATTGCTGCTCTCACAGGAAACCAATTGCTCCAGTTACGATGCTTACGGCAGCAACAACAACGACTACAACAACAACGACGACGCTCAGCTCACCCGCAACAACTGTGCTCACCCCACCTATTCGCAGGTGAGTGTCACGACAGTGAATTAATAGACTAAAGTTATGAATTAGAAGTTAGAGGTGAAATATTCCTAGTTTTGCTATCGATCAATCGATATTGTTATCATTTTTAACGGCGAGACCTAGAATAAATCTACGATATTAAGTGTTACGGATTTCAAATGATTTACAACAAACCTTAAAGTAAGCAAAAGAAAAAAAAATAATCTGGGATATTAATCACAATATCGACATTGTTATAGCTTTCGAATGTGATTTATCGATAAGTTTGAAAAGTATTATTGGTATAACAAAAATATTATAAGTTATACGATATTCAGAAACAAACTCATCCATCTTAATCACTTGAATTTATTAAGAACTTTACTTGGATTATTCTTCTACAACTATTTTAAGTTTTATATTTAACTATCGGTTTATTATATATACCAAACAATCCGTTAGCAATCCGGCCAACAACAACAATAATAATAACAACAACAACAACAATGGCAGCTCTACGGCCAGCGCCAGTGCCAGCGATGTGGAGACCCCCAAACCCAAGCAATCGGCTGGCAATATATTCAAGAATTTTTTCAAGTAATAATCATGAAACATAACTGTTAATTGGTTAACAACTGTTGTTTTGCTCTAACCCGAAAAGCCGTTAAAATCTGTGCTAGCTATGCTAACTCTCTACTCTGCCCCGCCCAACAAAGCAAACAATTTACCTTGTGTAGCATGTGCTGCGAGCTCTGAATCTCTATTTTGTTAATTGTTGTACTTGATTATTGAAAACTTGACTAATCTATATATATCTTTCCTTTGTGTAGATCCTTTGTGCCGCCTGTGCGTGACGAGGAGAGCGAAACTCAGCGCAAGGCTCATGCGAAGCGAGTCCGTGAGACGCGTCGCTCCACACAGGGTGTTACGCTCGAGGAGATCAAGAGCGCCGAGGAGCTGGTGAAGAAGAAGAACCTGGGCATGAATAACAACAACAACAATAACAACAACAACAGCAGCAGCGTAAGTAATTTGTGGGCCCAAGAAAGAAAACAGAAACAATTTAGAAACAAATCTCACCCAACAATTCCACACACATCGAAATCAATCAAGAGATCGTTAGCGAATATCGTAGATCAGCCAGAGTCATATACACGTAATCATCCAGCATATATAAACTAGATGTATATACAATATATTGTTATGTTTTATGTAGTTGAAAAGGAGTTTCATTTATACACACACGATGTCATACAACACCAACACCAACAACAACAACAACTGCTTATGGTTATGGTGTTCCCATTAATGTATTCGTTGTGTTTTGTTCCCCACCTAAATAAAGAGTGCCATATTTATGTGTGTGTGTGTGTGTGAGTGAGTGAGTGAGTGAGTGTGTGTGCAGTTTTGCAACTCACTTTCTCTCTCTCTCTCTGTTAGTCTCCATATATCTATATCATATCATTGCAGTCGTTTAGTGTTCTCACTACCCACATTTCAAATTTGGTGTTTGTCAATTTTCATATATCCCACCCACTATATATGCGTATGTGTGTGTGTGAGTGTGCGTGAGCATGTTTGTTCAGTCTAGTTTTAAAGAAATTAAGCTTTATGGTAGCACTTAGTGAAATCCAAGTCTGTTTTCCCAAACACTATGCAACCAAGCGACACTTGAGGCGCTCTTCAAGCACATGGCCTGATCGCATAGTGTGTGTGAGAATCACAGTCAATCCCATAAACTGTAGTTTAGTTGATCATATTCTCAATCAGCGCGTTTTCTCATCAATCAATCAAATCAAATCAATGTTGATCAGTCAGCCGATCAATCAATCAGCACTCATTTAGCCTGCGTTCAGCTGCAACAAATTTAACAATCAAAACCGAGCGCCAATCAAATTGTGTGTTTTACTGCGTTTGCGTTTGAGATCGAGTCTGCATCCGAGTTCGTTTTCTTTGTATTCTTGCGCCGCTGATCAAATTGAAAGTAAATGCCTCAGCAAACGCCGCCTTCGCTCGCCACGCCCAACGCCCGCTGCCCGCCCATAACGCCGCGTTTGCAACGGTTCATCAAAATGAAAATCAAAATCAAAATCAAAATTTTCATTTATGACTAGTTTTTTCTTTTGATATAAGAGTAGCTCTTATTTTAGTCTGATTTTTCATCAAAGCGAATAGAGTAATTAATTGTATGTATTTTAAGTTAATTTATTTATATATATCAAACTGATTGCTCAGTTTCTTATACTCTATATATACAGATCATATTTATGTATTTATGCATGTGACAATTTGCATGCGTTTAGAGTTTTTTTTTTCCAAGTATCAAAGTGCCGGGGCACTTTACGTATGTCGTATGTATGTCTTATATCGTTTATCGTAAACTGTTTATGATCGTTAGCGTGACCCTCAGCCCCTATCCACTGATTACCCCCTAAAAAAAAGAAAAGAAAAGAATCTCATCCAGAAACGCCATTTGATTTTTGTTTTTGGAGACAACGCGCAGGTCAACAGTTTTTTTTATTTGTTCCACAACTAATATTATTAACAGAATGAAACAAGCTCCACCACAACAACAACAACTACTACAACACCAGCAACAGCAACTCCAAGCACAACAACTGCAACAACAACAACAACAGCCAACAATAGCAGTGAAAACGACATTGACGACAGCAGTCAGCAAGAGGCGCAGCCCCCACCACCGCCCACAAGTCCGCCACCAGCCATAATACCCAGGACAACAACCACAGCAGATGATTCGGAAATAATTGAAGCTGTGGTTGGCAACGCCGATACCACCGCTAGCTTCACACTTGCACCGCCAGCCACACGCATATCTGGCGATGCATCTGTCGAGGAGAATGACCAGCAGACGGCGGTCAGTGCGAGCTATACGATAGTCTCTAGACGGGAGAAGCCCGTAGAGTCAGAGACAGATCAGGAGAAGAAGAAAGAAGAGGCGGATGAGTCGAGCAGCCACAAACAACTAAAGACTGACCCAGTAGTTGCCAAGCAAACGCATGTGACGGACATAGAAAGCAGCAGTGAGTCGACACCAATCCCTGCAAGACCCACAGAGTTGCCACTGGCCTCCGCGCCAGCAGAGAGCAAACCGGCGACAACGACGACGCCCGCAACAACGCCAGGCACTCTAGAGAGTCCGGTGCGATTGCGTGATAAGCGCAATCTGAGCAGCAGCTCAGCTGCCGGATCTGCTCAGGATGCGGATGGCAAGTCGGATACGGCCTCGCCAGTGGCTGCTCATGCAGATTTTAATGCTCGCGACTCGTTGCTCAGCTTGTACGCACGTCGCACTATGGAGAGTGGTGCAGGTGCTGTTATTGGTGCGGCGACTGCTGCTGCTGCTGCTACTGCTACTGTTGTTGCGCCATCGACGTCTTCCTCTTCAAGCACATCCATATCAGCAGCTGAGCGACGTCCGTCTTGGCGTCTCAAGTTCGATGCGGGCTCAAAGGTATGCACACAACAACAACAACAACCACGAACAGCAACAACAATTGACTTTTAATCGAACTGACCTTAAACAACAACCGTTTGGTACGCTCCACAAAACTATTTCGACTGGCTTTTATAAACAAAAAAACAAACAGTGTGCGATATTTGTTAAGCTTTAAGTGTAGCATGTTTTTTTTTTTTAGTTTAGAGTATATAAAATTATTAAACCAGGGCTGCAAAACCTAACTCAAATGTGGAGAATTCTAATCGAAATCTGAGTTTAATTTGGTTTACAGCCTTGAACAAATTCATTTGACTTCGGTGCACCGAAGTTGCGTATACCCTTACAAAGAAAAGCACATAAAGTGAATGCGATTAACATATTATTTATAAAATATTTATAGAATTATATAAACAATACAATGAATTATATATATTATTCATAACATTGTTCCATACAAAAAATTCATTGTGAGTTTTTTGCGTCAAGGGTTTCGCAATGAATGAATTTGTTGTTTGTTGTATTTTTATTGTAGTTGTTATACATTTGTTTTACTTTTTATTTTGCTCATAAGTTATATATTTGTCTTTTAATTTAAATTTTTATTTGATTATTCATGAACGCCTGTCTCTCAATTGCTATGCATCTGCCTTTTAATGTTAATAACTATCCTATGTATAAATATGTATATGTATGTATTTATGTATTTGTTTTTAATTGTAGCATTCTATAAACAATATGCCATATACTATATTTACTCTCAGAAACATGATATCGCACATTCGGCTAATGAACATTTTTTTGTATATATATATATATATACATAAATTAATATATATATATCTATATACATACATGCCTAAATGCGTCTGCCCCATTGAATATTATTCATTAATTAACGCTTATTAACTTTTTTGCTATGTATGGCTTGCTTTCTTTTTGTTTAATTAAGCGTTTATATATAGTATGTATGTTTTATTAATATTTATTGACGGGGAACTAAAATTGTTTATAATATATAGAAATTTAAATGAGTATTCTTGTTGGGCTTTAAGAGCACTGAGATATTACGTTTAGAAACAATGCTTCGATCAAAAAATAAAGAATTTAATGTAATTTAAAAAGCAAAAACCTTCTAACTTGGACAATTGCATGATAGCTTAAATTAAAAATTGATTATATACAAATTGTGTAATTGGAAAATTGGGAAACTCAAGTAAATAAAGGTTGAAAGTTTTTGTAAAAGCAATTTTGGAATACAATTTCAAGGTTTCTGGCGTCTTTACTACTAAATTTTGTACTAAAAACAACATTATCGATAACAATCAGCAATGGATTAATATACAACAGATAAAACTACATTACCAGCATAGCTTTTAAAAGAAAAAAAAAATATACAAGAAACAAAAAACACATGCACACAAACAACAAAACGAAAGAAGAAATATATATATTATATACAATTGAACTATATCTAGCAAACATTCTAGAAAACCTTACTAATACTTGCTTACTTTCATAAACTGTGCAGTTCAAGCTGGAGGATATCACCAGCGGTGGCACCTACCCGCCCAATCAGAGCACTATCATACCCAGCGCGCCAGCTGTCATGGCAGCGGTCAATTTGGCCAGCACTGCGGGCAGCCAGCGTCGCATCAGCAGTGGACCTAATGCGCGTAAGTTAACTGCCTATATAACAGTACCAAGCTCCTATTTAACATGTACAATTTTTGCAGTTAATGCTTCCAATCAGTCGCTCAACTCTGTGGGTCGTCCGGTGTCGGCGCCTAGTGAGAGCATTAATAATAGCGCTTATGTAACGCCACCAGCGCGCAGATATGAAACGTCTACGCTGCCGGCAACTGCCACAACAACAGCAACTGCAACAACAGCAACAACAACTGCCACGACAGCCAACAACTCTGCTACGTCTGCATCCAGTGCCAACCATGCAACGGCAACCAGCCATGAAGATAAGGGTAATCTAGCGAAATCCCAGCCAACGGCACACAGCTCATCTAATTCCATTTCACTCTCTTCCCTTAGATAACGACAAGGAGAACGATAATCGCACACAGACTGTTATACAGCGACGTCGCAAGCCCAAGCGCAGATCCACGGGCGTGGTGCATATCGATATGGATGTAAGTGAATCTCAGTCTCTATATCGCTTAGCATCTCTGTCTGCTAATTGCCAGGCCATTTGTCAAACTAAATGAGCCATGCGCGTCTGTCAGCTATATTTAGATCAAATGCTAATTAGTCAAACTAATGTGTGTAAATCTTTTGCCAGGAAATCGATCCAGAGCGACAACATGAAACGGCTAACAATGACAACGAGGATAAGGAGAAGGAGGTAAATTAAATAACTAAAAATAAATAGATATAAATAAATATAAAAATTATAACATACGAGCTTCGTAAGCCTGTTCCGAATTGTATAAGATTTAGAATATAAACTAGTTTAAAGATAGATCAAGTAAATTCCAATTGATTGCTCTTTGAAAATAATGAAATCGAAAAGAAAACCCATTTAAAAATAGTTCACATATGTCGAAAATTCAAAAATCTTAAGCAATTTCAACAATTCTCGGAATACGTTGAAGCTTTTCATTTTCGTTTGCGAGCGTTTTTTCAACGAATTTGCAATTCGGAACGTGGCTAATTATATATTTGTAAATATTTTTACCTATACACCTATACAACAACAAGAACATCAAGAACAATTGGAACATATATTTTAGTACATAATTATTTTCGCACCTTGGCAAAAATTGGGTGCACAACAGCTGCCCTGTCTTCTATCTAAATGCGTAGTCAATACTGCAACTGACACACACACACACACACACTCACACACTCACACACAACACACTCTTATATATTCGTCACACCTTGTCACAATTCTAGACAGTCCCGTGCGTCCTTCAAAGTAGCTGCTGCTCTGCCTCGAGCTCTGTCTGTTCCAATTAGCAGGCGACCCATTTGTGCAAAAATGAAAAAAAAGAAAGAAATTAAATTATGATTTCCATTAGAAGAATCGCCGAGAAAAGAAAAGAAGCAGCAGCAGCAGCAGCACGTATGCACGTGGCATTGTGAATGCCATTGCTCCAATTGTGAATGATAAGTGCGCAGCCCGAAAATCCTTTCATGGCCGAGGTCAAAACTATTAGTGCACATCCAATTTGTGACAATATTTAAGAATTTGATTTTTTTTCATTGCTGCTCAGCGAACCTGTTAACAATTTATTCAAAACATTTGACCAAATGCCGTTGTTGACCATTAATAAAACTGTCACATATTCTAAATGCATCGCTTCGAAATTCATTTGGGGTCTGCTTATTCGCTAGACAATCTGTCTGCCTGCCTGTCCGTCATAAAGTCTGTTTGCGTGGCATATTTTATATATAATATAAGTATTTATATGTATGGGAACATATTAAAAATTGTTTCGATTTCATATTTTTTCGCTATTGGATTTCTGTATTCTTTGCTTGTCTTTTGATTGTTGAAGTTTACTAAAAAGTTTGACTCCTCAGTGATTTGTCATGAAAGCTGAAAAGGATTGTTTTGTTTTGTAAGGAAATTCTGATAGATAGATCTTGACTTTATATGTATTTCAAATACATTCAAGCAATAATCAGATTTATCCAGAGTTTGGTTTTAATCCTTTAGCTTATAGTTAAGAAACAATATTGAAGCCATTTCATTTGATTGCAGCCCTGGTTGCTTAGTGTCTGACTAAATCCGTTGTGTCTAATCGTGTCAACCATTAAAACTGATTGACGATGTCAACTGTTCTTTCGACATATATGTATGTATATATAGACACCATGTAGTATGAGTTGTTGCTAAAAACTATTAAACACTTTCACAATGCGCTTTTCACACAACAAATTGCCCACTTAGAAGTGCCGCACGCCCCAAACAACATCGCTCACACGTACATTGAACTTTGTTTTACGCCGTGGCATGCCCCCTTCGTGCTCCACTCTTCTGCCTTCTGGCCTGCCGCTGTATTGTGGCTGAAGAAATGTACAACATTTGCGCCGCATTTGTCGCTAAATTTATACATTTTGCAATTTTGCATTTCGTAGTTTTGGTTTAAGCATTTGTTTCCTCATTCCCTGCCGGCTGCATCTTTGCGAGGAGGTAGGAACAGCATGCGATAGGGGCAGCCGTCATGTGTTATATTTAGACGGAACGTTTTCGTTTCTTCTTCCTTTTTTTTGGCCTAGTTATGATTGTGTTCTTTTAGGGTAGGAAACGGTGCAACTTTCAAATTTAAATTTAGTTACAAGCACTTCACTCTCCACTTGCTTGCTCGGTGTCTCTCGCTTTCTCTTGGCAGAGTCTGTCGCTCTCTTTGACATGTGTCACGTGTCGTTGACTGTTTCGCCTTTTGGCCCAGTTGCTGCCTGGGGGCTGACCCCAGCATAGTTTAGAACATTTGCTTCTCGGACATTGGGCCAAATAAGTGTGCGATTTACTAAATTTAGCTGCCAACACACGCACACACACTCACACACACCTGGTGTGCGCAATTCAAGTGAAACAAATAATGTCCATTGCTGCCAAGGCTTTTTCCTCCCAGCAGCTGCAACTCTTTGTTTTCATATTTGATAGACGCACATATGTATATCTATATATGTTAGCATATAATAATCATTTTCTTCACTTTTGTCAGCGCTTTTCCGGCTTTTCTTGCGTCTGCTGTGCGCTCAGTCGATTTCTCTTAAAGAAAACTTCTCTTAACTTGTGACGTTCGTTCGCTCTCCCTCTCTCTCTCTCTCTGTTGCGTTTTACTATTTCTGATCGTGCGCCAAGTTTTTTTTGTCGGTTTTCGAATAAAACATTTCAATACTTTGCTTGGCTCGCACAGTTGAGTTTTATACGGCTAACGTAACGGATCAATAGCCACAGCAACAGCAACAGCAACAATTTCAACAGCAACAACAACCACAAATTTAAATAAATTTATTATTTAAAAGTAAATCACAATTAAATACGGACGAGTGCATTGATTTAACCTAACCACAAGCGTCTGTCAAATGTGTCAAAAGATATTTGCAATATTCGCTATCAGTTTACCAGAGATCTGAGATTGGAGAGACTCGAGACTCTTCAGAGTCGCCACAAGGGGGGGCAAGTTGTATGTGTGTTGCCAGTTGTTGGTCTTCAATTGAACGAACGTCTTGTTGTTCCCATATTTGGAGTATTGCGCACAAATTTCGTTTTTTATTTTATTTTGTTTTTCTTTTGGGCATTTCAAGTTTTTAAGTTTTTGCTCTCTAAATATGGTCAAATATTTTGATCAGTTTTTAATTTGATTGCGTTCGTGCGCGTGTTAAAGGTTAAAGTTGAAAAACGTTTGCATTGAAGCAACTATTTAACAAATGCTTAAAATTTGCACACAAATTTATTGCTATTAGAAATATCATAGAGAAACTCATTATTCAGAAGAACTATTTAATTTTTCTCATATTATTTGTTGACTTTATAAATCAATTGAGCAATTCAAACATTTTCTTTCAATTTTTATTATTTATAAATCATTTCATAATCCCATAGAACTTGCCCCCTGATCTTGGCATCAATTTTGTTTAGTGCTATGAAATGTTTTTTAAAAATGTTTTATCTGCTGTATTAGCCAAGTTAAATTGTGGAATTACTACAAAATTGTAAAAAATCGCGTCGTAAAAACCAAAAACTTTTCCACATTGCTGCAATAGGTCGTAAAATCATTTTTGTGTCTGGCATCGAAGCTTCATTCATGGACAAAAGCTAAATTAGCTAGGGATAGCTCAATATATGTATATGAGGAAATAGCTGCAGAGTCATAAATTAAATGCACTCGACATTTTGATTAAATGAAATGGTATTGTACCCTGTGCTAGAAATGTGATGGGGTATGCTGTGTCTGTTAATGTTTTTAGACAATGAAAAGTTTGAAAAATCAGCAGAATTTTTGGAATTTGTTGTGCAATGTTCTAGGAACTAAAGAAGTCTTATTAGGCATAGATTATTATAGATTCTATATAGGAATTTTATGATTTGTCATCATAGATTTATAATACCAGGAATTCATAAAGATATAAAAAATGTATAGAAAATCGATTTATAAATACATTTTTCCAAGAAACTGTCAGCAATATAATTATACAGGGTATTTCTCAGTTGCATAATGCTTATGGTGGCTTCTTCAGCTAGTTAGCCTGCTGTTTCTCTTGTCTGCTTCACACTCGCGTGGGTGAAGCATCAACTTAAGACATTAACACCGCACAGTAAATAAACAGAATACGCCAAGGCGTCTCCTGCCCATAGATTAGTGCCTTTTGTATGTCTTTTCAATATTATTATAAAACTTATGTAGGAACAAACAGCAGACCTCCCCAAACACAACCCAACACACACACACATACACACCTTGGGGAAACGTTTTTTCTACCGCATTGCGGCAAATTTAAAACAGAATGTCAAAATTTATGTCTTGACGTCATTTTGTTGATCGATAGAGGATGGGAGGGAATTGAAGTGTTGGCGGTTGGCTTTTCCACATGTCAATATTGCGTTTTCCTTTTCGAATTTAAAGATCGTTTCACTTTGTACAGCAAATTTGTTTGTTTTTCCACTTTTGTTTATGCCAAAAGAAGAAGAAAGAAAATTAAATTCACGAACATTTTCTACGCTTCTTCATACCGAATTGTAAAGATTTTTAAATGGAAAATTCAAAATGGCAAAAGTTCTGTTGATTCGGTGCGCTCTCTGCTCTGGCAAGCTGTTTTTGAAGCGTAATTGCAATTTAGCAGTGTCGATTGATATATGAGTCTTTGTGGTCAATTAAACATATACTAAAGACCGATTTCTTTATAGCCAGCCTCTGTGCATAGAGTGAGAGGGAATTAGTGAGATTGCGTACGTCATGTCCTTTCGCTCAAGATCGCGCACACAGGCGCCGTTGCCCAGTCGACGGCGTTCGCTGTCCTCCAGCTCCCGCATGGGAGCCACAGGTGTGGGGGGCAGCAGCTCCTCGGCTGGCGGCTACAACTACAATGGCAGCAGCTACAATAGCCGACCCCTGAGTACTGGCTACTATCCGAGCAGCAGTACGGCAGGCAGCAATGGCAGCTACCAGAGCCCGTATACCAGCATCTATAGCTCACGCGAAAGCCTCTATGGAGGTGGCGGGGGCAGTAGTGTGGGTGGGCGTGGCTCGTCAGGCAGTTACTATACAAATGGTAATGGAAGCAGCAATCGCTATGATTACATCAAATATCATCAGCCTTATCAGCCGCCATCTGGCAGCTGCTCATCCGCTTCTACATGTTCATCCGGAGGCAGTGCCTCCACCTCCAATTCGAACTCAACTAAAAGCAATCATAGAAACGGCAGCTACTACCAACTGCACCAGTTGCAGGCTTCTTCAGGCAATAACCAGAATCACTACCACATCGTAATTAGCAAGCATAACGGCAATAGCTATGGCAAATCTAAAGCATCTGCTCTTTCCAACTCCACTTGCTCCACTTCCAACTCATCCACTGGCTGCTCGACTGCCACAGCCGGCGGTGGCTATGAGAGTTCGCGTTACGGCTATCCCAGCGCCTCGACTTCCAGCTATGGCAGCGATCATCGTTATGTCAGCCCCTATTCTAGCAGCTATGACAATGGTGTGACCACCGCCTCGCTCAGCTTTAAGTCACCTGGGCTGAGTTCCTCCAATTCGTTCAAGGGCTCGGCCAGTGCACGGCTGCTGAAGACCAAGTCGTTGTCCACATCCAACAGCAGCCTCAACACGGCCAGCAGCACACCGACCAGCGTGGGCGCCACGGTGGCAGCCATTGCAGCCACACGCAGCAATTCGCTGCGGGAACAGGAGCGCAAGTCACGCAATCGCACGCGATCCCGCAGTGCGGCCCAGCGTTCGATCAGCGCCTCATCGGAGAAGAGCGAGGGCTACGAAGTAAGCAATTTAGGTGAAATGTTCTTGAATGTTGTTGCAGGTGGTAAAATTATAAATAATTATTAATATTAGCTAAAACTATGTCTAAGTCTAAGTTTAGCTAAGATTTGATTTAATTGTTTTGTATTTTTGCTTTGCAGAGCGGCAGTGAACGCACCTCACGCTCTCGCACTGGAAGCACGGCGACAGCGAGCACCGGCAGCGACTCAAAGAGTTCCAGCAACAGCGACAAAGCGGAAAACGGCGATGGCATCGACTACAAGGCGCTCTGGGAAGCGGCCAAGTGAGTATTATGAGGAGTAGCTAGAGCAAGAAATATAGAGAGGCGTATAGTAGGAGAAGCGTCTAGGGTATTAATAGAGAGGTGTTAGGGAGGGGTTAGGAATGAGTATAAATACTTGTAATGTTTGTATGTGTTAGTCGTCGCTCTAAAAGACTGAGGGATAAAGTAAACTCTAAGCGTCTGTTAGGGGCACCTGCTAGAAAAGAGAAAAGAGCTTAGAAATAACCTAGTTCAGAGAGTGAAAGCAAATCTGCTGGTATTTCTTGTTGCTGATTAATTGAGAGAAGATGTTAGTAATGATAACATAGTTCAGAGAGCAAAGGAGCTAAGAGGGTAAAGGGGAAGAGATTATTATAGAATTTGCAGAAAGAAACTTGTAGTATATATTTAGTTAATAGTCTAACTGGTATTTATTATCAAACGTAGAATATTTATTCATATCATCTTCTATTATGTAGAAAGTATGTAAGATCTCATTAGCTATTCCTTAATTTGTAATGTATGACTATTCACTCTATACTCTGTCTTATACATATGGCTCATCTCTCTCTTATCTCTCCCTTAGATTGGAGAACGACAAGCTCAAGCAAATGCTCAAGCAAAAAGATGACGAAGCGGTGCAGACGCGTGCAACGCTCGAGCGCTTTGCCAATGCCGTAAGTAAACAGGCCACTAACATGCCACGCCCACTACAACAACAACAACAACTACTCAATCAATAAAATACGAAGTAGTATTTTGTGAAAACAGCAAACAGCAAATACCAAACAAAGCAAAACTCTCAGCAGTAACATAGAAAACAACGCACAAACAAACCACAGCTCAATTTCTGTCTAACTCTTTCTGCTGCCCGTCTGTTGGGGCCCGGCTGTGATCCCTTTCGCTCTTTTGCTATCACACACAGACACACACACACACACAGAGACACACACTCACCTTCTTATACACTCTCCTCTTCATCAAACCCAGCAAAATATTACTGAGTTGCTTAGGACATGGCTCAAATCAAAAATTTTTGCCTGCTTGCCGCTCGCGCTCTGTATCTTTCGCTCTCGCTCTCTATCCAAAAAGTATCCAAACAACACTACAACTGAACAACAGTAACAGTAACAGTATGACACGATACCGTTATCCCATAAGCTTTAGTATATTGAAATGCAAGACCAAAAACGCCAAAATTTGTTCCATTTCCACATTCGCAGACCACTAAAAATTCACTCTCTGAGATTGAGAAACGTGAGAGAAGAGCTATGGAACGCAAGCTTTCCGAATTGGAAGAAGAGCTCAAGGTAATTACAAATGTGTTCCAAAACCAAAACATTCCCCAACGCCCACCCACCGATAACAGTTAACAACGTCTCCTGCCTGAATGCTGTTTGTAATTTGATTTGATTTCAATTTTTGTTTTTGTTTTTTTCTTTGTAAATGGTATCCCAGGCATCGCAACCCGTTTCGTTAGATGCCATCCATTCCGGGACTGTTTTGATTTCTGATTTCTGCTTTTGTTTTATAATTTGGCCGAGAAAGTTTTATACTTTTTTTTTTTTTACTGATATTTTATTACAATTTATTTTAAATATCCTTACACCTGCCGCATGTTGAACGAGTTGGCTAAGGCGGCCCTCTTATGAGCCCCCCTTGCTTATCTTTTTGATCCTTACCTAACTGTTAATTCCCCACTGCAATAACCTTAACACAATTTCTAAAGCAATTCTGTTATAGCCGCACTTCGTTTCGATTTCCCCGACCATTTGTTTCGCACCCCGTTTTAAGACGTCCCGATCGTACAGATGCTACAGATCGTATATACATATGTTTTTTCATTATCTCTTGCTTTATAATTTTGGCCACTTTTGCAATTACGACGGCACCGTTGCAATTGCTTATAATTTGATTTATTATTTT
Organism: Drosophila nigricruria; assembly: GCA_037075265.1. Classification (NCBI taxonomy): domain Eukaryota; kingdom Metazoa; phylum Arthropoda; class Insecta; order Diptera; family Drosophilidae; genus Drosophila; species Drosophila nigricruria. Next base: position 8,630,037 of record JBAMCI010000227.1, on the reverse strand, counting down.
TACTATAGATAGCTGCACATAAGCTGCTGCCTTGATTAATTATTTATTTTTCTTGAACCACCCAACCGATATCCAAAAAAAAACAATCATCTGTACTATATCATCTGCATACACCTATCATCAAAATATCTCATTGTGTGTTTTGTTTTCGTAGAACAACAAAACTATTCATCCATATCTCATTGTCTCACTGTCTCATTGTTTCATATGTCCAGATTGTCTCATTCTCATTCTCATTCTCATTCTCACTCACTCTCACTCTCTTTCTCGTCATATTGTCAGCCATTTGTTGTTATGATTTGGTCACACACTATCCATGCGTTATACGTTTACCGTTATACGTTATACGTTTTACGTTTTACGTTACTCATTTGGCGTGCTCTTATAATTTTTTGGCACGCCATTTCTCTTTAATATTAACGCAATGCGCTCATTTCAGAAAAATACGCTCACTCAAATTTTGTTTTTCTTTTCTCTCTCTTCCCACGCGCGCCTCATCCATCGAATCGAAACGAAACGAAACGAAATGTATTGAAAAACAAAAAACATATACGAAACAAAATCATATTTATATATATATATATACAACAAAAACATACAACAAATGTATGTGTGTATCTCTCTCTCTCTCTCTCTTCTTCTACTCGCTGTTGTTGTGTCGTTTTAGCTCTTGCAGAAGCTAAAGACTGAGAACGACCGACTGCGTGCCGAGAATCGTGCCCTCACGCGTGTCGTCTCTAAGTTGACAACATCGGCCCAAAGTCAGCTGGCCAAAAGCAAATAGGCAACAGTTAACAGTTTTACAGTTTACAATTACTTAGCCCAACCCACAGCAAAGAAATTTAAATAAAACACAAAATACATACATATAACTAAACAAATATTAGAAAACAGCAAAATCAAATATCGTAATCGCAATCGCAATCGCAATCGTCATCGTTATCGTTTCTATATATGCATACATCAGTATATCGATATACATAACAGAGCAATACAACAAGAATAGTTAAAATTATTTATCTAAAAGATACTCGGACATAATTTGATGTGCTAGCTAGCGATCAACTAATCAAAGAAGAATAAATTTATTAGATTCTATTATAATTATAAAATAAAAATTATTATTAAAGAAATAATTTGCATTGTTATATTGAGCGCAACGTGTAACAATAATTAAATGTATTGTAGTTTAAAAATTAAGTTTACAACAACACCTTTTTTGCGAGGGGCAACCAAGCACTTTTGCATAGCCTGGCACCGCTGTTCTATAAGGCCTGAAGCTCAATCGATATAATACTATATATATAAATATATACAAAAACATATACACTTTAGCTAATATATTTGTTAATTGAAACCATTTAGTAAACAAATATCGCTACAGCATAACATATATATATCATAGCACATACATATATCCACAAAATATCGCATATACTCGTAATCAAAATCATCGCAACTTCAAGGATTATAGCCAAAAAGCTCAACAAAGGCTGACCAACAACAACAACAACAACAACAGCAACCACTACTACAACAACAATAATGGGTCGCGGCACCATCAGCACAGATCTAGTATCTTTTCTTATATGCAATGAGCTTTACGGTAATTGATCCACACACTTGCACTGAGAAGAAAACCTGCATCATATATATGAGCTGGCTGTTGTTTTGTTGTTACATAATACCAATAAAAATATATTTATATATATCTATATGCAAAAAAAAAAAAAAGAGAAAAGCTAAACTAAATTTTCTAAGCAAACTTAGTTGTAATATTGTTTTATGTGGGGAGTGTTTCAAACATTGTTTTTTTTTTCTTACAAAATTCTACTCCTATTGTCTTATTGGATTACTTTACAGTTTTGAAACACTCGGCTGTATATATATATATACCTACTTTAATGTATAACTATACTTACTCTACTCTATGCCAAAATTGTTCCCTTGTTGTTAATATTGTTAAACTGTTTTTTGCCAAACAAATTTTATACTCATGTGTCTGTGTGTGTTTTATCTCATCTATCTATATCTATATATAACAGTTATATCAGAGTTACGAAAATAAAAGTTTGACCATTTGTAATTCCTTGCAAAAAGCTGTTTATTGTTTGTTGTCCTTCTCTGTGAATATCCTCAGTTAGACAAAAATGTGTTTCTGTGTTCGACATTTCGTATTCGGCAACAGGAAGCAAGCATCCTTATCGTACATGTGCCTCTCACACATATAGAAACATCTATATATATCTTTAATCTTAAGTATTTATGATTCGTTTTCTTGGTTGGGTTGTTGTGCATGTTGCTGTCTGTTTTCCTAGGGCGTTAAGTTCCAAAGAGATAAGGTTCTAGATCTAGATTTAGATATAGATATATACATATGTGTGTGTATACGTATCTATATCTAAATGGAGTTATGTTTAAACTAATTGTTTGTTTGTTGTTCTTGTTGTTGCTGAGTTGCTTTCAACTAAATCGCATGATATATATTTTCTTTTATAGATAAGCTATCTAATATCCATATACCCCCTCAATTCTATTCTTTCGATGTGCTGTTGCGCTCCTTAATTTTTGTTTTATTTATAATTGTTTTCACTAATTTTGTTTAATTTTCTTTTACTTTCGCTGCACTTTGTACCAATCCAACTCCAACAGCAACTCGATGCCTACAAATCGGATAATGATCGCCTAAAGGAGGAGAACGCAGCGTTGATTAGAGTAATTAGTAAATTAAGTAAATGAAATTATGTCTTAACTTAAATTTACTCCAAACAAGAAAAACAAAACAAAACAAAAAAAAACGAAAAGAAAAACAAAAACAAATAAACAACGTCAACAAAAAGCAAATTCAACAAAATTGATGTAAAGAAAGCAAAGAAGAAAAGTTCTGTTTATTATTATTATAATTATAATTATTATATTTTGTGTGTTAAGGCATTTAAGCGCAAGTTGGAAACCATGTTTCGAAAATCGTTGAAAATTGTTTGTTTTCTTTTCTTTTTTTATTCAAATCCCTCTCTGTCTCTCTTCCAAAATTAATATTATATATAATATATAAAGAAGTTGAAGAATGGAGCGTATATCTGATTTCTATATATATATATATATACAAGAAAAAAAATAGTGAAAATTATAAACATCAAAAGAAAAAAAAAGAAAAGTTAATTATAGATTATAGATGTTGTATAACGGTTAATTTCAAACAAAAAACAAAACAAAACAAAAAGAAAGAAATCTTTACGAAAAAACTGAGAAACATATTCATCAAATGAGCCCCTAGTTACAGATTAGTTTAACTACATATATTGCATACATATAAACATATATATTTTTCATATATACATATAAATTATATATACATACACACACACATACATACACACATACACAAAAACTCATACAGCTAAAAAGTAAGAAAACAAATTGTTTGTGAGAAATGTTTTTGAAAGCAACCCACGCAATGTCAACGTAATTAATTTATTAAAGCTGTAATTGTTTATAAAGAAAAAAGAAAAGAAAAAGTGACGAAAACTTAACTCATTTAGTTTTAAATTACAAATCTTGTAAACAATCAGTGGATATTCATATGAAGGTTATGCATATGCAACAATACAAAATATATATATAATTCGAATGTCATATATGTATATATATATATATCAACCATGGCGCTACAAGTTGTGTATATATATATCTCTATATATATACTCCTAAATGTATGCTACAGAATGTTGCATATGCATATAGAAACTTGATTTAAATCATTATGTTAATTTTTAAGTTGTTCACTTTTTGGAAACGTATTATATATATTGTCGTACTATACTTATTTGAATTTCGCTTATATATCATTATTGAAAATTCGTTTAAGAGATTTTTGTGTTACTCGTGATGAAACGACAAAACAAACAAACTGAAAACAAAAAACAAAACAAACAAGTGAATTGTGTAATATGTAAAATTGTGAGAAAAAAAATATTCAAATACGAAACTTAATAAATGTGATCGCAAAGTAAATGAAAACTGTATTTCATTGTTCATATTATTAGAATAGAATGTTTGAGTTTAGAGATGCTAAAGATAAATGTGTAAATTGCTTGAGGCATACTTGTTCATGAATTGAAAAGAGTTGATTGATTTGTTAGATATCTTATAGGAATATCTGCGCTGATGTCAAATGTCAATGTTATATATATATAACTAGGTCTATTGGACAGATTGGCTTATTGCAGACCTATTTTACAGCTCTACAAATAAATTAATATAAAACAAGTAAGAACGTTGCAGTCGGGCGCTACCGACTGCGGGATACTCATTCACACCCCCACAGATCACGCCCATTGCCACGCCCACATTTGGTTTGTACATATATAATTTTTTGGAAATCAATAGAGGAGATCAGCAGTAATATCTGTATATAATTCTGATTTTCTCACTGAGAATCGGAAAAACGTATAGTTTTTCCCGATTTGCCACGCCCCCAGTAGGCGTAGACATATAATTTTTGGCCAGTTCTTAAAAGTAGTGAAGGGTAACGTAAGTGTGAAATTTGGATGCTTACACTCAAAAAATGCGAAAATTACAGGGTATTTTTTAGCCGGGCATACCCCATAAGGGGCGTAAAAATTATTTTTGGTTCATCGATAGAGGAGCTCACCAGTAACTTACCATCCAATTTTGAAGCTTCTAGCTCTAAAACTGTAGGAGCTACAAACTTTTGCGGTTTGCCACGCCCCCTATGGGCGTAGATATATCCGCCATATCTTTTCCAACTTGGGTTGTCAACCCGAGTATATATACCAAGTTTCAAGTCTCTAGCATCAATAGTGCTCAAAATATTACAGAATTTGAAAAATCACTATATAGTCAGATCCGATTTGCCACGCCCCTAGTAGGCGTGGATATATAGATTTTTGGTCGATCTTCATAGGATCGTATCAGTAACCTACGTGCCAAATTTGGGCGTTTTAGCTTTAAAACTGTAGAAGATACAGTTTTACCCGATTTGCCACGCCCCCAATGGGCGTAGATATATCCGCCATAGCTTTTTCAACTTGAGTTGTCAACACAAGTCTACATTCCAAATTGCAACTCTCTAGCACTTCTAGAAGTAGTGTTTCTGAGGTATGGGCAAATGCATTTTCCGATTTGCCACGCCCCTAGTGGGCGTATCGGGAAAATCTTGACACTTTATAATTCGAGGGTATACACGAGTATATATTCCAAATTTCAACTCTCTAGCTTCAAAACTGTGCAAATGGTTTGCGTTCATACGGACAGACGGACAGACGGACAGACGGACAGACGGACAGACGGACAGACGGACGGACAGCGTGACGGACATTGCACAAAACCAATATACTCATTTCACTTTGTGAATGAGTATAATAAAGGGGAAAGAACTATATCTGCCAAGTATAGCAGATGGATAACTGTTAATCTTTTCTATCTATCAAAAATATATACTTTTTTTTTGTAAAGGTAAATCCCAAATAGATAGGAAAAGCATAATCAAGGTTAACAAATGCTAATGCTAATAGCTTCGCATTTATCTCTTGTAATTAATCTAAATTATAATTATTTATATTTTTCTAAACTTTAAAATATCAGATAGATCTGTTATTGACCGCGTTTAGTTGCGCCAAGTGAAGCGAAATGATGCATGAGAATATTTTCAGTATTTATTGAGGCAATGACATCAATGAGCGGATTTGAACAATTATTTGGCGATTATTTGAGGTATTTTAAATAATTATGCAAATTGCAGAGTCTGACCAAAAATAAAACTCATTAGCCAAGAACAGGTGTCAGCTACCTTTATCTAATAAATCTTCTGTGCAAGAAGCATTATAGCACGTGTAGCAATAAAGCTTAAGAGGCTGACGTACATTAAGCTAACTTTAATCTCTGAGCAATATATACTTTTATGCAGAGCTATAGGTTGCAAGAAGGGTTAATGGAATTGGCCTTTGATATGGGCCATTAAGAAATCAACGTAAAGCATTGTAAGTGTAACTAAAATGTACTAATTGTTTATAATGGAGTCTAACTAATATATTTCCAAAGCGTAAAAAGATATACTATATACATATATATATAGACTCAGCTAGCTCTGTATATAATTATAGCTGACGATGAAATTTATGTTCTTATTATTTCTCAAATTATGTTAATGCATGCATACGTACGTTCGTTTAGACTTAAGTACGCACTACAATATTCAGTGGGGGCTTGTTGTTAATTTGGCCTCTGATGTCTAACCTGTTTAAAAATATAATAATAAAAAGCAAAATGATAGAGCGCACGTCATCGTAGACCAGGAATAGAAACAGGGGTAGCTATATTTAAAGCACTCGCATGCTTGGCCCACGGTGCGTTTCGGCTGCTCAGTCAGCCCAAATGTCACTCAACTCAATGTGTTCGTTCGGTCGGCGTCGCCAGCTGCTCAAAAGCCAATCGAGTGGAAGTGCGTTGAGCGCGGCTTAAATAAGTTTTCAGTTAGCCAAAAAGCGTCAGTTTCGCTCAAAGCGTCTCCACGTTCACAACGTTCGTCGTCGTCGTCGGCTGGGCACAAAAAAGTAACAAAAATAGTCAAAAGAAAAAAGCAAAACTTAATTTATTTAACCTGGCCCATTGCAACGCCGCGTCGCACAAGTAAACCATATTTATATAAGTTTTTTGGCGAAGTTGTGAAATTAAAGTGTTTTAGCCAAAAACGCAAAAGCCAATCAGTTTGAAACGGATTTCAAAAAGTGAGTTTATGTTACATAATGGGGAAAGGATATGGCAAAGAGAAACAAAACTCACACCTACACACACAAGAAAGAAATACAAGCAAATACGAAGCAAACTCAAGCCGAAGAAAAACTTTCGCTTTCACCGAAGCGCCGCATGGCTTGAGCTTTTCTCAAGCTTCAGTCGAGTCAGTTTTTTGAACATCGTCTGATTGAAGCAGATCACATATCACACAGAAGTTCTGGGCAATGGTTAGACTTGTTCTTGGCTTTCACTTTCAGCGTGGTAATACGAGTGTATTAATCGCTTATGTAATTTGGTATTTCTGCATATCTGCGATCTGGTATTGGGCAATAGCGGCGGTGCGATTGCTCAACCGACAAGTCAATTAAAATTACGCGCTAGTTGGTAATACGTACGTTATACGTTAACTTTTTGAATGTTAAGCCAAAGGCCCGTGCGGCAAGGCCAACGCCATTAAAAAAAAGTAAATAAAACGTACGGACAGAGAGTCTATGCAATCAGCGTCTATGCGACTTTTCGGTTATGAATACCCATATGTATATAGATATATATATATATATGTATATAGATACATTAATATTCAACGGCGATCACAATTTAGCAACTGCATTAACGGTCACACTATTGTGACCTCGCCTCGCCATGCGCACACCATTCGCATACAGACCCCCAAAAGAAGAGTCGACAAACATTCAATTCATTTCATATACAATGTCCCTTGAGGTTTTTATATAGAGTTCCACAATCAATAAATGTTATGAACGTGTTGAGACTTGACAATTAACACTTTTAGCTAATGTTTTGTGGCTTTTCTAATGATAGCGATTCATTCAGTTGCATTCTAATGATCGAGAGATTACGTATTCGCCCCTTAACAACCACTTTCAGAGTTAGTATTCATGTTAAAAGGTTTGCACTTGAGTGACAAGTGCTAAATATTAGTTTAGCTGTATTGGAAATGTTAAGTGGGAGGCTTAATGTAAATTTACATCAATATCCGGCATGTGCTAGTCGAGCAACAGTTTGAGTGAGTTGTAAGTCTGGAGTTGAAAGCTTTGGCACAGCCACAAAACTCGTTTGGAGTCTCTTTTCTTTCGCTCGCTTCCGCTCTCTCTCTCTCTCTCTCGCTCTCTTTCTCTCTTCTTTTTGGCTGCTGGCGCTTTGTTGCTGTACTTGAGTTTTGTCAGATCTTATGCTATGATGTAACCACGAAGCTAATTGGCAGAGCGGATGCAGAGAAAGAGCGAACAAAAGAAAATACAAATTGCACGTCGCAAAGCTCAGCTTGATGTGTGCGCTCTCCTTCAGCAGCTGGTCTCCTGCAGCGCAGTGTATATGGCCATATGACCCAGAAACGCAATCGTCAATAACTACACACACACACACACACACACACACACAGTCACACGCCCATATGTACATAGGTATGTAAACTGGGCAGAGGCAAAGCAGGGCATGTTACGAATTTCATTTTTGAACAGCGTCAGAGTCGCCGCCCCGCACTCTTCCTCTCAGCTCACATTGAAATCTGTGTGAAGGCCATGAAAGTGAAAAAAAAAACATCAAATAAAACTTGATTTAACGTCGTCCACTGTTATGGCCATCGCTATGGGAGTCTGCTCATAAACAGTTTGTTGACCAAAAACGGTTCGTTTTCTTTCTTTCTGTGCTGGCCAGCCGAGCCAATTAATATGGCCATTATTACTGTGTAGAGGCAGCGCTTTATATATCTCAAGCATATGACTTCAATTGGCCATATTCAAGTGGCCAGTGGCCACTGACAGTGCCTGCAAGCAGTTGACAACTGCTGCAGGTGATATAATCTTCTGCTGCTTTTATCTCTTCACTGACCTTCGAGCTAAATGGGTTTTTGAACATGTAGAAATTTAAATAAGCGATCGTATGTTCAGCTCGCATCGGTGTTCATATGCAAAACGAACTGTCCCTTTATTTTGGGTCATGGTCAATGGACCGGTAACTAGACAAAAACCAGCCAACAGCCAGCAGCCAGCAGCCAATCACCTGTGGCTGTGGCAATTTCGGCCAGATGGAAATCAGCAGCTCTCTTTTAAAATTGATGCTTTGGTTTTTTTTCGAATTTGCCAACTCCGAAGCTGATCAACATATGTAGATATATAGAGATATATATACATATTGATGTTTTGACACTGACTAATGCTCGTCAGCTGAGCCCACGCAACTTTGATTGCCTCAAAAAACTCAACTTCAACTCACAGTCAAAGCCAATGACCCAAGTCCAAGAAAAAACAAACTTGAATGCAGCTGGGCCTTAATCGAATCTCTATATCTGTGTATCTGTGTGTATCTGTGTGAATGCTGGTTAATGTAGGTTAGTAAACAGTAGTTAAAACCCAGAGTTCGATGAATTTTAACATTTTAGCAACGGCTTCTGTGCCTGACCAAGGCCAACTACACAATTAGTGATATCTGCTGTGCACATTACGTATACGTAATAAATCGTTTTCAGTTTCTTTGTTTATACTACTCAATAATTGGCTTACAGTGGGCATAATAAACATAATTGTATCTATTCTTGCAGTGCTGGAAACTGAGGTGCTGCAACAACCCAAGCTCGATGGACCCTCATCCAATGACAAGGACTTTGATCCGTATGTCTGCTCGCTGAGCGCAGATTTGAAGGAGACGGCCAAGGAGGAGCTGCACGAGGATGAGAACATACGGCGACAGGCCTTGGCTCAGTTTCGCGAGTGGATCACCAAGCATCCGCACATCAAGAAGTGCCGCACTGATGCCATTTTCCTGCTGCGTTTTCTGCGCACCAAGAAATTCTCAGTGCCCGCAGCCTGCGAGATGCTCGAGCGTTATCTGACCATTCGCCAGCTGTTCCCCCAATGGTTCCAGAAGCTGGATATCAATGATCCGGCCATCAATGAGATATTCGAGGCTGGGTATTTGGTGCCGCTGCCGCAACGTGATTCGACCGGGCGTCAAGTGATCTTCTCGGTGGCCGCCAAGTTCGATCCCTACAAGTTCACATCGGTGCAGATGGCGCGCGTGCACAGCCTGATCTGTGAGTCGCTGCTGGACGAGGAGGACTCGCAGGTGTCGGGCTATGTCTATGTGAACGACGAGAGCGGCATGAACATGGGCTTCGTTAGCCTCTGGTCGCTCACCGATCTGCGCAGCATCATGAAGTGCATTCAGAACTCGACGCCCATGCGCCACAAAGAGACGCATTTCGTCAATATACCCCACTATGCCAATCGCATCATTGAGCTGGGCGTGTCCATGCTGAGCGACAAGCTGAAGAAGCGCATCATTGTAAGTCAATTTGATACCATATTCTACTGTTTCTAGTTGTATTAACCGTTTCTCCTTCCACAGGTGCACAAGAACGTGGAGGCGCTGAAGACGAAGATGGATCCCGCCATTTTGCCAAAGGAATACGGCGGCACTGTGCCCATCGCCGACATGATACGCGAGTTCAAGGCGAAGCTGCTGCAGCGTCGCGCCGCGATTCTCGCTCTGGACGACATGCACATCGAGATCACCAAGGAGGCGGCCAACTTTGCGGGCAACGACGTGGGCGACATCGATGCTGGCGTCGTGGGTAGCTTTAGAAAACTGGAGGTGGACTAGTTGTAATGTCTAGTTGGACTTTAGATTAGGCTAGGCTAGGTCAGAATACCATTGAGACATTTGACAACACACACACACACACAAACACATACACAGTCGACAGGCAATCAAAATTGTTTCGCCTTTAGGCAGCATTAACCCTAAATTATAAATATACAATTACTTACGGCCGGGGCTGCAGCATCAAATTTGGCACAGATACAGGTACCGGAAACTGAAGTTGTAGTTAAAAGTTGTTTCTAGTTATATTAACACACACACATATACACACACACACATTTATTCCATACATGCATACCTCTATTGTGTGCATGTATGCTATTTAAATATATTTACCTTGTTCAAATGGCTGTCTTGGTTCTTTTGATTGCCATAAAGAATTTTTGTTTATTTCAGATTGCAGACATTGCTTAAAGAGGTATGTAAAAACATGTTTGTATTTCTAGAATATTGACAAATGGCAATTTTATTGTATTATGATAAGAAATTCCATAACTACTTAATGAATTTTGAAAGAAAATGAGGGAAATGGAATGAAAATGTATTTGAAAATGTAATCTAGAGCAATCAATATAGAGTTTAAGTCAAGCTCAACATTATAGGTCTTATTATACCTTATAGGTCTTATCTTCGGTCCAAGCCATGGTAGAATTGAGAAAAGATTTGAAAAAGTAGAAGAGTTCTAGTGTATTAACTTTTTAAATTTTAATTAAAAATCCAAAAATATTGTATTTTTCAACTTGAATACGAAATTAATCACAATGCCAATCTATGCCTAAGAATGCAACAGTCTTTAAAATGCTGTTAGTCTTGACCAAGTTATAGAAGTTTTAAACAGAGGAGTGGAGGAACTTTTATATATATAAATTTATTATACTTCAATCATGAATAGTTTCACTATTTAATCTAGAACTCATAAAACTCATTAAAGTAGAATGTCTACAAAGAGCTGAGAGCTCAACGACCCAGAACTTGTTGAACTCATTGTAGCGTATTAGAGAGTCGCACAAGCTGAGGTGCTGAGAACTTTTGTTGTGCCCATAATTGTTGTTGCAATGCGATAACGGTGACACAGACAACGACGGTGAGAGAATCTTATTGCATTTTTGAGCAAGAAAGCGACGACAATCAAAGCTCGAGGTACGAAAGCGTAAAGTTCATGTGTGTGTGTGTGTGTGTGTTTGTGTGTAAGATTGCTTGTTTGTACTCAATGTTTATGTGAGAGAATGCCTGTGTGTGTGAGTGTGTGTACTTCTTCTGTGTGTACAAAGTTGCGAGAATGTGTGTCGGCATTATGATTGTGTATGGTTTATTATTATGACCGCATACGAAATAATTTCCAAGTTTACATTTCAGTTGAGCGTCGGATCAGCTGGAGAACGGAGAACGGAGAACGAAGAACGCGAGCAGTAAGCAGTGAGTAGCGAGCAGCGAGCGTGGAGTGGCTAGCGTTGATCGTTGATCATCTCGAGTTGTTAATTGTTGCGCTTTGTGACCGTGCTAAATGTTTCGCTTTGTGGCCCGGGCTTAGGCATGTCGACATCAGATGCCGCCGCTGCCGACAGTTGTTGAGCAATTGCAGAACATAGACCGATACAGTTATTCTATGTACATACATATATAAATAGTCTAACAAACGAGGTCTTCTTTAAACTCTGTCTTTGACTTTCTTTCGCGCTGCTTCAGTGTGCTCACAATTGTATTGATAAAGTGTAAGTGCGACAAGCGCCACGTGCGGAACGGTTCTGGCGGCATACGGGGGGTATGCGCAATATTAATAATGTTAGTCATCAGCTGTGTGTGTGTGTGTGAGTGTTGCCTGTAATTTGTTATGAGGTCAAAGACTTTTGGCCAAAATCATCAACTAATAAACAGCTCAGATTCTAAAGATAATGAACGTATTCATTTGCATATGTTAAAGTGTGTGCACTCATTACATACATACATATGCATGTATGCATGTAAGTTAAACAACCTGCCAGTTGCATGTCAGCAGCTAATTCGCTACTGGGCACTTGCACGGCACGAGCGGCTGCTCTCTGAGCACTGCATGAGAGCGCGCTGGCGCTATCAGACTGCGAGCATTTGGAGCGAGGCGAAAGCTTTGCCGCGAACAGCTGTTTGTGTGTAAGCTTATCCAAACGTAGCTTTTAACTGACTTGCGCTCGGAGCATGTGATAAGTGGAAGGCGCACTGGAAGCACGCATACATACACATACACATATGCAACTGCTTCAGTTACAATTGAGAGTGTGGGAGAGAGAGAGCAATTGAGCATGGGCGGTCGAAGTGGCGTTGGCGTCTCGCGTTTTGCGTTTAGCGTTTATCAATACGGAGTACGAGTCGTAGATAAGAACTCTGAAATCATTTATATAAATTGAATTATCACCTCTTTCTTTCACACATTCGTATGGAAAAGCACAGAGGACGGCAGCAGTGCACTGCAGTCTAGCGGCGACGTTAACTGGAACAACATGAACAAATTGCGAACTCTGCTGCCGGGCCAGCATGCCAAAGACTCAGCCCGCAATTCGGTCGCCCTGGAGCCAGAGATTGGCTTCCAGATCACCATCGAAACACACGACCCCAAGGAGGGCAGTCAGCAGAGTTTTGCCGCCTCGAACGGTTCGTCGGGAGTGCCCGAGTTGAATGTGCATCTGATTGCCGCGCGACACCTGCCTTCTCTGTTTGGCTTCAAGATCGTGCAGGGCTATCTAATAAAGGTAATTAAAAGCTTTTTGTTTTTAGCCTTCATATGTATTTGTTTATGTAGAGTGAGAATGGAAACAATACTATATATAAACACTTTATATAGACTTGTTAAATTTTATGGCATTTTTGATTTCTTGCAGGTTAAACTGTTTCCCGGCACAAAGCGCTTGGATAGCAGCATTCAGACCAACACATGGCCCAAGTTCAATGAAAATTTCAAGTTTCCCTTAGTGCCAGACATTAAGTAGGTATCTTAACATGTCATAGGAATCATAGCTATAAAGATCTCTTCTGTTTCAATAGACCATCCCTTAAGCATGGCTCCGCCTTCTCCTCCAGACGACAGGTGCAGAGGCGCACAAGTGGCGACATTTCCGCACCTGATGAACTTTTCGCCGGTCAATTTGTGGTGTTTACTGTATACGCTCTGCTGGAGCTGCCTGCTGCCGTAAGTCAACAGTTTTTGTTGGTTTATCGTCTAATTTGTATCTATGTAGGTTAAATAAATAATGCCTTTCAGAGTTTCAATCGATTCAACAAGACCTATCGCTCCCTAAAAGATAAGAGCTCCACGTTCGTGCAGCGGCTCTCCTCGGGCGAAGCCCAGACTGAAAATGGGGCAGCCCAAAAGAATGGAAAGAACAAGAAGACGACAGAAAATCCAAGGGATGCCATGCCGCCACTAACAATTAGTGAATCACGACGAAATATAGGTATATATATAGTATTTATAATATAAATTAATATGACTAATATTTAAAACTATTTAATGTGTTTACTGTTTACTTATATTTATATATACACATTCCTGTTTATATTTCCATTTGTGATTAGGTTCCGTCACTTGCTATCTGGAGCCGAAGCTGTTTAAGCGCAATTCTCGCACCGGCTGCTATGCGACTGAGGAGCTCTGGCTGCCCATTAAAGATATAACCACAACCGTTTCAAAGACAACGCCCAGCAACAACAACAACAATAGCAGCAGCAGCAGCAGCAACAACAACGTAAGCTATCAAAACAGACAAGTTGACAAGCAGATTTGGCCAAGACTTGACTTGACTTCATATGTACAAACGAGTACATATGGATGACACCCGAGTGTCGGGTGCATAACTTCATAACTTAAACGAGTATAAAAATGAAATTATTATGTGCATTTAATTTGGCCTAGAGAAAGTTGGCTAAAAGTAAATTGCGATGACTGCGTAACACACAAGACAAACATATACAGACCAAACGAAAGCAAAGACTGACCCTTGACTCGCTGTTATTTGCTTTTACAGCTCACGAATGCGCCAAAGGGCGTGGTGGAGTTGGCGCTGGAGGTGCGCGATCTCAGCGAGAGCGAACCGACGGGCCACAGTCCACAGCCCACAGAGACGAAGGACATTCCAGTGGCGGCAGGTGCCAACAATTGGCAGCGCATGACGGCCGAGGTGAAGCGCAAGATGGGCATCAGCAATGTGGCCAATGGAGTGAGTGGTCCACTCATGTTACGGGTGACGACTGCACGCATGCGCTGCTCCAACAAGGTCAAGGATGAGCTGGAGGCAACAGCCAGCGGCGGTGTCTATGTGAAGACCACCGTGTTCGAGCATGGCATCTATGTGGATGCCTGGAAGTCGCCCGTGTTCTTTCCCTCGCTGTCCACCAAATGGGATGGCTCAGGCGGTGACGAGGCGACCATTTGTGTGCCATTGCGCAGCGTGGAGCAGCTGGAGAACATTGTGATACGCATTACGCTGGCGACGAAGCTGAAAATGGCCAAGAAACTGGTGTTGGGCACGGTTATAGTCAGTGGCGCTAGCAATGCCTGCGAATCGGGCATGGAGCAACTGCGTCTGCTGCGCGATTCCCCACTCAATGAGCGCGTGGCCACGTGGCACTGCTATCACTAGCTAAGCTAACCAATTTTAGGCTTAATTCCAAATTGTAGTTTGTGTTTAACTCTACTGATTAAATTTATATGCTCAAGTTTTTATTGTTATTGAAATAGTTTATGGATTCTCCGTTAAGCGCTGGTTTACGACCATGGCCATATTTAGGGACTGGTCGACGGAACCAGGTCGACGCTCTAAGCCATTTCATGCTCAGGGGTTTTCACACTTTTTGCGCAGTATTCCCAAAAACCAACGACGAACGTCTGCGGCCCACTGTGCGAGCGCTAAAAACTGTCTGAGTGTGTGACTGTGTGCTTGTGTGTGTGTGTCTCTCTGTGTGTGTGTGTGTTTGCGAGGAAAATAGTCGCTGGCAGCAGCATCGAACGCAACGTTTGAAGCGCTCGGCGTTGGCGTTCAGTTCTCGAGAAGACGGCGTCGCGATCGGTTGTGTGTGTGTGCGTGCTTTATTTGGGCAGCGAGGCTGAGGCTGAAGCTGTAGCGAGTTGTTGGTCTATATATGAAAATCCAACCAATGTAAAAATATAACAAAAATATTTTAAAGCCACAGAAACAACAACAAAACGTGCAAAAATAAGAAATTACAAAAAAAAAATTTTTTAAGTAATAAAAAGTTCAAAAATAAAACTAAAAACTTTGCGAAATTTTTGGCGGCAGTTTTTTTTTTGTGGTTTCTTCAATTGGTTCAGCGCACCCTGTTTGCAGATATTGGCCAGGTAACCGGCAGGCAGCCTTAGCCTCTAATTGATAGGCGTCTTTCATTTGATTAGCATACAAATAATAGCAATAATAGATCATTAAACGTACGCGCAAAGCAACGAATTGTTCAATTGAATAGCGATCAAAATCGCAGCGACAATATAAAGATGCGGCCTTAAATAGATGTCGTCATTCCATTTCATTGAGTTGACGGATATATACATATATACATATATTTATAAGTATATATATAGACATACAGATATGTATGTGAGTCTGTTTACATATGCTCCAAGTGCAGCAGCGCCAGTTATGAGTGCATCAACAGTTTCATTCATAATAAAAAAAACAATATGCAAAATCATACACACACACTCACACACACATTCATATGGAAGATGCGTGCATTAAGCGCATGTGTTATAAATATGTTTGCCTGGGCGTCTATACAGGGGGTGGCGACGCATTTAATGTGGCATCTTAGCGATTGCAGCGACAGCGGCGCCGAATCATGATTTATGGCCAACAACATCCGCCTTATATACTCACAGATGCATAAATACATAAACAGTTGTGTATATTTGTCAACAGTGTCTAAAGGAATCGAATACCGAATCGAATTCGAACTCGAAACTCGAAACATGCAACAAGTAAACAAATGCAACTCCAACTTGACAACGGCTCAACTTCCGTTTTGATTTGCCCAGCTAACGAATTTGTTTCGAAGTCGTATTAGAATTCGAATTCGAATTCGAATTTGAATTCGTATTCAATTTAGTTTAGTGTTTCTTTCATCCTTCTATAACCACGCGACTAATAAATAAACTGCAGTCGAGACTTGACAACTGCTCAACTTCCGTTGTCGCTGCCCATCTGCACATAAGTAGCATGTGTGTGTGTTTGTGTGTGTGTGAGTGTGTCCACACACACACACACACTTATATAGTAAGACGAGAACTGCCCACGAACACAGCAACCGCTGCCCACTCGAGACATAAACAACAACAAACCCCCACATACTAAAAAGCCACAGTAGCGGCGATTCGGCTGACTATTTTTTTTTTTCGTCTTTTTCGTAAGCGTCATTAAAATTGCATTTCGTTGAACTGGCGCCCCGCTGTGCCCCAGTCCCCCCCTCATCCATTGGCTGCCACAGGCGGCTGTGCCAGACTTGGCGGCTGCCTCTAGTGGCAGGTGGTGCGGCCAATTCCGATGACTATCGAGCGTTTAACTAACGCGCTGCTACCGTTTTTTTTCTTCTCTTTTTTTTTGTTTTTGCTTTTTGTGTTTCTTTGGTTTTTGGTTTTGCGTAAATTTTCATTCATGAAAAGCTCATTCGAGTAAGTGTCAGATGGTTGAGCATGTATGCGACTAGCTGATGCGCTTTAGGGGGAATTTATATATATGAATATGTATGTATTGTTAAGTAAATTTTTGTTAAGTTAGGTTTAGAGAATGAGAGTGATAATAGTATTAGATATATTTAAAGTGATGAGAATCGCATAGAAGACGAACAAATGTGAGTGAACCTAAAGGAATGAGACTTAAGGTAAGGATTAGAGAAGTATAGATATAGAACACAAAAAAAAAGGTAAGCGAGAAAGAGAGAGAGAGAGAGAGAGACAGATATTATTGAGTATAAGGAAAAAGAGATAGAGACAAGATGTAATGAAGGTTGAAGATAAAGGGTTGAATGTAGATAGAGATGGAGGAAAAAAGAAAAGAGGAGATAAGAGATACAGAAAGAGGTAGATATATATAACATATTACATATACATAACCTAACAAATATCTAGTTCCTAATCATATTTTTTTATAAATACATATCCCATTCAACATATCCAACAGTCGTGGCTACCCTATACGATTATAAAGCATTAATAAACTAACTAACGGCACAACAAGTGGTGTCAACTTGTCCACAATCTCTGTTTTTTTTTAAGCCCGATGACGACATGTCAGGGAATTTGGCAAATGTTTTTCATTGTTAATCTCGCAAAATTGTAACATTTTAATCCCACTTAGTCTAGGTGGGGTATTCAGAGGTGGGGGCTACTACATATATGAAATGACGAACGGTTTGTTTACACGACGGCTGCGCATCCGCGTCTGCGTCGGCAGCGAGTGCTGCTGTTACTGCTGCTGCTGCTGCGGGTGATTTGCGGTCGCGCTGCGTTCTAAATTAAGAAGAGCCGTTTTTTATGTGCATAGCTACATACATATATACATACATATATAATATATATATATACATACATACATAGAGAGATAGATAGATAGGCATGTCGTCAGGTGTTTAAGAATAGTTTTCTAGTGGTTTGTTTTCTGATAATGCTGAATATTCCCCACAAACACAAATACACACACACACACACACACACATACACACACAGTCACGCATAAAATAATAAAGTGCTGCTCTGTTACTCAACCTTAAATTATGAGATCGCTGCACATATGAGATGGACGAGCTGACAGATACATAAGCATGTTTGGACCGCCAATTAAAAAATGAACCCCGTAAACTATGTTCTGTTATTTATGACATTTCAAAATACGGAAGTATTTTCTCATTTTCATATTTTCACTCTATAGAAGTATTATTTGATTTCATGAAAATCGCAGAGAAGGGCGAGGAAAATTTAAAGAAAGGGTTAGTGACTGATAGTGAGGGAGATAGGGATGGAAGGAGAATGAGAAAAGGAAAGGGTAAGGAAGAGAGAGATGGAGAAATGAACAACGAAAATCAGCAGAAGATCACTGGACCAATAAAGAAAGAGTTGGCTATAGAGAGAGAAAAAGAGAGAGAGAGAGAAAGATGGAGCAAAGGAAGATTTTTATAGACAAATCATGTAACAGAAGGAAGAGTTATATTGAGATATATAAGAAGAGAGATAACGGTCTCTAAAAACTCATAGTGCAGTCGACTAAACAAAATGAGAAAATAGAAAGAAATCGATACGGGACATTCAAAGAGTATAGAGTGACATTATATTGGTTTCAGAGTGCATTACTTCAGTCGAAAACCGTTGCTTAATTTGATATTAAAGAGTTTGACCGAAATCCTTGAAAAACTCATTTATCTTAAGAGTTGCATTATTGTTAAAGCTGAAATGGAATTCAAGTGTACAAAAAAAAAAAAACAGGAAATACTATATGCCTTGGAGGTAGCAAGTATATTTGGTGAATATGATAAATGATAAAGCAACTTTTAACGCCCTGCTCTGGAATTTCCACAGCGACACGCTCACATTTCTATTGTTTAACTGAAATACACAATGTGTATATTGCCAGCATCTATTTATCGATTGCACATTGACATATGAATGGCTCGTTCATGGATTTTATGGTCATTATACATAGTGGGGAGTGGGGCCAAAACCAGAACTGTGTAGCACGACTGTTTTAGCCAGGCTGGCTGGTTAGCTGCTTGTCTGTCCGTCTGTCTGTCTCTCCCTAGTGCCATTTGGATGCACGTGTCGCCATAAAGGGCCAGGCAACCCGTTGCCATATACGCGAGCAGCCAAGATTGAGATCAAGTATATGAATGCATTTACAGGCAATATGTGATTGAACAGGGGCATCTGAAACTAAAGCTGAATCTGAATCTGAATTTGGACAGCATTCAGTATTCAGTATTCAGCATTCGGCATTCAACATACAGCATTCAGCATTCACTATTGACGTAAGATCGATTGTACTTGCTTTTATAAAAAACAACAAATATACATTGTTTTTTGGCATTTACCAAGTGCTTCTGTTGCCACTTTAAATTCCTCTGTGTAACGCAAAGTTGATTTTAATGGCGAACTTTGTGCTCAGGTCCGGGAATGTTTTTTTCTTCAATTTTTCGATTTTTTGTAAATAATGAATATTTGTTTGCTGTCTGTTTGTAATTACATGTACATGAACATGTAGCTAATTAATTTCACTTTTATTTCATTTTCATTTCATCTGCTGCCCACGCGCTTGATTGCCGCTTCCTAAGGTCTCTTGCAAGTTCAAATATTTTTGCTTTGTAGTTGCGTCAATCTGCTCTACGAAACAAAATAAAAATCTAAAACAGAAAATAAACCATTTCGGAATTGTTGAATTGTGCGTAGAGCGACGATTGTGTCTACTTCTGATGATGTTGATGTACTTTGTGCGCAAATGAGTCGATTAGTTGAGCCAAATTAAACAAGTTAATTGCCTCTAAAGAGCATTGGCGAATTTCATACTGCGATTGCGTTAGATCTACAAATAGCTCATTGCGAATATAGTCTATTGCCTAATCCTTAACCCACTCAGAGATATAAGTTTAGTATGACTTAACTTTTATATAATTCAATTTATTTACATTTTTTATTCACAGCGGGCATACCCTTAATCTGCGGGAATGCGTTTCATTTGCAGCTTTATCAAATGGCTGGCGCTGTTGCAGTTGCTGGCTCCCTGTCAGGTGGGTTTGATTTTATAAATGATATATACACATATATAAATAATTGATTGGCCTATCCCACTTGACACACACACACACACACACACACACTCACACACATAATGATGTCAATCGACAACAATTCCCTCGACAATTTGTCGATTGACTGCGACTGTGAATAATTAACAAATTTGTTTAAGCAGTGAGACAACAATTATCTACTATAACCAAATAAAGCCAAGCCATTGTGACCTTTTTCCGTAGTCGTTGACATGACCCCGGCAAACGTAACGGTAAACATATGCCCTTGAATGATATTTCGTATTTCCGCTTGATTGGATTTGTTAGTGCTAGACAGTTAGACAGTTAGTTAAGCGCCACAAAATGGGATTTGAGTCTATGTCTTAACTAAGACTGACTTATAGGTGGCAGTCAAATGGAATTCCAGGTGCAGCCTTGCCTTATAGAGCATTCTATATCCGTGTAGACTGCCCAATTAAACGAGTTCTTGTAGAGTCCACTCTATGATCTGTATATACAAACAAGCTAGTTCCATGGGCGATCTACCGCAGCAGTAACGGCTGAGCCAATTTCGATGGTGGTGGTGCTGATGCTGGTGGTGGAGGCGTTTGGCTGACGTCGAAACCTATTTTGGATAGGAACGAGACAGGAAGAAGGGATATGCCAGCCGACGCTGGCAAAGCGAAATTGATGTTATTTTTAGCGATGAGGCAGTGGGGAATGTCTTCGAACTGGAAGCATAACTGCAACAGTCTGAGGAACAGACGAGAGCAATGACACCTCAAACGAAATGCAGTCCCTGCACCACACACACAAACACACTTACATACACATATTTATGCGCTCTGATTTATCCACAGTGATAAAAGTGTGTGTGTGCGTGTGTGTGTGTGTGTGTGCGTTGGCAGACAGATTGAAATGTTGGCGACTCTTTTCAATGTTTGATTTTGGACTTGGCTTTCGCTAATTTGTCTTTGTCCGTTCGTTTCTTGACAGAGTGGACACGTGCAGGAGGCCAAGCGTCACCTACGCGCCGAGTTCCGAGACGTCTTGGGCCATCCCAGCTACCATGGCAGCCATTGGCACAGTGGCCATCGGGTGCACAGGCTGCGCATGCCACACGCCCATCAGAGATGGACTGGCCGACGGCGTGCGATCAATCATCATCAACCCTTCAGCCGCTGGTCACAGTGGACAACGTGCGACGAGGATTGCATCAGGCGGCGCGAACGCTTCTGCAAGGCCAAGCGAAAATGTGGACACACCAAGCACGTGGAGCAGCACAAGTGTTTGCAGTGAGTGCTAATTGTCTGGCTGATAGAAAAGAAAGTAAAAGTGAAATAAATTTATTACTCACATTTATGTTGTCTTGCAGCTGTCATCCGGCAGTAAAGTGGCATGCCACAAGCCATGTGCCGCAGCCCAATATACAGCAGTCCAATTATCCTCAGCATTATCCCAATCCGCCAGCAATTGTTATAAATGCTGCAGCAGCTGCAGCGAGTGGGCCACCCTATCAGCCGCAGCCAACTGTAACGTATGCCCCATCACCGCCCCAAGTGCAGCCTCAGCCACAACCACAACCACATCCAGAACCACATCCACATCCCAGGCCACATCCGCATCCACATCCCCCACCTGATACCTATCCCACTTCAGATGAGGACTCTGTTGAGATAGTGCATCGAAAACCACCTAAACATCCCCATCCATATCCTCGGCCACATCCCCCACCTGATCCCTATCCCACTTCGGATGAGGACTCTGTTGAAGTAGTGCATCGAAAACCACCAAATAGGCCATCAATTGAGTCCAGCACAGAGGAAGAGGAGGAGGAAGGCGTAGAGCAGCCGCCTTTCCATGATGATGAGGGCGACTTTTTTGTGCTAAGGCGACATCGACGCAGGCAGCGACCAAGACACAGCTCACGGCATAGCTCGGAGTACAATTCCAGACAGAGGCATAGACAAAAGCCCAGATTCGATTACATTGATGATGACTTTGAGGATTACATGGAACGCAAATCCCTAAATATTAGGCAACGTTCCTTGGGCAGCGTTGAAAATGGTGGACTGGACGGCGATACATTTCAGTACGAGGATTTTGATTTCGAGCCGGAAAGCCAATACCCAGACTCGGAAGAGTATACAGATGCGCGTAACGTTAGCTGGCTGCCGCCTGCCAAGGAGCGCAACACGCCAGATGGACTGCTGCCACGTCATAGACGTCTCTACTCCAAGTGGAGTCGCTGGACCAAGTGCTCGCCAAAGTGCACCACGAGACGCTATAAGTAAGTGCTGCATGCTCCTCTTATAGCTTATCAGCTAATCTAATCTTCTTTGCAGAAAGTGCCGCATCAGCGAGCAGTGTGGCCGCGAAGTGCTGCGAGAGATTGCCTACTGCTACACAGAGAACAGTTTCTGCCAGCAATGGCTGCAGGCTCAGGTCCAGAAGGTGCCCGCCTATGAATCCCGGCCTGGTCCAGTTACAGCCATGCGGCGCATGCACACGGAACCAGGCTCTGGCGCACTGAGCCGCAATGATGTCAATGTCATTATGGCCGGCAAGGGCTATCGCGGGCCGGAGTACTCTCCTCTGAAGCTGCAATGTGGTCTGGTGCGCACTGGACACCGCAACATGTACAACCTGCTGAAAATCATAGGCGGCAAGGCTGCACGCAAGGGCGAGTGGCCCTGGCAGGTGGCCATCTTCAATCGGTTCAAGGAGGCCTTTTGTGGCGGCACTCTGATCGCACCGCTCTGGGTCCTCACCGCCGCTCACTGTGTTCGCAAGGTGCTCTACGTGCGCTTCGGAGAGCACAATCTGGACTATGAGGATGGCACCGAGGTGCAGCTGCGTGTGCTCAAGAGCTATAAGCATCCGAGCTTCGACAAGCGCACCGTGGACAGCGATGTGGCTCTGTTGCGGTGAGTAAACCTTGGGGTCTTCAAAATATATTTATATATATATATATTTTTATTCGATTTTATTGCAGTTTGCCAAAGCCAGTTAATGCCACCAGCTGGATTGGCTACTCCTGCTTGCCGCGTCCTTATCAGCCGCTGCCCAAGAATGTGGATTGCACGGTCATTGGCTGGGGCAAGAGACGCAACCGCGATGTGGTGGGCACTAGCGTCTTGCATCAGGCAGATGTGCCTATCATACCCATGGAGAACTGTCGCAGCGTCTATCATGACTATACCATAACAAAAGTGAGCCCCTAGTTTCAGTTCTTAAATTACTTTTTCTATAACTTTGACTACTCTTAGAACATGTTCTGCGCTGGTCATCGCCGTGGCCGCATCGACACCTGTGCAGGTGACTCGGGCGGTCCACTGCTGTGTCGCGACTCTACCAAAGCGAATCATCCCTGGACCATCTTTGGCATCACCTCATTTGGCGATGGCTGCGCCAAGCGCAACAAGTTTGGCATCTACGCCAAGGTGCCCAACTACGTGGACTGGGTCTGGTCGGTGGTCAACTGCAATGGCAACTGCAAGTTGCACTAGATTGGTTGGATTCGTTAATCCTTGCCAACATAGTTATATTTATTTAGATAGTAAGTCGTTATGTTTCAGAGGCTGTGAGATACTTATTTACTTTTAAGCCCAACTCATTCTGTAAATACAACTAGGCACTCTTCTAAGTATCGTATGAATAATGTTTTCTTTTCTCTAACTAAATATAGTTTATTTATTATCTCTACTATATACAAAGCATAGCTTAATCTCAGTCAACTGTGAGAAACTTAATATCCGAATGCAGTTGGTGAATTCTGTTTAAATTGTGACTAAACAGAGAAATTCTTTTAGAAACAATTTCATATTTATAGCAACGAAATCATTTCTGTTTATTATCGCATTCACATGGAATGTAAACAGTTGGTGCTATTGTTTGTCCACAACTTTTGGCATGCCAGATATAGGAACTCTCCCCTCTATATATTGATTCACAAAAAAAAAAAAAAACAAATTGAAAATTCACAAATCAGAATTCAGAACATTGAATCGATAGTAATACCCTGTACAAGGTTTCTTCTGCATTAGTTTAGTTTATTACATTAGTATTAAATGCTGCCCGTTCAGGCTTTAATAATATAACTATATAACGGGACATTTTTACACTTCTACTACAAGTAAGAGTACACCTTGGTTTATAATATAATAATAAAAAAAAACCATCACAAGATTTATGTTATGCCATATGAATATGGATTGGGCTGTGTGTTTGTGTGGTGTAATGGTTAGTCGAACATGCAACCAATAGCCAGCTCTCAGCTGCGTACACTATCCGTTCATTGTGTAATGGAGAGCGACCGAGGCGAGCAGCACTAGGAGAGCCACCGCAATGCCGACCATATACAGACTGCGAGACAATTCCCGCTTTGGCATTGTGCTGGTCAGCCTGTGGGAGTCCTCTGTTTCAGTGTCTGTCTGCATCGAATTGAAATTCACATCGTCTGGCAGCCCCTCAGCATCCAGATAGATTGTCTCTGGATCCAGCTCGACATCAAGAACCTGCTTGGCCTGAGCTACGACCACAGTGGGTGCTTCACCGCGGAACAAGTATTCAGAGAACTGAACCGAGCTACCCGACGTACTGCTACTATCCGACGGTATGGAGAAGAACACACGTCTCGGTGGCTCACTGATGTAGACCGCCTCGTTGCTGACATGCGGATCGGTCAGACCATCGCAGTAGACCTGGATGCGAGTGATTAATGAGCGCAATACATCGTCGCGCAAGTAACGCTTCACGTCTGCCATGCTGTTTCGTGGGTTGCAATAAATTCGTGAGAAGATCATGCCGCTCATGCGCAGAGTCCCACTGAACTCCCGTACTTTTATGTCTTTCGGATTGTTCAGCTGACACTTGACGGGCATTATAATGTTGGCCCTTATGACGCCGCCGCTGGAACTGTCAATGGGTGACAGTAAATGCAGTGAAGATGCAGCCGAAGATGCCTGCGAGTTGGCTGCAGTTCCGGCTGAATTGGTCGAGTTCGTCTTAAGCTTGTCATCCTTGACCTTTTTCTTCTTGATGTAGGTCTGCAAGTCCATTGTATCATCGATCAGTTCGTTCTGCAGGAATACCTCGCTGGCGATCAGATATTTGCGAATCGTAGATACGATATTTTGAAACTGTTCTTCAATGTTAATGCGTCTGGTGGTATCCACAATGGGTATGACATCATCCAGGTCGTAATTGCACTCAAATTGGACCCACTCAAACGGTTTCTCGACGAAGCGATAGTCCATGCTCGAAAATGTGCCGCCGCTGAAGGGGGATTAGAAATATATATATATATTAATAAGGAAGTTCAGGGCACAGACGGGCAAAGCTCTACGAATATACAACATACATATGTATCTAGAGATAAACCGAAACACGTAAAATGCAATCCATAAAAAAGTCGAACAGCTACCAAAAATTAACTATGATATATACCAAAAATTATACGCCGTAAAAGTATGGCCGTAAAACATTCAAAAGAGTTGTGTAAGTACTTGAGTTTCAACATTTGTTATTTACCATATGATGCATTTAATGTTTGCCGTAAAATACGTTTTTTTGCAATGTCTATTTTAAGCGGGTGGCCAACAAGATAATTGATAAAGAAAAGATACATAAGTATAACAGTGAAAGTTCGGCGACAACCTAGCTCGATTAGATCTCTATATATACATACAGATCCATAGACATGGATTAATAATCTCACTTACTTTCCATAGGTATAGTTCTTGCAGAGCAGCGTCTTATCGGCCAAAGAGTAGGAGAGGAATACAAAGTCCGTTTGTGCCATGTCTGTGGTGTAGACGCCAAAGGAGTTGTTGCTCTTGAGCAGTAAGCTGAAGGGATACGAAGAGAGGAATTTACATTAGAAATTTACATTCCAATTGGTCTGTTTATCCACTCACTCGTAGACATCAGAAAACACTTTTTTGGCATTTTTAAACTCTTCGCTGCGCTCATTAGCCACATCCGGACGCACTGAAGCAATGAATATGCCTGAAAGGGAGCAGAACATAGGTAATTAGGCATCTATTTCATGCCATCACACCTCTGCCCACCTATGACATCAAAGGATCCGGGACACATTTTGCTGGCGCTCAGCCATTGGGACGCCAGCGCCTGGGCGTTGATGTCGCGTATGGTTAATCGCACGTCGGTCAGGTCTTCCAGGTCGGCATCCTCCTCGCTGTTGCGGGCCAGGTGCACAACAATGCTTTTGCTGACATCTGCTTGCTGCAAATTGGGGAGCGGTCAGACAAACACATATGTATACAAAATGCATGCAGTCAACAAAATAAACCTACGTGGCGACGGTCGGAGCAGCAGGCGCATACTTGTACTTACGTGACCAACGATAATTCCGTACGAGAAACTGTGCTCCTGAGCGCACTTTTCCAGATAGAGCTCATCGGATTTGCTCAAAAGCACTGTGCGCATTATATATATTTAATTTTTCCAACAATACAAAATTTTTTTAGCAGTTCTGGGCTGACTTTGTTGTTGATGATATACGACTATCGATATTTTTGGTTTTGTGATGTCATGTCAGGCGAGGCTATCGATGTTTTTGTTAAACGATAGTTTCGTTGAGTCTTAGGGATGAGTGTGTGCTTGTGATTTGGCGCCCATTTGAAATTTCAAATTAATATATTGAATTATATTCAAACAGGTGTTTTGCAGCAGGTGTTATATTAAATGAAATGAAAATTATAAATTAAAAGTTAAAAGTTACTGATAAAGATTTTTTTTTATGAACATAATGAACTTATATACTTTTTATTCTAATATATATAAATCTTTTGTTTTCTTATACGTATATATGAATGAAATGATATTCGTGCAGCTTTTAACTTATTTTTACTTCAGCAACTATATCTAACGATTGCATCTGCCTTCAATTAAGAAAAGTAAGAGAGAAATTGAATCAAAATTAATTTAAGAAC
Source organism: Drosophila nigricruria (assembly GCA_037075265.1). Lineage (NCBI taxonomy): Eukaryota > Metazoa > Arthropoda > Insecta > Diptera > Drosophilidae > Drosophila > Drosophila nigricruria. The sequence goes on along the minus strand of JBAMCI010000227.1, from coordinate 8,602,954 downwards.
TGCGCCTTAAGCTTAATGATAATTGCTTTTTCAGCACAAAAGCGTATTTATGATTGATTTCAATAATCGAGATGCACAGCTGTTTTAATTTTTCATTTAATTGCATTAAGATACAAGTGGAGTCTCTCCATCTCCATGCCATGCACGCCCTTCCAGAGGAAGGCTTCCACTTTGGAGCGCTTGAATTAAGTCAGCAACCTTATTACTCTGCAATGATTGCTTGCTCGAGGAGCACGACGATCTGCATATTTGTGTATGTGTGTGTGTGTGTAAGTGTGTGTGTGTGCTCATATATGTGCCACCCAAATGGTCAAGTGTTTTGTGGATTATGGCGAACGGACGCGATCGGTAATCGAATTAGGTAAACAAACACTCAATAAAGCGAGTGTTCGTTGTGCATATGCACACAGACACACACACACACATTTATGTATATATCTATATAGATATCTAGATTCAGGCGAGTCAGCAGCAACAGCAGCGATTGCGATTGCGCCGTGATGACAGGCGAAAAGTAAATGAAATTTCGTTTAGGTGGTCGCTGGCGGCTGCGAACCATCTGCTTGTGTGAATGCTTGATTGTTGAAGTGCCACTCGATGGCGCGAGGGCGCACGCTACTCTCGAGCCCCGACTCCAGCTCCGACTCCAGCCCCGACTCCAACTCCAACTCCAACTCCAACTCCAGCTTCGACTCACGTCTTATTTACATAGTAAATTATTCCTGTTCGATTGTTTGCGTTTGCTCTGGATCTCTGGCATAAAAGCACTCGAGCGTCATCGTCAGCTTTCATCGTCGTCAGTTCATTCATGATTTGCCTTTCACAATTTGATGTATGTATGTATGTATGTATGTAGATATGTACGAAATACATACATACATATATATATTATTGGTAAACCGTTAGCGAGAGAGAACTTGTTAGTCATTTGTTGCATTATTTAAAGCATTTGCCGATCTTTTAACTGTGCAGATTTATGTTCTATGCAAGACAGGCAGGTAACTGGTAATTGCTTTTTAGCTCGACTCTTCGTCTTCGAATTACGCCGGCAGCTAGCCAATTCTCAATTCACAGGTATCGATGCAATTTGGCTTCTGTGTAGGCACCACTGTTGCCACTGACACTGCCACTGCCACTGCCATTGCCCCCAACGGGCATTCTGTGTGGCTTGAACATCACGCCAAGTGTAGCTTAGTTGCAGTTCCAATGCAGCTTTGAGTCGCCTTGCCCAGGCAGCGCATCAATCATTCAGCACGCACACCAAAAAAAAAAAAACAAACCACAAAACGTCAAGGAAACACACAAATCTGAGCAGATTCGATGGGTGTGTAGACATATGTGTATCTGTGTGTCTTTATCTCTTTCTTTGTGTGTGTGTGTGTGGCAACACATCAAAATTGCTTATGAGTTGTCAATCACGTAAATTCCCATAAGGTAAAAGAACTTTACGAATATATCTCTTTGTTTATTGAACTCTTGCAGAGGTAAATCTAAAAAACTTAAGATGTTTAATAAAGTTCGCTTTTTGGCTTCTGTTAAGTTTTTGTATATTACTAAAATCTTTTCCTTAAGAAAATGTATAGTTGTAAGAAGTAGAGCTGCTTCCGCTTTCGCTTTGGTATTGTGGAGAAACACAAAACATTTTCTTAGTATTTTCAGAACCATTTCGATGTAGTTCTTCGGTTCTATTAAGGTCTTTAGGATAGCTATACTTTGAATATACTTTATATCTCGATTTTGCATTGCAGAAAAAATACAGTACAGCCTCGCTAATCGACTACAGGCTTATGCGCACAATTGATTGTTAATAGTGAGAAACTAGTCAATAATGTTACCCATATAGTTCTTAATTGATTTGTTATAAACTAAAGAATATAATATTTAAATTATAGTAATATAAATAATATTTATTATTATTTCAATTAGTTCATATTAGGTAAGGAATAAATAAAAAATAAAAAAACTAAAAAAAAAACAATATTAAATTTTTTTAGTTTGGTTTATTTATTTAATTCTTATCATTATTATTTTATTTCTAATCATTTATTTAGCTGATATGAAGTTGCTGAAATTATATAGTTCTTATTTATAGTATATTAGATCTATATAATATTCGTAAAACGAATAGATGTTCAAGCCTCAGTTTCTTTACTAGACAGTATATACTTTACTTTCAAATAATCTTCATTTATATCAGCAATAAATAGTTGCAAAATATGCATAAACTACAATAATTATTACATATAAAATGAGCTCTGCAAACTGCAAATGCTAACTATTATCTTCAAATAATTGTCAGCTATAGATACAGTTATAGAAAATCGAATTAGTTGTAATGTCCGTAAAGAGTCGAGTATAAACTTTTTAAGTACGTAGTTAAATATGCACTAGTTCTTGCAGATATACTCCATGACACTAGTTTAGTGCACTTTGAACATAAGCAAGGCCTTATCATAAATAAATTGCACTTCCCCTTGCACATGCACGGCACGGGGGCTGCCTTCCTTTTCCTGAGGCTGGTTGTTTATACGCTTGGACGCAGTCATGAGCGCGTTGGCCACTGCCTACTTGGCGCGCTCCGTTTCGTCCAGTTAGTTATTGGTGTGAGGGGGAGAGGCATGTAATTGCTTGTGCTTGAACTGTGTGCGCTAGCTGCATACCATACGGTTGTCCCGCTCGCACGCTAGCGGCTCATCAGACAACGGCCGCCATTATGAATGTGCGCCGAAGTTGAAAAACCGGTTGGCATGCCAAAAGCACTCAACGGCGCTGAGTGAAACGCTGACTGAGTGGAGAGGCCGACAGCAGCAGCAGCGGCAGCCAGTTCCAGGTGAAATTCAAGCCACTTGCGGCTGCCACTCAGTGTGCTGAGAGCGGCTTTCACGTGAACAACGTTCAAACGGAACAAACGTCGACAACAATAACCGACCAAAGTCATTTTGAACCCATCATTTCGGCTGGGCCATGTACGCGGGTGCAGTGAGGAGCACGTTATGAATTTAATTGGCCGCATTGCGTTTCCGTTTGCCACCGACTCGGTCTCCATGCCCAGAGATTTGCATGTACGTGTCTGCTCCACAATCAATAATTGCGACGCGTCTGTGACTGTCATAGTGAGCGTAACTGTGTCACTATTTAGTGCTGTGTTGTGAAAACTCTCGAAACTGTTAAGCCAAACTGTATCCAAGCTAAACGAATCGAATTTATAGCGAGGCGACCAAACGCTGCTGACATGTTGATAGAGCCGAGCTTGAACCGTGACTTTGGCTCGCTAACTGCTGCAGGTTCTAGCATTGCGGCTGCACACTGGAAAATGGAGCCACATCCCCAACGACTGTCAGCGCTGGCACCGCACCCATCCAGTGGTAAGATTTGGACACAATTTGAAAGTCACAAAATGCCGACGGCTATTTGAATAATACCTAGGGTGAGCAATTGCTATTCCCAAAAGGACATTTTTGAACTGTTTATAAATGAATATTAAATTTGATAAAGAAAAGTTTTAGCTTATCAAAAGTCTTTGCCATCATTTACCTTTAACAGATCAGAGCATGGTTAGGTCCATTTGTAGCTCCCCCAAAAAATTCATTCATTATGTTAGCTTTATTAAATATATATTTCAGTTATAACAAATGTTAAAACATTTTTTTTTTTTGGCATTATAATGAAATGTTTTTTGGGTAAGCAAACGCAGCTTAAACGGAAATTTTTTGTGTTTTTTTTTGCCGCTAATTGACAATTGGAGGGAAATACCGAAATACGAAAAGCTGGCGCTAGGCGGGAGTGCGGGGCTCTGCGGGGTGTACATTAGGAATAAAAGCAAAAAAAAAAGACATCAAATATTAGCGATCATACTATAATACTATAAACAAAAGCTGCACAGGTTCTGCGACAGCTGATTAAATATTTTAATTTTAATTTTAATTTGGTTTTTATGCCGCTAAATTATGTCCAAAAACAAAGTTAAATCTGTTAAGTGTTGTTAAAGTTGCGTTCCATTCAAATATTAGTTTCTTATAAATATAAAACAAGTATTTGCTTTGGCCATTGACAATTGAGCAACGCCATTGCTGCTGTTGCTGTTGCTTCTGGCAGCAGCAGTTGCTTGGCGGCTTTGGCTCAGTTTAGTCAACGTCAACACAATTAACCGTTAATTTATCATAATTAACCATTGTGGCTGACAGTGGCAACAGCAAACCATAACAACAACAGCAGCAGCAATAACTAAAAAACACAACAACAGCAACATCAGCAACAACAACAACAACAGCAGCAACTACTCCTAAAGGAATAATGATAACAATGGCCAATTATCATTCAATTCGTTCAATTGCAGTGGCGTCGGCTTCACCAACAGCCGCAACGACAACAACAGCCCCAACAACTGTGCAAATACCACCTGGTTTCGTTGCTGGCAACAGCGGTGGGCCAACAGCGGCAACAGCAGCCGCCGCTGCCGCCGCAGCAGCAGCAACTGGCAGCACGCTCGGCGCTTTGATGTCGCAGCATCGCCTATTGGAGTTCTCTCGCTTTGGCGGCCTGCGCGGCTACGACATTGCTCAGCACATGCTCACACAACAGGGCGCTGTCTCCAAGCTGTTGGGTAAGTACATTCCACCTCACACATCTCTCACCTCTCAGCTCCTCCTTCCTCTGCCAGCAGCTCGCACAATCAGTTAAAATATTTTGTATTCGATTTGTTTGCCAATTTTATTGATAAACACAATTATTTATAATGTTATTATCCTTGGCCGGTGCCCCTGTCTGGCTACGCCTGCTGCCTGCTGTGGCATGCGTAATTTGGGCACTTAAAATTGCATAAACGCCTCGAACGACTCGAGCCGCGGCTCATTAATCAAAAAAGGCTGCCCTAATCGACGCGCAGAAGGGAGCAACGGGATCGTGTTTTGTGTAGGGTGCAGCGTCGCTGATGTTGTTCTCCGATAAAGCTATTAAGTGAGCACGATAAGCTCGGGCAGCTCGCTAACTACCGTAAACGAAAGCGAACTGACGATTGTGGGTTGCATCCTTGATTACCGCAAACATAATCCATAAGCCATAACTCATTTCTCTACCCTCTCGCTCTATCTCTCATTCATTGTCTCTAACTATTGTCTCACTTGCACACAGGCTCCTTGCGTCCACCTGGTCTAATTGGTGGCTCCAAGCCAAAAGTGGCCACGCCAACAGTCGTCTCCAAAATCGAGCAGTACAAGCGCGAGAATCCAACGATCTTCGCCTGGGAGATACGCGAACGCTTAATCTCTGAAGGTAAGTCGGCCGGTGGTAATTTCCGCTGCTCAAATCAAGCCATCCAGACCCACGCGGATAATCTCCACTGTGATCATTGATCAGCAGCGGCGGCAGCTTTTGAGCTGCGCATCCGCTTCTGCTCTGCTGCTGCTGCTGTTGCTGTAGCTGTTGTCTACTAATTGCGCCCTCTCGCCTTGCAGGTGTTTGCACGAACGCCACTGCCCCCTCGGTGAGCAGCATCAATCGCATCCTGCGCAATCGCGCTGCTGAGCGTGTGGCCAGCGAGTTTGCTCGCACGGCTGCCTATGGCTTGTATCCGCCGCCGCCGCATCCGTATGGCAGTTTCACCTGGCATCCGGGTAATGTGCCTGGCGGCTCACCTGTGCCGCCGCCACCTTCCGCGCTCTGGCCCGTGGCAGCGCCCACGCTGGCCAATCTGCCACCCAGTGCGGGCAGCGTCACGCCTGGCAGTCTCAGTTTGAGCTCAGCGAATCTGTTGGGTAGCGCGGCGGGTGCAGCTGGCGCGCCTCTGAATCGCGCCATCTCACCTGGCTCTGGCAGCCACGAAACTTTGGAATCCGCGGATGAGAATCGGCAAATCGATTCTGATTACCTGGACGACGATGATGAGCCCAAGTTTCGACGCAATCGCACCACCTTCAGTCCGGAGCAGTTGGAAGAGCTGGAGAAGGAGTTCGATAAGAGCCACTATCCGTGCGTGAGCACGCGGGAGCGACTGTCCAGCCGCACCAGCCTCAGTGAAGCGCGGGTGCAGGTAAGTGAAAGCTGTGCAACTGTGCCCCCAAGTGGCAAGCCTAACCATAGTCGCATCTCTTTTGCTTCTCTCTTCTCTCAGGTTTGGTTCTCGAATCGTCGCGCGAAATGGCGTCGCCATCAGCGCATGAATCTGCTCAAGCGCCAGCGCTCCAGTCCCGCCAATCCCATACACTCGCAGCAGTCGAACGATGGGCCAGCGAATAGTTCTCCTACGCCGAGCAGCCACAGCAACGCCTCAGCGCCAACCACCCCGCATGCCCATCCATCGGTGCTGTGTGCGGACTCGCCGCTGACAACGGCGCAGTCGCCGCCATCAGTTATGATGCATCCGCTGCATGCGCTTCCGCCAGGGCCGCCAGGACATCATCATCACTTGCCCACGCATCCAGCTGCGCTGCAGCTCTTCAACCACTATCACCAGCAGCAACAACAACAGCAGCAGCAGCAGCAACAGCAACAACAACATTCGCCTACATCGGGTGGCGTCTGTGGCAGTCCGACGTCCAGTCTGTCGATGGGCGGAGAGCGCAGCGCCTTCCGCAGCCTGGTGGGCTCGCCCTCGGCCGCGGCCTTTGCTCTGGGCCTGGCACGTCAGTATGCCGTTGCCGCCTCCCTGACCGTAGCAGAGGAGCAACGCTCGCGCCTCCATTATGCCGGAGAGTGTGCAACGGTGGCGGCAGGTGCGACGGTCACCGTGGACAATTCCTCGTCAGACTCTGATGAGGAAATCAATGTGCACGATGACTCCGATGCTGAAATTGAGTCGCCAGTGGCAAAGGTGGGCCGACTGTCATCCTCCGATGCACCCACCACGATGCAGCTCCTAAAGCATGACCGGTAGGGGACACAGGCAGAGACAGAGAGAACGAGAGACAGAGAGAGAGAGAGAGAGCTTCTAATTGAAAACTTGAGTTGTGTGCGCGCTTGTGATTGACAGCGACAGCCAGCCAGCCAGCCTCCCCAACAACCCACATCCCTGCCCCCTCTCCACCCTCTACCACCCATCCCGCCCACCGCCCGCTCAGGCAACAAGCGGGGGCGGTGACATTCGTGTTGTGCTCTGTAATATGAGACTCGGCGACGCTGGCAAAACAAATCGAAAACCAAAGTTAAAATGCTGCTCACCCACTTGGTTGCGGATCGGGCTGCAGCAGCGAGCTGTATTAAGTTGTGCGGCAAGCTGCAACATGTAATTGCAACATGTTGCAATTACCTGTGTATGTGTGTGTGTATGTGTGTGGACATGCCTAAAATTAAACTCAAATTGTAACTAATACTTACTACTAGTTTGCACTACTTGCTCCACTTTGTTCACTCACCTTTTTCCCCCTTCTATTCCGGCACTCAACGACGAATACAATTTTATTTATATATATTTTTTTATCCATTGCCGGCCGTAGGTCGTCCGTAGCTGCTACCCGGCTTACCTCATCACCATTTAAGGCTATAGCGTATGCAATATTTATCTGTAACTTAGCCCTAGCCTAGGCTTAAGCTTAGCCATGTATGCTCAGATAACTATATATACATATATAGTTATATATATATATATATATATATATATGTGTGTCCGTGGCGCGTGACTGTCAATGTCTATATAGGCGCTACTATTGTATATAGACACCTATGTATGTGTATTTCGTTGCGTTTGAACTGATATTGATACACTCCGATATAGCGTAAACTTAGCTTAAGTTGTCGTCACACGTGTGCGATGTCTCAATTTAATTATATATAATGTCTCTCTCAGCAGAGACGCAATAATAAACTGTTGAAAAAATTACATTTAATTGTTTTCTTTAACTAAATTGAGAGGGTTTACTGAAATGACTTGATATTTTGTTATATATATATATAAATATTTCCATTTAACATCAGATATAAGTCTTTAAAGTGAGTTGATAGAATAGAGAAAGCTTTGACTGGTTAAGTAGGGATAAGCTTATAGATGACATATCATAGATCTATTCCTGTTGGCATCCTCCTGCTGCAATATTGGGAAAGAGCTTTTCGCTTAACCTGAGCTATCACAGAATCAGAAACTATATACATATATTTACATAATCAACGCCATAAATATGGAAGCTATAGCATTTAGGGCTAATATTCAAGTTACTAAATTAGCCACTAGATGTTTCATAATTTATTTTAAAAGTGCCTTAAACACATATATTTATGCGCTTGGACAGCATTAACACGTGAATACAAGAAAAAAAGGTAAACTCAAAATCAATATATTTGTATGCATATAAGTTTTTTGTTCTAGGCACACACGATTCCAAACAATCCAAAATAATCAGCGACACGAATGGGGCTAGCGGGTTGGGGCAAGAAATACATATGTGACAGCTACAGAGAGCACAGTCAATGAGCATAAATAAACATTTAACACTCAAAAGCTTCTTAAAACGTTATTAAATATTAATTTAATCAATATTCATTGTGTTGCCGACAGAGCGACTGAAATAGAGACATAAACAGAAACCGCAGCCAAATGGAGAACGGAACGGCGCACGGCGCACGGCACGGCATGAATTGGAGAAAGAGACGGGAAATGAAATCGAAATCAAAATCAAAATACGCGCATAGAAATCGCTTAAATTTCGAGTGTAATGGCCAATATGTCCAAATCGGGTTGATAACATCGACATTTTAATTATAACCAAATGAAGCCGCGCAAACACACACACACACACACACATATATACACATAGACGACACGAGATCGGAGAGTTGGGGCAGAGGTAGGTGCTGGGGCAGCTTCGAGTTGGTGATGGAGACGGTGACGATGCCCGGGCTAACCGATTAAAAATGCAGAGTCAACTAAGCACATAAATCAATGTAAATTATGGTGTTAACAAAAGGCGAACTCGGCGCGTTCGGATCACAAGCATTGCGGCTGCGACTGCGACTGCGACGGCGACTTCGGCTGGTTAAGTTCTTTAGGCTCGTTCTGGCTCTCTGGCCGAGATTTAAATGAGGAGTCGCGCGCTGAGTATGTTGTGCACTCGTATATACGCATTTCTCAATCTGATAAGAGGCTGCTTTGCCTCGTTGTCGATACTTAGATGCAAATGCTGATGAGGCGTCTCGATGCGAGCGGCCTGATGGTCCCAATTCAGATGCTCGCTCAATCTGATCTGTGCAAGCGTGTGCCCAGTCACACACACACACACTCACACTGATTCAATTTGCCTGAGTTTTTATGAGCCAGCCATGCCTCCTCTCTCAACCCTCGTATTGGACTTATTCTAATTTAGTGCTGTGTGGCTGCTCGTAAGCATTCCTTTAATAAATTTAAATCACCTTCTATTGAAAATATTTTCACCTCTCGCTCCATAAATTATACCTAAATAATACACACACCTGTGTGTGTGTGTGTGTGTGAGTGAGTGTGTGCATTTATGCTGTATGTGTGTGTGTCTCTCTACATATATATCACCAGACAATCTGTTGTCTGCTTGTTGTTTTCCAATTTGTTGCCTGGTCCGTGGCTCGTTTCATGGTCTGTGGCAACCCCCTTTTGGCCAGAGCCAAGTCCTAGCACGCCCCTGGGCTGATCGAGTCCAGTCCATCAACATCTGAGCTCCAGGCCCTGACAAAGTGGCGCTCTCATGAGCGCCATATAATCGCAGTCAAACATTTTTACGATCGGCCTCGCAGTCGTCGAAGTTGGAGTTGGACAGTTGGTTAACATTCAGGATGTTTGTTGTCTGTTCTGTGTTGTGTTTTTACAGTAAAATTGCTCAGCGTTTGCAACAATGTTGAAAGATCTTTTTGCCATTCTTCTGTTGATCACTGCGCACAGTTTTTATCGTTTGGGTTGGCTGAAATCGCTGAACTTTACTCAGGCTCTAGCGCGACTGCCCCTCCGCCTGCCTCTCCAGGCTGCGTCCAGGCCAGTGGCGCTTGATTTGAAGCTTGGGTCTGCACCACCCGGTCAGGGGCCCGGTGATAAATCTGTTGGCAACGCCGACACAACATTTCCATCTCATAGTCTTAAATGGACCATAAAAGCACGAAATCGCAACACGCGCAATAACTAAAGTTAGTTACGTTAACTAATACGACAACATTGTTGCCAATTCCCAGCCCTTGCTAGAGGGCCGGCACAACAATCACCTTCAACCTGCCTCACCTGCCCAGCTGCCCCGATTGCCTATCTACTAACACTTGAAGCTCATAGAATGCTTGCCAAACAGATTTTCAACTCATATATTTGTGTGTGTAAACATTGCATTTTAATGGATTTGGAAATTTAAAGATTTGTTAATTTTGTGCATCTGCATATTTTCTACATTAGTTCGGAAGCTGTGCTAAAGCGTGGGTAGCTCAAAGAGTTATTGACTAGGCCTTTGTAGCTGCAACAATGGAAAGCATACTGACAAATACTCTCCTCTTTAAAGGTTTCTCGAACTGGGCTCAGCTGATAGCTGTTGGCTGTTGGCTGTTGGCTGTTGTTAATGAGCAAAGTGATTAAAATGTGTGCATTTGTATTTGTCCGCTCCTTAAATGAGCTCGCGCTTTCAACGCGTTGCGACCGAGTGATTTTGTCTCGTTGTCATCTCATTAGGAATCGGGCGATAAGACAAATTTGTTTTCTTTGTTTATAACTTTATGCAGATACAGGTTTCCAAACTGAGCTACGCTGCACGCAGCGAGCCACTCAGCACACTTAAACACTTGGCAATGCATCAGAGAGTAGAGTATTAAGAGTGCGGCATGGCCTACGAGCGTAAGTCTAAGCGGTCGACCAAAAGAAGAGTTATATATTTAATCTTTGTCGCTTTGGTCGCTACAAACAGCCACCACAAAAATGGAATGCTAAGCATTGATTTTGGATTTTGAATTCAAATTGGTTTTGTTTTGTGCGTCTTGTGTTTCACTGTGCCGCAGCAGCAGCAACGGCAACAGCAACAGCAACAGCAACAGCAGCAGCAGCAGCTGCCTGACATCTTCATTAACGAGGAGTGTGATCAAAAGAGTAATGAGGTGTTGATAGTGCCTAAAATCCAAAGACATTCTATGCATTCCCGTAGGCTTAATTAAGAATAGCAGCGACAGCAATAACAACAACATCTTTATGAGCAGCAACATTTAGACGTAGACTTGGATTTGGGTTTGGATTTGGACTTAGACTTGGTCATTGAGTTCGGTTTGTTGGTGAAGATGTTAATATTATTAGTTGTATTATAGTATAGTTATGGAATATTAATAATATCATTAGAGAACGTAAGAAGAATCTATATGAGGTAAGTCATATAAACTTCTGACAATATCTATATCTACATATATATAATCATCTGTATATCTTATCTACCTTAAGTGATGCTCAAAAGTAACATTTTGTTTCTGTTTACCTGACTTCAATAGATGCTTTAAGACCTGCCCACAATCTGGCAATTCGCACACTTCACATAAACAAATGAACTTTGATCCAATAAGCCTTTATATTACACTCCATCCATACTCAGGGGGAAACCCATTCTGTAAATCAATAATAAGGCTTAGAGCACAAATAAAAGCTAATACTTTGTCAAGAGTTTAAGCCTCTATAGCTTCTACTCATATTTGAATTTGAATTCTGGAATTTCTCCTTTTGTCCGATTTGCTTTTGATAAATTCGTGTTAATATTTTGTTAAATTTGTTTATTGTTTTGGCTCGGACCGTGTTCAATTCGGTTGTATTGTAAAGCGTCCAATTAGCGGACGGCTACCGAATTATGATCAATTATTATGAATTGATTTTGGGGACTATTATTGAAAAGCTCTTTGTCTCTGTATACTGATTTTGCAGCATTGTGCAGGCTAACTGGAGAATGTCTGAGTAGCAGAAAGAGAGATAGAGAGAGAGAGAGAGATGGAGAGAGAGGGGAGCTAACAAAACTATAACACATGAGTTATTAGCTGGATTAATGCAGACCCGAACAATGTCCAATCAAAGAGCTAAGGCGGCAGCTGTCACTGCTCCACTTCGAGGCACTTCGAACCACTTTGTACGCGCATAAACCTCGGCATTCTAATGGCCCGGGCGGAGGGTCAGTCACAGTGCGGCGTAATTAACCAAAAGTTATGTCGCTGTGCGTAATTAAAATGCATTCCCGTGCCTCTAAACTACGGCCTATTGTTCTCCGTTTGCCTAGTTTGGTGACAGTCTTTAGGCGCGACTACTACCAAAAAAAAAAGAAAAAACCAACAAAAAAACGAAAAAAATGTTAAATGGCATTTTTAGGTTGCTTGGACGTAAGATTTATGGCCTGTCCCAAAATCACAGAAGACCGTTGTTGATATGGCCTGTTGTTGGCTGCCGCGGTCAAATCAAACCAAACAAAGGCCAGTTCGAGTTTAGATGCAGCAGATCACGTTCCAGCAAATCACGCATAAATGAAGCTGCATCCCCCTCCCAACGCACACATTAACGCCAACAGCCAGAGCCACAGTCACCTTAGCATTAGCATTAACATTAACGTTAACCTTAACGTTAAGATCAACGCATTCATGCGCCTTACTCGCCCACTAATTGACCCAGCGACAGTGACACGGAAACCAAAAGCCAACCAACCTACTGATAAGCACACAAAGCAGCAGCTCCAGCTTCAGTTCCAACTGCAGCTTCAGTTCTGGATTGGATCTGGACACTTGGCGATCGTTATTCGTGCTGCCGTTGGCTAAACCTCCATTTAAATGGAGTATGGAGCGGGGGGCACGGCGGGCTCTTCTCTTCTCTTTTGGTCTGGGTCGGGGTGATGATGCCTCATAATGCATACAATATGTCTCTATAGGATTTCAGTGGCTTCATTGATTCTTATCACCCTATAAAATACATTTCGTTTGATTATTTGTATTTCTCTCGCTTTTTATAAGCCTTCCACTTTGCTGTCATGTCGTTCCTGTTGTCGCCATTGTGGCTCAACGTTTTATTTTTTTTATTTTTATTTTTTGTCTCTGTGTTCTGTTCGGTCAAGAGACAAACATAGTTGGTTGCTTTTTATTTGAAGTTCGGAAAGACGGGGAAGACGGGCAACGGGCATCAGGGCATCGGACATCGGGCCTCGTCGTACGCATAGTGCGATTCGGTGTGTAATTTATGTCTTTATTTAGTAAAGATTTCGTTTCCTAATTTATTGTGATATCTCTTTGGGCAAACGGGCATCAACACAGTCTCAGCCACAGCCACAGCCTAAGCTCCTCGTGGCCTGGAGTCGCCTTTTGCTGCCTTTCTCGACACCTTGCTCTCGCCCTCTCTCTTTCTCTTTCTCTTTCACATGTGCCATCACTCTCACTCTTTCGCTGGCGGCTGCTGTACTGATTGTGCGCATGCGATGTCGTTTGTGCTCACCTTTTTGACCACTCATTCGTTGGCAACCTGGTCACCATCACCGTCACCTGTAGCCGTGTCAATGCTTGGCTACTTTAGCCACTGTCCCAACGACTGTCTGTCTGTGTGTGTGTGTGTGTGTCTGTTGTGGCCGCAGGCTAAGGTTCAGCTTCGTTCCCATTCAGTTCCCATTAAGAGCGTGAAGTGATCCCAATTTATCTGCTATCGCCTGATAATGCTCATCGAACAAAGTGAATTAAATTGAATTTGAAAATAGCCGCGACGCAGCGCAGGAGGAGGAGGGGCAGCAACGGTACTAGCAGCCCAGCCCATCCCATTCCATACCCATATCCAAATCCAATTCCAATTCCAATTCCATATTATATATAACATATTTATATAGTTGTTCTATATGGGCAAGTGCAGCTTTTCTTTATTTATGCTCTGTCGCAATTTATTTATTTTTTATAGCTCGATTGGCCATGAGTGACGTCAGTATTGAGCGGAGCCGCCACAATGCCCGGGGCCAATTGTGAACCGAAAACATCTTCATTAGGAAATGGAACTGAAGCCGTGGCCGAGCTTGAATCTGTGTCCTGCTCTTGGGCGCAGCTGAGCTGGGCTGGGCCACAGCCGGCCTGAACAGCGACAAGTGCTTTTTCTTGTACGAAACGTCGACGGGGCTAATTGGATTACTGGAGAGGGAGCAGCGGCTGGGCCAGGCAGAGGGTTTTTAGCCGGCATCGTGTCAATTAAATCTGCGAACGAAATGCTTACATAAATTCAAAAATTGCTTACGGTGCGCATCGATTTTAAATGGAAGAGCAAATCGCGACTCAGACAGAGGCTGAGGCAGAGACTGAGACTGAGGCAGAGACTGAAGCAGCGCAGTTGCTGCAATTTATATGCAAATTTATTAAATGCAGCCGATAGCTTTGGCTCTTTGGCCAGACTCTAGCTGGCCAGGTGATAACGACGGCGTCGTAACGATATTATGACGTCGATTATGATTGCGCCTCAGCGAAACGCTGGCATCGCATTCGCCGTCGACATCGACGCGTCGACGGAGACAAAGTAATTTGCATACAAATGGTGAATGCTCGTGCTCAGTGTCGGTTGCGCTTCGTGATTTTCCGGTGAGATTTGGCGGGATCGGCGTGGTAATTAGATTGTTAATTTATGCGACGATCGGGCAGCGGCATATGAAGGCAGTCGATTCTTTTTTGGAATTCGATCCAGATTCTGCGGCACCAAACAACAAGCGTTAACACAGTGGGCAGCAATGACCAAGTACTCGAGTAGTTTGCCCAGCAGCCAGTAGCTAGCAGCTAGCAGCCAGCAGCTGGTAGCAATGCAATCCTCATGATTTATAGCTGAGACGGCCCGTTTTATGTTTTATTTGCGCTGTGTGACAATCGCGCGACACCGACATTTGCATGGATCGCTTGTTGCACCACTGCACCACAGCACCACTGCAGCACTCGTGAATCGAGAATCGGCAGTCGCCACTCGGCGAATGCGACATTAAAGGGCATTCTGCTGTCAGGTTTGCTGCACACTCGCGGCTGTCCAGCTGCTTGACACCTGTGAGATTCGCCTGATGTGACTTTGGACTCGAATAAGTTAGCCAACAGACTTTATTAGCAGCACACAGATTGGCAGCCAGCAGCAAGTGCGGCTAGATGAACCACTTCCTCTCACTCTCCCTCTCTCCCTCTCTCTCTCTCTCTCTCTAGCTCTACCTGATGCACTAATTGTTGGCAATTAATTTACACGCGTGTATTTTACACATTTGGGTTATGTGCTAATTTCTACACAATGTGCATGACGGATGGCGATAAAGAGGCGCTGATGATGCAATGACATAATAAAGACGACAACGACACACACAATGGATATGCCCGGTCGGCCCGTTGTCCCTTGCTCTGACTCTGCTGGAATATGCAAATACTATGCGCCGATAAAGATCACGCCGTACAAACAATAAACAGCGGCAACATCAGCAGCAGGCGACAGCCAAAGCCACAGCAACAACGATCGCTGCTAACTGTTGTCTGTTGCTGTCATGTTGACAATTGGTCGTTCGCTTTGTTTTGGCCCCGTTGGTCTTATTGTTGCAACAATTAACACACAATGCTGGCTAAGCAAAAGGGTTGCCGCTGCTGTCGCAGTTGCTGTTGCTGTTGCTGTTGCTGTTGCTGTTGCTGTTGCTGTTGCTGTTTCCCCTGTGCGCAGGTGGTCTCTTTGCTACTGCTACTGCCACAGCTCCTGTTGCTCCTTCCACTTATGCAAAACGAATTCAATTAACACCTTAGCATAAAACATAAAATGTCTACGCTCGATTTGAATGTGAATGCTGTGCGCGGTGGCACGCAGGTCTCGTTGCTTTCGTCACCCTTGTCCAGTGGTCAATGGCCAAACTGAAAACTGAGGACCTGCGCAGCGGGCGACAACAACAATGCGAAGACAGCAGAGAGCAGGGGTAATCGGCACGCCAACGCCACGTCCGCTATAGCGGCCACCAGGAAGACGAGCTCACCTCGACAGGTGGAAACATGAAAGGAAACTTCAGCTTCAACTTGAACCAGAAACAGAAACAACAACTCTAGGGGCGCCGCCTGGCCATTGGTGCTCGTGAGCTCCTCGCCTAGTTATTTATGTGACAAAATTTTGCAAATAATTGGATTGACTGATCAAAGCGATAGGCAGGCGAATGTCGAGAGTCGAGCGTCGAAGCCAAAGAACTCGCGTCTCTCCGAGAGCGAGGAACAGGAATTGGAATTTAATTCAATTAAATGCGTACTGCTCTGCAATTCCTCAAATGGCCTGCCAGTTGTTATTGTTAACCAGTTAACCGAAGCAGCGACAGCAGAGACAGCTGACCCAGTTGACCCCAGCGGACGTTTTGTGATGATGTCTTCATGTGGCCGTTTCCGTGATGAATGGCCAGCTCGTACCTGAATGATGAGTGCTCATGTTTAGGCTGACGCTTATTAAATATGTGCAGCGGCTGCGACAACTAGCAGCTGATAAGCTTTCGAAGATCGCAATCGGCTCAAGTAACGACAAAAGCATTCCCATAACTCTCTCATAATACGGCGTCGGTCGAAGTCTTTATCCACAATAAGGCAGCCTAGCCT
The DNA here is from genome assembly GCA_037075265.1 of Drosophila nigricruria. Taxonomy (NCBI): domain Eukaryota; kingdom Metazoa; phylum Arthropoda; class Insecta; order Diptera; family Drosophilidae; genus Drosophila; species Drosophila nigricruria. Next base: position 8,586,466 of record JBAMCI010000227.1, on the reverse strand, counting down.
AATTGGATTAAATGAATCCAATGAAATCGAAAACAAAATCAAATTCAAAATTTTGAGTTTCTTTTTTTTCTTTTCCTTTGCTCTTGTTGTTGTTGCTGTTGCTGTTGCTGTTACGCGAATCATGTTTGTCATTTGGATGCTGTGCGGCAGCGGTTGGGCTCCAGTGCGTCCCGACATTGAGTTTTACTTAGAAGTGTCTCATTTGAGCCCATTTGCTCAGTTGAGCGGATCGTCGATGATGTCGAAATCTATGAGATTCACTTCTGACTTCGGCGTAATAATGATATCCATGGGAAAACATTTATACGCTCACACCGGGACCATATGGATGGCCACTGAGTCACATTAGCCGTATTCGAATCGAGTCGAGCTTACATATAATTAAGTCCAAGAAGTCGCCATCAATATTTTAGAGTTTGTGTAAATATCAGTTGGATATACTTCTACACAAGCGAAGGCCAAACAAAAAAGCCACTTGAGTGTATCCCCCGAACTCAATAACCCACAATTTGTGGCCACATCCCAAGCAAACGTACGTATACATATCTAAGTAAGTGTTCTACCATATAATTTGTGCCTAAAAACACGTATTCACTTACTTCTGTGCAGACGAAAAGCCACAGTCACAGCCAGACTCTGGCTCTCAGTTCTTCTGATTTTCTTCAAAATGCAAATTATTGAATTTCAAATGCAAATAATCATTAAATTTAAATTGTGGTAAACTCTGCGGCAGGGTCGAAAATTAAGCCAACCAAAACGCCGAAAGAAATTTCAGTTTGGCTGTTAATGGAAGTGGTAATGGTAATGGAAATGGAACTGGAGCTAGACCGAGCTGGGGTAAGTTGAATTTCCATTTCGAAATGCCATTTGGGTTTCGCCTCAATTATACGCTCGGTCTGCGTTTTTTTTTTCAGAGGGGCGGTTTTTGGGTTTTGTGCTGCGTGCTGCTGTTTGGAACTCGGTCAAAAGTCTGTCAACCCTTTCGGTCAGCAGCCGAGTCAATGGCAACACCTACCGAATTTCCATGCCGAGCAGTGGGAAGAGCCGCAAACGTAAACCAAAAAGTGGTTGCGCTTCACTGGCATAGTTAATCATAATTAGATGGCTTTCTTCCACTGTGGGCGCTGGCTTCTTGACCTCTGGCTGGCCTCACCTGGCACTCAATTCTGTCCAGGCCTTTGAATTGTGGAGCTCTACAATAAATAACTGGCGCATGATTACACTGGCTGTGGCTACTGCAGTGGCAATTGCAGCTCGGCTGTTAGCAATTGCAGCTTGACTCTGCCTGTGCCTAGTTATGGCCGTAAGCTGTAGTCGCACTCGTAAGTGCGCTGATCGCCATCGCGAGTGCTTCCTGTGGCGGCTATTAAAGTCTACACACACACACACACACACACACTTACGCTCAGGCAGTTAGAATGGCGGATTTAGCCCAGTCGGCGCATTGGGCGCAGCTCACCTGGACACGAAGGCGTTTGCGCCTGTTAGTGGTCGTAATCGTGTTCGCTTGGCGGTCGCGTATGCGGCATATAATGACCACATTTACCATTTACCATTTACCAATGGTGCATGTGCTTCTATGACCACGTATGTGTGTGTGTGTATTTGTGTGTGTGTGTGTGTGTAGGTAATTACGTGCAATTTTCACTCCTTTCCAAGCGCACAGCCACAGGCTGACTGGCTGGCTGGCTGAGTGGCTGGGTTGTCCAACGCCAGATGGCCAGATGGTTGGCAACTGCGGCCCCTCCCCTGACGCATTACACAACCTCCATTGTTTCCGTTTTCCGCACAATTATTACTTATACAATATGTATAAATTTCAAAATGTTTCTTATTTTTTTTGTGAAAAAAAAAAGGTGACAGAGACGCAACCAAGTGCCGTTGCTGTTGCTGTTGTTGTTGCCGTTTTTACGGCCACTTAACAAATAAATAAATGGGCTGCAAATTGCCGGGCTAAAAAGCGTAGCAGGAGCAACAGAACACAGCTAACCACAAGGCGACCCCAGCTCGAGCGTAGCCAAACCGCCAGTTTGGACCAAGATTAATAGCTGTAATTGTTATTCATTGAGCGCCGCGCTCTGCTATTGTCTCAACACTTGGTCGGCCGTTTGAGCCGGACTCGTACCCGTAGCCCTAAACAGCTGCCTTTTTGGCTAATATCTTAAACCGCAAAGTCTGCCAAATTGCTGCATCTCGGGCATTGCCAAAACTAAATTGAAATGTTCAACCCTAACTGATGAGATAATATTTATAAAATTTTCCATTTTATTTACATAATTTTAAAGGATATAAAGTCGTAAGTAGAGATGCTACCACAGATCATAGTGCCTTGAGGTAACTGTATAATTATTGGAAATTATTAAGTATTACTGTAAATTAATTTTAATATGTCGGACTAGCTATAGACTCGCTCTCCCTCTCTCTTTCTCTATTTCTTTCTATTGCCTCTCTATGCAGTTCTCATTCAATTCAAACAAGATTTATAGAATATTTTGTTATATAAACTAGTAGAATCTTAACATGTTCACTCCCATCAAATTATGTATAGCCTTTCTATACGATTTTCATAATTTCAAAATGCTATTGGTTTACATGCCTCTAACTACTGTTCATATAAATTCAAAGAGGTCAACAGAAATGGCAGCAAAAAGCTAAAAAGACGCGCAGTGACGGGTCGAATACATCTGAGTGAGGGGGGGTGGGGGGACAGTGGAGGGGTTACGCAGGGTCGACTGTGGTTGGGTCGGGCGTGGATTCACGGACGTGCTCGGCTCAGAGCCAACGAACAATGTGCAAGTGAAGCCCCATAAATATTGTTTAATCGATGTTTGCTCTACGTTTTATTGCATTTATGGCGTTTTTAATGAGCGCGCCTCTTCGCTCGTTGGCCGGCAGCGCCGCAGCGGCGGCTGGGGCGGCCGGGGACGTTATAGTGCAACATTTTAATTTTATGCCTCGCATGGCGAACGGTTATGGTTGCCCGAGCGGCCAAAGGGGCGACTCGTAAGCCGCTAACGAAAGCGGTCGCCGAATGGGGCAGAAGGGTGCCAGCAAGGGGCTGTAGGTGGGTGCAACAAATGCGGCCGCGGTCGCTGTCGCTGTCGCTGTCGCTGTCGCCGTTGCCGTCGCCGCCGCAGTCGCTGCCAATAGGCTTACATCGTTTTTGCCAGTGACTTTGAACCGAAGCTCCAGTTGCCGTTGGCAGAAGGTGGAATGGGGGTTCAGGGGTGGACAGCAACGTCAATAGGCCGCAATGTATCCATGTCTGCGAAATTGACATTCATCAGCAATTAATTTTGTGCGCCTCGGCAACAATGTAATAGCCAGCAGGGAGAGCGAGCTGGCCGTGTACCGCGGTGGAGATTGTGTTGCCAATTGGCTCGTAAAAAGCAGATTATGCTCGCCGCGTTTGCAGTGTTGTGGATACTGCGGCGGGCCGACTTGGCCAACTTAATCTTATCGCTTTAACGGTGATTTAGCACGCCAGAGAAGCCAACGTCGCCGGCTCCGCCTTCGCCTCCAACTATGGCTCCGACCGAGCTACGTATCCTGCAGACGCGGCCATTAAAGTATCTCATCAAGTTTTATCGACCATTAAAATGAAATCCGTATTTAATTAACCAGCCCAAAATGTGAGCATGAATTGGCCTCGCCAGGCGCGCACAATTCCAATACCAAGCTCAATTCCAATCCCCCAAATCGAGTCTCTGTTGCTCCTTGGGCCGCGCTCTCCCAGTTAGTTTGTTGCTGGTTATGGTTATGGCGAGTGTTATGGCCAAACATGCGCTGAGCTTTTGGCCATGTTGGGCAACACCATCGAAGCAGTTTGGAGTGCTCGCATATCCAGCTCCATTTGAGTAACCCCTGGCCCGGGCGTGCCAAATTGGTTAACCTTAACAGGGCGGACGTCTGGGACCATCTGACAGGGTGTTGAGTGGCAGATTACATGCATTAGGCTGCCACTACGTAACCGCCCGCCATCCCTCTAGTCTCCCCATGCTCCGTTTGCAACCGCTGTTGCACATTTATCGCGCCTTGACAAATTTACGGCATGTAATTGCAGTCAGCTTGAAAATGAAACCGTCGAAAAATCCACAACTTCATAAACACACAGACAGCCCCACAGCTCCGCAACGTGCTCCGGCCGCGGCTTGTTCGTCAGACAACTCCTGGTCGATCGTTGGCCAATTGTCGGCCTCTGTTGCGGCCGCTTATCGCCAGTTGGTTTTCCGCGCGCGCTACCCAGCAATTTGTGGCTTTGGGTTTCCTGCAAGCCCTGCGATCGGACTGCAGACTCCAATTTCAATGAACCTCCTTAGCCTGCGCTAAGCCAACTCAGCGTAGTTCATGCTTCAATTTCCAGTAGGCTTGATGCTCACACGCCGCCTTTCACTGCCGATTCGAACTGAATTGGACCCGCATTCAATGGATTGTTGCTGTGCCAGCGGAAGTTTGTGCCTCTGTCTGTGTGTGCCATAATTTATTTGTCAGTGTAGTCGGCCAGCTGGCCGAGCAGCCAACTTAAGCCAGCGCCAACTTCTGCAGACCCACACACACGCACGCTCACATACCTACCCCCCTGGGCAGCGACTGTCTGACTGGCCAGCAACAGCAACAGCAACAGTAGCCACACAATGCGCCCACACACACCCTCATTTCGGGGATGCGGGTGCGCGTGCTGATACCGGCCATTAGAATGCGTCAGCCATGTTTCGCCCATTTGCCTGTGTCGCGGGTCCACCCTAAGTGGTCACTCCAACTGGAGCTGCATACAATTACTCATACTTGAACATAACTCAAAGATAAAGCATTATATATGTACCGCAAATAAAAACATTCTTGACTACTTAATAGCAAAACAAATTTCCCTACTTTAAGATAGATAAAGCTGAGGGCAAGACCAACTAAGATTGATGTCTATATCAAGAGTTTATAGGTATATATATATATACATTATATATTTATTTGAGAAGATGATATTCTTAACTCTATACATATTATATGAATGACTGATATACATATATAGTCAATTCGCATGGAAATTGGCATTACTTCAAGCATTTTGTCTTTTACTTAGAGAATTTATCACATACTATCTATCTCTAAACCTAATCGTATACCTCATATAGCTACCTTTCATTAATCTACAGGCATATGACTTTCTAGTTTAGGCATAAAATAAAAAAGAAAGTGTTATAAGCGATAATTGGTTATATAGGAGAAAGAAAAAACACTCTTTAAAGCCGCAAGGTGAAGAGTGACTTGTAGGGCAAGTGCGCATCCTGAAGCGATGGTATCTTCAACTGTCCATGGTCTAGTGCTGGCATAAAAAATGAAGACGACGTGATCCACAAAAACGAACAGAGACGAGAAATGAAATATGAATTGCAGTTTAAAATGTGTTTTGTTACGTACAACACGGCGCTATCTCCGACCACGGGCTGATTGATGGTTGCGCACCTACGCAGCGCAAAGGCCAAAGTGAGCGGGGCAAATTAAATGGTATTATTAAAAGGTAACAAGCTAAACGCCTTTTAAAATTTTGGACACCGAACTTGAAAACAGTAAAAAAGCAAAAGAAAAGAAATGAAAGAGCTGCGAGCCTGAAGCCGAATGCGTTATTTATGCATTAGCAGCGGAGTCGCTGCACCTGCCAAAACGAAGGCGACGAACCCCATTGCCAGTCGGACTATGTGAGTGACTGACTGACTGGCATGCAGCCCTTAGTTGCACTACTGTAGATTTAAATAAATTCCGAATTAAGAAAAACACAGCACAAAGGGTTTCCACATCCACATCCACATCCACATCCACATCCACATCCACTTCCAGACCCCATCATCAATTCATCAAAACACGAGCTCGCCTTCTGCAAGGGGTAAGCGAAGGAGCATAGCGCGGCGGCAGTTCGACTGCTGATTAAAACAAAAAGGACGATAACCAGCGGAAAAAATTAGAGCAATGTGCATAAGGTCAATATGGCATAAATTTTGGATGCGCGTCTCAAAAAAAAATGAAGGCGAAGAAGGAGCAGGAGACGATCAACTTGTATTTCTGATAATGACGCAACATTTGAGGTTAATTTTTGTGTTTTTATATTTTGGTGGTGCCCGGCGGAAATGCCACGACAGACAGGTGAGTTTCTGAGCTCACACATGAGAACAAAAAAAAAACACTCTCAAGTGATAGATGCGTATCCTGGTCCTGCGCGTGTTCGGCATGCGCTGCCCATGAACATTTGGCCCCCGGCCTCCAAGGCGGCTGCAATCGCGTGCGGCCAGCAGCTTCCAATGTGTGACATGGGCAGCCGCCAACTGCAACAAGGTGTGGCCGTTAGCTTCTCATCTAATCGGCTGCTCTAATAACCTATCTAGCCAGTCCCGGCCTTGCATGACGTCTCATCACCTGCCTGTCGGATGAAGCAATCGACCTTTGTGGCCTGACTGTCTGTCTCTCTCTCTCTCTCTCTCTCTTTATATATCTCTCCCTGTCTCCTGGCACATGGAGATTATATTTGAGTTTGTTTGCGTCGCGTGATTTAAGCATTTGTTTCCTGATACACTTTAATTACGGGTTGCTCTGCTCTGCACCTCGCCTGGCGCTTTGTAATTGCAGCATCTGCAGGTTATAGAATCGGAGTTGGGGCACGCAGCAGTTGCTTCGCATCGAAATTGAATTCAATGAACTGCAAAATCATCTGGCTGATGAGTTTTCAACTTGGTACAATTGTTTAAATTTCATGAGCTTATAATACCCTGTAAGATCAGATGTTAGTTAAATGGGTCTGATAGACAGAGAGGAAGATACAAGATACTAAACTTATAGTATGAGATTTATTCTTTTGTGATATTTTACCATGGTATATAATCAATACATATTCTTATCAGTTAGAGCTTTTAATACCCTGTAATCACAGAAAAGAATGAATCGGGTATATTATACATTAGAAAAAGTTTACAAATAAACATGCATTGAAAATTGACAAAATCTTAAGACAAATTCTTTCATCATAAATAATTTCTAGGCGCTAAAACTTGACCTTTTAGTACCCTTTAAGAAAAGAAGTTAGTGAAAGTTAGTAAAATTTTTGAAAAATATGAAAATAAAATTATAATTTCTGTGAAATTCCTTTATCAATCAATACCAATACTCCTACGGGAGTCTCATTCTTTCAAGCCACATTCGAGAACGTTTTCCTTTGCTTATGTACTCTATTCTATTTGATGTGTTCTACGTATTTATTTACCGTGCATTTATTAGCCTGTTTATGTTGTTAATTCGTCACGTCTCCGACTAAATGATGAATGTCTGTCAATTTATGTGTATAGGCGATCGTGTGGGGGTCCTGAGACGGCTGACGGCAGCGGCAAAGGTAGCCAGAGTCGCGCGACCCATCGATAATCAACGTCAATCGGTTAGTTAACATATATGCATGTCAGAATGTATGAGTATGTGTGTATGGTTGTGTGTGTGTGTGTGTGTGAATAGGTGTGTGTGTGTGTCACGTAGCTCATAAGCAGCGGCATTATGAAGATTAATATGAGACCTAATCACGTGGTAACATAAATGAATTGTCATTATATTACACTAACCGTCTCTCTCTCTCTTTCTCTTTCTCTTTCTCGTCCTCTCTCTCACTCTTAAGCACACAAATACATGTCTGGCGGCGACTAGGCGACAAGTGCGGCAGACACTTTAAAGCGACTAATTCCATTTTCCAAGGCACCCCGCAGCCTGTCCTTCTACACGTTTTTCTTTTATCAGCTCTGACGGAAATCTCTAGCTACAGCTTGCTTAACCCACACACACACACACACAGGCATGCCGGCTTGTCCTTTGTAGCCGCTTGCTACCTCAGTACAAAACATCGATCGCTTTTTGATGATGATTTTTGATTAAGTGGCTGCGATTTGTCAAAATATTTCACGCTTGCTGAGCCACAGACTCTGAGTCGGGGCTGGGGAGTCGCACGTGAGCGAGAGTTGGGGTGACTGCTGCTGCTGCTGCGGCTGATGCTGCTGCTGCTGCTGCTGGCAATGGGACACAGAGTAATCAGTACTCAGTACTCGATGTCATCGTCCCATCAGCGTTGGCGTTGCTCAGCTCTGGCTTGACACGGCAACAAAAACAAAAGCGAAAACCAACTGCAGAGAGTGACAATCGGAAGGCACTCGGCTACCTGCAACTGTGCGACTCCCAGTCGGTGGCTGGGATTGGATTGTTAGCTGGTGCGATTCTAAGTCGTTCGCTGTGCACCTGACAGCACCTGAGTTGTAAGCAACGTTCTGGCTTCTGTCAGCAGCGGAGTTGACATTAAAAAATGCCCACAATGCGTTATGTTTCAATAAATGGCCGGCAAGACAATGTCGAAATAGTAAACAGTCTACGGCAGCGACTGATAAAGATAAAGATTTCGTGAGCAGCGTGTCAGAGTGACTAATTGACAGACAGACAGACAGAGAGGCAGCAATACGCATCGCTGTATTGATCTGAATTATCAACAATTTGTACGAATACGTGTTGCAGATGTGAATGGAACTTGGCTGGTTGGTTTGGGCCTGGTTGATGCCCTCAGCTGGCAGCTAATTGATGTGCAATAATAAATCTGACAAACTTTTCAAATAAAAATACAAAAATACAAAAAAATAAAACACACACAGACAGACACTTCGCTGGAAAACCATCGCGGACTTGTTTCGGACCAAGTGCTAAGAGACAAGCCAATCCAATTACGAGCGTCTCGAGAGCTGCAGCTAAGTGAAGCTAAACTAACTTCAAGTCTATGGAGCTCTACAGCTCCAGATCCGATGCCAGTTTCAGCTCCAATCGCGGAGCTGCAAAGGGAGCGCCAGTTGACACATGCGAGCAACTGCAACTCGTCTGGGCCCCCAGGCCGCGCCCTGCTGCTGCTGCCCGCACTATCTGCTGCCATAAAAGCAGCAACAGCAACGTGGATAAGAGTTGGGAGAGTGCGAAGTGGAAAGTGGGCAAGAGGAGGAGCTGCCTGTTCGGCTGCCTGCCTGGCTGCCTTGCTGGCTGACTGGCTGGCTGACTGCAGCGACAAAGGCAGAACGGCAGAAGTGATGACCGGACAACAAACTACATTCAACAGATAAATACTGAATTTATGACTTAATTTAACTGCGAGCCAACGACAATTTTGATGATACCGAGCTGGCTGTCGGGCTTTAGCTAAGGAGGCGAACATGAGTGGGCAGTGGCAGTCACAGCTCGGCTGTGGCCTGGCATTGGGATCGTACATTAGCCAATCCTGGTCGCACATCGCTTCATTCACAGCCAGCGACAAACATAACTCAAGCTGAAAGTGGGGTAGATGCTGGGGCTGGGGCAAGGGCTGGCAGCTGTAAGTACTTGGATCTGGCTATAGGTATGGGTATGGGTATGGGTATGGGTCTGGGCTTAGGGTCTGGCCTGGTTTGCTTGATGTCTCTATTGGCGCATTGACTAAAATAAGAGAAGCTCAGCGCAATTTGCGTCACAGCCAGCAGCAAATTGAGGAATTGAGAAGGTGGAGCTGGGGGCAGCAGAAAGAGGCTGCCGATGGTTATCAATTGAGCAACAATGTCGCTTTGAGTGTGTGTGTGTATGACTGACTGTGTGTGTGTAGTTTAATGTGCCTGCATTAATTTATCGCTGCTCTACGCGCACAAATTGTTGCCGAAGGACATCAGGCGATGCTAGATGCAGCCACATGGCAGCCCCGAAATCAGAGCAGCTCAATGATGGAAACTCAGCTCAGCAGATGCGCAAGCATCAGACAGCTGTCTGTTTGGCCCGGCAGGAAGGAAACAGCACTTGCACAACAAAATAGGCTCTGCACCTCCGGCTGAACTTGCGTGTTTCGTATGCCAAGCGAGCTCTTAATGATATTACGCGTAGCTGCGTACAAAAGATTTACAATTCTCGGGCCCAGGCAAGTCGACTCAACTCGAACTCGAGCTCGAGCTCGACCTCAACACAGACAACTTTGTGACAGCAATTAAACGTCTCGGTCAACCTGGGTTTGCCTTTCACCCGGCTTCTTCTTTAAGCCAAAAAAAAAACCAAAAACCAAATGGTATACACCTTCTAGTTGTGCTGTGCGTGTTGTAAATATCTAGGCATCCATGAGTAGCTTTGGAGTTCACACAGCAGGCCGAGCTAGGCCAAGCCAAACCAAACCAAACGAAACGAAACGAGACGTTAGCGTTTCGTGACCCAAACAAATTATTAATTATTAATTGGGGAAAATATGCTATAATTGTGGCGGTCGCTTCTTTTTTGGCCCAAAAATTAAATGAAATTAGCCGACCAGGTAATTTCACTTTGCATGTGACGAATTTCAAACCGACTCGAGTCGACTCTAGTCTCTAGTCTCTCGTGACCTGGGTCGCTGGTTACTGGTGGGTGAACCATTTGATTGGGTCAATGCGGACAGCTGGAATGCATTTTCCTTGCAGGCGATGCAGTGCTAAACGCAATGACCGAAATGAGAGAACAACAAACATTTTGAAGATTTTCTTTCTGCTCATCGACTTCAATTTGGTTGGGCAGTTGTCACATGAGAATGCCGGTCCAGGCGAGGGCAGGCCAGGGCAGTCCAGTTCCGAACAGGACACTCTGACAGACAGACAAATCAGCAGTTGAATGCATTTAACACTTCGCAGCGGTTAACAAGTTCAGCTTTGACCGTTGCTTTGTGGAGCCAGAACGATTCCGATGGAGCGCAACGCGGCGCGACGCTTCGATAATTTTGATTTATGTGGGTAAATCATGAAGGGAACGCAAAGATTTACGACAGATCAGCCGCAGATTTATTACTTTTTGATAGCGCTCCAGAACAGACTGCGAAAAATGGATTCGCGGCTGCACCGATGCCGATGCCGATGCGGATGCCGATGCGGATGCCGATACCACATGTATGTTAGTATAGCTGCAGAGCACCAAGGTGTACCGGGGCAGGTAAATGCGCTAATGCGTGCCGCCGCGTTTTTAAGTTGTTCTAATTTGCCAGCGCCTGTCCTCCAGCCAATTCCCATACAGCCAAAAGGTGTCATCGACATCACTGGCCGTCGCCGTCTTCAGCAAATGGCAGCAATCTCTTCACATTAACTGCGGATGCATCATTGTTAGCTGGAATAAAACAGAATTGATTTGCTTAAGAATCAAGATCAGTGCGGAACAAGTTAGGGGATGTGAAGCATATTGATTGGAGACTTTGAATGTACATAGTTGAAATCTTTCTCATAATCTTTTACAATTTAATATATAAAATGATCAATTTCAAAGTTAAGTACATCATAAGTCTAGAGCTTAAGCCATAACCAAAAATGTATACCCTATAAAAATCGATTCAAGATATAAAGGCATTGAAGCATGGCATGGGAACTTTCTAGGGATGCATAGTTTTAAGTCTAGGAACATCATTTATCATAATATATTTATATAATATTCCTAATATTCTTATTCTTCTATATAATATGCCTAAGTCAATAACTAGTTAACTAGTTCATTCACAGCATTCATTGCTTTGTAGCATAAATAGCTTGTATTAAGTATATGAGAGTTTAGAAACTAACTATTTCCCTGCCAAGTATGAAGCGATGAAATCATTTTGTGTTACGCTGTGGCTCCGCAATGGGAAAGTTGTGGATTGTGGGGCCATCTTCGTTGCCACCTGGTTGCTCTTGTTGGCAGTTTCGATTTACTTGGCACAGTGGCAAGAAAAAAGAAGAAGGCAAACGCTAGACTGGAGCTGGAGCTGGAGCTGGAGCTGGAGCTGCAATCGTGATTCGTAGCTGGGCTTCGAGCGCAATTATAACGGTGCAGCGTGGTAATTACCTGTGAATGGCATTTGCATAATAGTAGCAATCACCAGGGCGGCCGTCCGGAGGTTGGCGGCGGGTGGTTCAGCCAGCCAGCCAGCCAGACTTGGGCCGGCCGCGTTTCTACAGCTCGGACAGAAGCCGAAACAAAAAGCAATGCAATTACGTGCACAGAGCTCTACCATCAGGCAACGCCAGCTCCAACACCAACATCTCCCAGTGCGCTGCCCAACCAGCCCAACACGCTTGATGGCACCACCACCACCACTAGCAGCACCACCAGCAGCACCTCTAACTCCAACACCAGCGACACCACCGTCGCCATCTCCGTCTGGGTCTGGTTCTGGTGTTGTTGCCACGCTCTGACGGCTCTCGGCCGCCATTTTGCTGCGTTTTCCGTGACCGTCGGCCTCGCTGCTCCTCCTGCTCACCACTCCTCAGTGCTCCTCAGCGCTGGCAATTGCGCTTCGCTACTCGTGGCTCGTAGCTCGTAGCTCGTAACTCGTAACTCGTAACAATGTAACAAGTCGTTGTTGTTGTAGCTGTTGTATTTGGTACGCTTTCCACACGCCCTCCTCCGCCTCCATCCCCTCCACTGCCGCCCACCGCCCACCAGTTGCCCTGCTCCTTCGCCCTCCCACGCCGGCAGCTTGTCAGGCAGTCGACAACAATGTTAATCGGTCTTATGGTTTGCTCAAGATTCGGGTGACTAAAGACGTTGCTACGTCCATTTATATGCAAATTGCGGTATTTATCGCCATTTTGTTTTTCATGTTCGCTTTGTTTTTCTCTTATTGCGCTTTTTGTGCAACTTCTAATTGCAGCCGCATTGGAGAAACTGCCGCTGGCTGGAAATGAAAGCGTAGTTGTAGCTACTTTTCCGTGAAGTGGAGCCGCACTGGGAATGGCCCATCGCGATGGGCCAGGGTGTAGGGTGCAGGATGTGGAGCATGGCCTGTGTTGCATTTAATTAACCTTATAACGGTTCGCTAACTAAAAGTGCCTTTCGATCGTTTGAATTTGAATTTGTGAATTATACGTTGCGGTCACTGGACAGCCTCGATTTGAATGTGAATGCAAATGCTGCCATCTAGTGCATACATAGCAAATTGGGAGCTCAAACTGGCGCTGCAGTTGGAGCTGGAGTTGGAGCTGGTCCAAATGCTGATCGGGTCATCAGCACAATCATCAGCGAAACTCGAGTTTTACTTTGAGCAATCGGAAATTGGTTCGTGACGTGCGGCGCTCCTGTTGCAACCTGCCCACCTGCCCCACCTGTCCTCCTCGCTGCCGCTGCAGCCAAGTCAAACAGTCAACATGTTTTTGAGTCCATCTCGATGGGGACCGGGTGCAGGAGCGCCTTTTGTTATCGAATGCAAAACTATTTAGCCATTGCATGTTGTTAATAATTTTAAAATCAGATTTCCGCAAGTTTGACGCAAACACGAAGGTAGCCATAGCTGCAGGAGTTTTGTTTTGTTTTTTTTTTTCTTTTTCTTTTTCTTCTTTTTTTGTGTTTTGTTTTCTTGTTCATGACGTGTCCGTGTCTTGATTGCGGTTGATGCAATGCGCCCTTAAAACCAGCGACAGCGCAGCAACAGAGGCTGCGACTGCGACGGCGACAGAGGCTGGGACTGAGATTGGGACTGAGACTGGGACTGGAACCTGACAATTGTTGCGCAATTACACAGAAGACCTATGGGCACGCAACTTTTCGACGGTTTTGCGGCTGCGACTGCCAAAGAATATCTACAGAATGCGAGTCCAATCCCAACTCTTAAACTCGGATCACGCCTCAGAAAACTGCTCCTGCTGCTGCTGCTGCTGCTGATGTTGCTGCTGCTGCTGTTGATGTTGATGTTGAATGTGTCTGTTGCTGTTGCTGCTGTCCTCAGCTTTGGGTTCGTCCTCAATCACGCCATGCACATGAACTACTTTAGTCCGTCTCCGTCTCCGTCTCTGTCTTTGTCTTCGTCTCTGTCTCCGTCTTAGTCTTCAGCTGCTTTGCCCTTCGCTTCGTCCGTGTCATCGTCAGTTGTTGTTTCTGCAAAATCAATGTTGACGCAAATACGTGTATGTAGAATCATTTTACCGACAGTTCGGACTTATTTCTTTCGCTACCGAATTTAATTGGATTTTCTCCCTGACTTAAGGGCTTTAACTGCTGTGGTATGTGGAAATCATTTCTGCCCCAGACACGCAATGCCTGGCTTCCAGCAGCAGCAGCTGAATTAGCTTGTCGCAGGAGCACTGCATTAAGAACTTGCCCCGCGTGGCTGCCCCCACCGCTTCCCCATGCATCCCACCCAGCCCCCTCATTCGATCCGTAGTTAAGTAAAAACTCACTTAATTTAGCGACGGCGAGGAGTTAATCATTACATTTCGCCAGTCGCCGGCAGCCAGTGGAGGTCAACTCTATGTGAGTGCGTGCCAACTGAAGAGAGACGATCTAGGATTTGACTATGGGTTTCTATCATATAACATATGACATTAACATTCATAATAATATGACATATGTAATCAAAAGTGATATAAAACTACATTTTACGGTTCTGTTTCAGAGATGAAGATCTTTTGAGTCAAAATCTCTAAAAGCTTCTTAGTAAACCCTATTTATACAAGTTTTTTTTTTATAGTTTATTCAGTTTATTTGTTTCTAAAAAGCTTTAATATCGAATTTCAGTTGTATATTGACTTGGCATTTGTTTATCGCAAAATTCAGTAGCCAAAAATACTAATTTTTGTTTTTTGTGTTTTTTTTATAGACTTGTAAAACTCCATTTGTGTCCGCCTGAAGAAGAAGGCCACAATAAAAACAATCGATTAGTTAGTATTCAAGCTAGAAGCTTTTGGGCACCTTTTGCCTTTTCGCTTCGACCAGACAAAGGGCGGAACTTTATAATTCTGAGCAGGCGCTAAGCACTTCCTCAGATGGCGGCCATTGTCGAGCGGCGACAACAAAAAAGAGAAGCCCGAGCTCATTTCCGCTGACTGTGGGTCGAAAGCGCCGAAGAACTTCGACTGCAATTCCCCAAATGAGCTGAGATGTGAAATCTTGTATTGGGCCGTTAATACCTCTGCCTAAATTCCGACTTCAGCATTAAGTATTTCTAATTACAGTCGTGTATAGTTCTTAAAGAGCTATGAAAAAGAAATACAACCTGAAAAAATGTGAAGAAAAAAATATTCATCAGCGGCGGCAAATTTCATTTTTACGGTTCAAAAGGTTTGTGGCCATTGTGTTATTGCCCAAAGAGTATCGTTGGGGAGGGGAGTGCATATGAATACTGATGCGGATAGCCGTGTAACCCCTTGGTTAGACCATTACACACACCCGCAATCGCAATCAGCATATGCATATGCCTACATATGGGTAAACATCACCGCGCCGCTAACCAAAGGCACAAAAAAGCCCACAGCGGGCACTTCTTGTCTATGTTGCAGACGGACAGACAGCCGGACAGGCGGACAGGCGGACAGCCGGACAGCTGGGCCCGCCAAACAAACAAAAACAGGAAGCGTGGCTACCACAAATATGCGCGGGTCTGCGCAGGAGGGCTTTGACTTGGGTTTGGCTTTCGGCTATGTCTTGAGTTTTGGGCTTGGGCTTGGGCTTGGGCTTGGGCATTGGGCATTGGCTGCCACTTGCATGTAGATACTAGATCGCTATCTGACTAGGAACTCTGCTACAGAAATAATAGTGAAATAATGTTAAAATAATGGCGGCGGCATCGGCGACGGTGGCGGCTGGCTGTCAGGCGGCCATAATTAATTCCCCATACCCGAAAAAAGGCGCACGAAACGCAATTAGGCGCGAGCATAATTTGTTGGCGACGTCGGCAGCGGCAGCGGCAGCGGCACAATTGGCATGCAAATGGCTCGGAGAGCGAGCTCTTTGTGAGCCCATTAGATACAGTGATAAATGCTTAATTAGGCGCGTAATTAACGTAATCAATCATGCTGGCCGAAAACAAAATGAAAATCAATCATCAAAAGGCCAGAGAGGGTGGTTGGCGGGGAGGTTTGAATCGACCGAGCGCCATTATCCAATCTACGGCAATCAACTGCAGTGAGAAATAAGCCAGCAATAATGATTTTCTATAACATTACCAACCAACTCAAACACACACACACACACCCTCGCATACATATTCTGTGCGCGGCTCATTCGGAAGCGTTTACATTCCAAATGAGAACCTACAAATCGTCTTTAACCGTTTAGCGGGGGTTCAGTGAGCGACAGTCGCCAGCGCTCATTGGCTACTGAGCGCATGCGGCAAATACATATGCCAGAGCGAGATGACTGCTGTGCAGGCTGCTGTAGTAGCATTGGTG
The DNA here is from genome assembly GCA_037075265.1 of Drosophila nigricruria. NCBI lineage: Eukaryota > Metazoa > Arthropoda > Insecta > Diptera > Drosophilidae > Drosophila > Drosophila nigricruria. Next base: position 8,570,306 of record JBAMCI010000227.1, on the reverse strand, counting down.
TGACTGGCACGCCTCTGCCATATGCAGCGCTCTCACTCAAATTGAGTTCGACTCAAACTCAACTGAGCCCGTAATTATGACATGGGCATTTTGATTATGTAAGTTGAGCTACAGTGTGAAAATGAGAAAAATAACCAGCAACAACATTTAACTAAAGACAAATTTTGTGTTTCTCTCTCACAGTCAAATCAAACATTTTTCAGTGAAACGCAACTTTTTGCTTAGTCTTTTATCTTCGGAAATAAACAAATATTAATACTAGTAGTCGATTGTGCGCGTGCGTGTGTGTATGTGTGTGTGTGTGTATGTATATATATTTGCGGTGGCATTTTGCCGGTTAAAGTTTGCCTTTTAATTTGAATTATTGTTGCTTTTGCGGTGGCAAATTACAGCCCATTAAAATTGATTATTTTTCATTATCTGTCAGAGGGCTAATTAGCAATCAGTCGAGCTGGTGGATCACGCCCCACTGAGAGCCTCCATGTTCTATATATAATATATAGTTTCGACCAAAAATTGCCATGTTGTTGATTGCGGTGGTTGCGGCCTGTGCGACACTTTTGCTGCATTGCGACGCCTTCAAAGTGGACAATTGGCTGCCAAAACAAACCAGAGCTTCCGCTACATAACTGTATACATGTGTATGTACATATAAGAAAAGCGCCGTTTTCAAAGCTGCACAGGCCTACACAGAGTCACGCACGATGAGCGGCGCTCCATTTGCCATAATCACAACGCCGAGAACGAGAAACAAGAGCTACCGCAGTTCGACCGACAGCCATTACTTAAAAAAATACTCGTACTCGACATACAAACTTACAGACATACAGACAGACAGCCATGGGCTGCAAGGGCACGGCGATCCAAAGCAAAGCCAACCAGCGTCGTTGCCTCACTTACATACACACACACATACATTCATACATACATATGCATATGTATGTACTGGAGAGTGGGCAACGGGAATAAGCTCGGGAATGGGCAAATAAATCAATTAGGCGCGTCGCGTCGCGTCGCATCGTCCACTGTCTGTGTAAGTGCGTCTCGCTCACACCGCTACTGGGCAGTAGGAGTAGGGTGGATGTGAACGTGGAACATAGCCCCATGATTTCTGCTCACTCGCTCTAGCCAACAGCGAAAAGTAACTGCATCCCGCTCGCACTGATTGTGTGTGTTTTGCGGTGGGGTTGGTTTGCGCTTAATCGGTTACTGTTACTGGCTAGCCAGTCGCGAATTCTTGGCTTTTTTGCCTGGACCTGCCATTGATGTCTGCCTTAATGCGTTTTTTGCTCACCCTGGGCCAACCCGGTCCGGCCTTAATGCAGTTGGATGGCTCCTGCACAGCGGGCGCCCACGCTGAGCCATTGCAAAGCCAGTCCGCAGACCGGACAGCCAACGGACAGATGGACGACGAGGTCCGCAGTGGCAGACAAGCAGCAACCATGAATGCCCTCATATATCATAATCAAAGTGTGCGATTAGCAGCAACGGCTGCCCGGGCTTCCGTTTGCTTCACAACTTTTCTACCAGCTCCCTCGTTATGTCTACGCCAAAGCAAGCAGTTGACAGAAACAGTAGGAGAAGAAGAAGAAGAAGAAGAAATAAAAATGGAATACAAAAAACTTTTACCATGTCTGTCACACATACGCCCAGTATTACAAAACAAAATCACTCATCAATTAAACTGGCCGAAAAGTTTTTGAGCTGCTCAGCAGCGGCAGAGCTAAACAAAGCAGCGACTGCTTAGGTAGTCAATTAATTATTGAACTTTTACTACTGTTTGAAAGCCGAAACTCGCCGAAACGCTCAATTGTGCGCTCTCTCGCACGCACACACTCACCGATTCACTCACTCACTCACTCACTTACACACGTGCGAAAACGAGTAAAACAAGCAGAGCCCCAATGCTCGCTCGATGGCAACCACAGCTACAAGCAAACAAGCAACAACGACAGTGGAAGAAGAAGACGCAACAACAGTTGAAAAAGAGGAAGAAGAAGAAGCTTGAACTGTAACAGACCAGACCCCGATCAGCTGCGGCAGAGAGACAGGCAGGCAGGCAGGCAGGCGAGCAAGCAGGCAGGCAGGCAGGCAGAGGCAGCAAGCGCGCCGAGTCAGTTTCTGTCTCAGTCTCAGTCGACTCAGTCGGCGTCAGCCAACAGCGTGAGTGAGTGCGCGTCGAACGGGAACGTAGCCCGTTCGCGTTCGTTTATATTTTCTGTGCTCCTCTCGAGCGTGTGTATGCATGTGCATGTGTTTGGCTGTGTGAGTGTGTCGCAAGACGAGCTCAAAAGGCCGACGGTTAAGCAAGGCCCAGCCGAAATTATCAAACAAAAAATTGCATTTAACTAAGCACGCGCTCAAAATTCAAGATAATTGTAAACTTTTAATCGGCTGCTGAAGGATTAACAAAAGTTATCGATAACTAAAAGCGATTACTGTGTTATCTTGACTTATTGTTGTGCAAGTGTGGCATGGCTACAACGGGGGCAACAGCAGCCACCACAAGGACCTCCAGCAAAAGCACAACAGCGGCTCAAGCGCCAGCCGTCGATTATTCAACCATCACGCCCACTTGCACCACCGCCACAGCAGTCATGCCCACTGTGGGCATAGCGGCTGGCCTGCCCGTGGGCATGGCAGCTGTGCCCCATCTGCCGCTGCTGGGCGGCTGCCTGGACAATGCGGCCAACAAAGCCATTGCAACGGGCAGCGGTGCACAGCCGACGGCATCAGCAAATCCCAGTCTAACGGCCGTTCTGCCCACACCCACAGGTGAGTCTAACGATTGGACTTAGCTTAACCCTAGCCCCAACAAAAGCTCGCCAAATCTTACCCGGCTCAGCACCTTGCTGGTCCAAACAATTCCCTGAATTGTCAAGGATACACAATGTAGCTGCCAAAAAAAAGAGAGCCCAGGCGACAGTCCCAAATTAAAAATTCCTGACCGAGCCTGAGCTGAGTCTCAGTTGAGACTTGGCCGTTGGAAAAGCGCAATGATTTGGAAATTTCACAACAGCAACAACACGAACAACAACAACAATAAGTTGACTGCCAACTGTTTTGGTCTTTCGCACATCAGTGGCAATTTGTTTTGCACAAGTATGGGTTGTCAAATAAAATTAGTTCATGTCGGCGGCCAAAGCGGCCATCGAGTGGCCACGTCGAGATGCGACTGCCACTGGCGGCGTCGAGCGCAACTGCTGGCCGGTTGGGGGCGCGCCGGTGGCAGTGGGCGGCGGGAAGCAGCGAATGTGGTTGCAGGCCAAAGCTTTGACTTGTCTCTAAAAGGTGTTGGAAGTTGCACAATAAATAAATAATTATAAAAAGAGCACAGAGACGGAAAACCAGCAAAGGCACACACTCAACACACACTAGCACACACACACACACACTAGCTGCGACCGGCCTGGGCCTGGGCTTGGGCCTGGGCATGGGTACATGGCATACATTGATGTTTAAGCACTGGGCAGAAACCATACTTAAGGGTTTCGAATTACTTGATGCGTGTATTCGCATTATTCTTAGAAAGCCGACCGTATAAAAGGTGTGCACAATGATTTTCAAGTGTACATAGCCCCAGCTAAACCGATGCTCATGATGACGGCCTGCATTCGAGTGCCATCCACATGGTTATGATGTTTATGCCATTTATGTCGCCCGACTTTGAGCTATGTGGCAAGCATGAAGCTAAGCCACTTGACCGGAAATTAGCTGTAGTCAAGGGTTGCTACTCTCAATGGCCATCAATCCAAATGATGTATTGAAAGAGATACAAGATTTTGACATATATATATATATGGCTGAGATGTGAAGATAAAGAAAGTATTGCAAAAGGAATTCGACTTGGATATATTCTTAATACATAATATAATCAAATATCTGCTTAAGACATTAATGACAGAACAGCCCGACTTACTTCCTGAAGTCGATTTTATAGAATATAAACGGAAATTCTATATATATAAAAAAAAACTTGACCTTATTATAATCAAAGATCTACTTAAGAAATTAAAAATCATAATTTCTGATTTTGAGAATCTATTATGAAATAATCTATAAATGAAAGTAAATTTTTTAATAATAGAAGACATTAATGGCAGAACCACCCAACTCAATCTACTTCCTGATCATCATCTTATGTTGATCAAGTATATATATAAATATATATTTTATAGCTCAGAACAATTTTCTTGCTTAACAGAATTTGTGGCTTGTCATTCCAAAAGTTATTTACGTTTATAGGATATACAAATAATAAAGATAAAATAAGAATTTCCCAAAGAGCGCAGCTGTTTTGAGCTTAAAAATAGCAAGTCAATATTATTAAGCTAAATTGAGCGATTGAAGACAATTATAATCTAAATAAACAAAAACATAAAGTGAAAAAAATACCCTCTAAAAATAAACAGAAAACAAACTAAAATAAATTTACAACGAACTTTACCAGGCGCATGATGAAATGGCTAAATTTCTTAAGCTAAGACAATTTAAAAGTTAATTTTGAATTATAACATTTAGATTTTGTATATGACTTCAGCTCTAATAATTAATTTAGACACTTATAAATTCTAATAGATAATTCAGTTTTAATTAATCCAACTGGCTGGCAAATCTCATTGCAAGTCGATCATCTTCGCGAGCTAAACGTGTGAAGATCACAATATTACGCATTAAAAAACCAGAAGCCCCAACGAGTAATGTGCTGCGCGCGACAAACAAGATCAGCGAGCAGTAACTGCAGAGAGAGAGAGAGACGAACAGAGTGAGAGAGAAAGAGAGAGTTAGCATAGCGAGGATCTGCTGGTGGAGCAGAGCGCTTAGTGAGGGCTGCACAAAAAGCGGGCAAGTTTAATTTATATGCAGTGCTGGCAGCCGCTGCGGCAAAAACTTTACCGGTAGCAATAAATCAAACTATCAATTGAATTCCGAGGCGATCATCACTTGTGTTCTCTCCCTCTCTCTCTCTCTCTTTCGCTCTGTCTGTCACTGCTTTTCTCTCGCTCTGTTGCGGCGTCGCTTCTTGTTACAAGCTGCGCCAAGTCGTGCGATTTTAAGCCGATTTTGCAATTGACTGAGGTGCGTCGAGGCAGCCGTAGCTGTCGCATTGCTCGCTAAGATCGGTAGTAAATCATTTGCTGCAGCCCAGTTGCAAGTTGCAAGTTGCTAGTTGCGAGAGTCAGCCTCAGCCTCAGCCTTAGCCACTGTTGACATCCGTGGCATAAGCGCAGGCAGCGTGTACTTCGCGTCTGGTGATTGGGCTGGTCGTCAATTGTTTGGAGCGCAGCATAAATCAGGCATAACCATAACCAAGCGACCACAACAATTGGTGCAACATGTGGCTGTGCAACAAATTGCCGACTTGCCCCCAAGCAGATCAGCTACACGGCTTTAATTAGCACAGCTAGCGGCCTAGTCGAGGGTCAGACTCGGCCTGTTGGGCATACCAACGCATCTGCAACTGGCTAAATGCCATTGCCACACACGCAGTGGTGCAGCGGTGCAGCGATGCAGGCATGCCAAATAAAAAAATAAAAAACAGAGGTGTTAAAATGTGTGCAGTTCTCGCGATCAGATAAAATGTCAAAATGAACATAAAAGCTTCTACATCTGAGGAATTGCTAATCGGTACAGCTACCCGAAGAAGCAGGCCATGCTCGATCCCAACAAATTGCCAGCGGAGACATCAGGAATTTCATAAATTCCAGCTCAAATTAGCTGTTGGCAGTCGGCAGTTGGCAGTAGTCGGCAATCGTTGGCCGTGCCAAACTGATTCATGGACGGGACGGTAATGGACCACACCACGTCCACTTGACACGCCATTATGACCATAAACGTTGACACTTCCGCCAGCAAAACGGCAAAGCTTGTAGCACTCGTCGTCTCTGCTATGTGCGATGTGCGATGTGCGCTGTGCCAGTCAGTCAGTGTCTTCGCTTCAGTCTTTGACGTGTTCGATCAAAAACAGACCGAAATTTGTCCAATCATTGTTACTGCCTGTCAGTCCCTCCGTCCTCCGTCCTCCCTCCTATCCCATCCCAGCCCTGTCCACTTGACTACTACAAATTTCTTGGTGTTTGGCTGCCATGCGCGGAATTCTGGCAGCAGCTTCGTTTAAATTCCAATTGACATTTAATGATTTTGATCACCTCTCTCTCTCTCTCTCTCTCTCTTTCTCTCTCTCTCTCTCTCTGTCTTTCTTGCAGCTCTGACGCACAACCACTGCCCGTCTACAGCGGTGCCAGCGGCTCCCACGTTGGGCCTCTTCGGCAACACGGGCAGCTCACCTCAGGGCACAAATCTCAGCGCTTTGGCCTCCCAGCATCGGCTACTGGAACTATCAAGGTTTGGCCTGAGGGGCTACGATTTGGCCCAACATATGCTGTCGCAACAGGGCGCTGTATCCAAGCTGTTGGGTAAGTATTTGGTGGCATTTGGGTGGTTGGGGTGGTTGTTGCTAGGGCTAGCAAGTCCAGCCTGACCAATGCAATCAGCGACAGCGGAACCACAAAACACGCGCTCCAAATCCAATTGCCATGTGTCCCGCTGAATTAGGGGCTCAAGCGTCTGTAATCGATTTGGTCAACTACTGTAACTCCCGGCGAGACAGGTTGGCGGGCCACGTATACACGACAAATCGATTGCACCTTACCATGCCCAATGCCGCGACACCTGGCCAATAGCCAATGCTCAGCAGCGAGCCGTCGCACACCTGTTGCCAATTACACACAACTCTTTGCGCTCCAAATTGCAATTCTGCGCGCCTGGCGTCAAGCTAGACCGAAATTCCAAGGGGGCACTCGACCGAGGGAGGTTAGCTGTAACTTTGGATAGATTAAGGCTGTATGACAAAGCCCAGGTGTTTGCCTGGACTCCAATGCAGTTAACAGCAATGCCTTATGCCAGTTAGCTAAATCTAAGCGTCAATTTGTTCAGCTCAAGTAAGTTTCCATTGTTAACACGATCATCCCACTTGAGTATGCTAATTAGAATAAATCTTTGGAGAATATACTACTCTTCTACCTTGATCTCCACACGAGTTAATAAATGCGCTGCTCAATTCGTTCACTCCGGCCATTCATTGAGCTATCTTTGAATCATACTCACAAATTATCTGATCTGTGTGCAGTCGCTGGGGCAATAATTCATTCACACAACCTAAATAGACAAAGAGGGGCGTATGGGAGGGGCAGTTGGGGTTTTGTCGCTAGTTAATTTAAACTGTGTAAATGTGTAAATAATTTCCGTTTTACTATTTTTTTGCAAACCTGAATTTACATAAGTGCAAATGCATAGAGTATGAGTACCTTTTGCCAGTCTGTTGAGTCAATCAATGTGTGGTGTTATACATACTATTGTTAACTATACACTGAGAGAAATCAAACGGAAGTGTAGAAGAAATGTGTAGAAATAACGCTTATAGAGTTAATAGTTTATTGGGTATTGCTACTAGCAATGATATAGAATATATTAGATAGCAATTATTAGGTATATTGAATTGGTTGTGAGGTAAATGTATGCAGCCTGTTAATTAACATATTCAGTTAACATTATGTTAATATTATTGCTATAACTAGTTGCCTAAAAGACCTGTAGATCTGAAAGTTATCTTTGCGGTTCAACTTCTCTCTATCTGTCTGAGTACCTATTTCTTCATCATTTTCCTTATCTTTTTATCTTTTTAGTAAGATTCGATCATAGGACTAATATATAATATATAATATATAATATATAATATATAATATATAATATATAATATATAATATATAATATATAATATATAATATATAATATATAATATATAATATATAATATATAATATATAATATATAATATATAATATGATATATTATATCAAATTGGGGTTTTTTCTCTAGGTGTGACCCCTTATTTTCTAACGCCTAATTCACAAGATAAACAGCGTGCGCCTGTCACTCGCTTCCGACAAATTATCAGCGAGAAGCTGCGCTGAAGCTGATGCTGATATTGTTGTTGTTGTTGTTGTTGTTGTTGTTGCTTCTGTTGCTGTTGTTGTTGTGCGAGTTGTACAACTGTGTCGTAGCCAAATATTCAAATTAGCGCGCCATTGAATGGCGGAACGCGCCTTCAATTGTCTAGTTAGTTTGTCAGTCGGTCGACGGCAGCTCGCATTGTGTTGGCAGCCGGCGGGCTTTTTGACCAGTTCGAACGCCCACACGAGCCCCCAGTCGACGGTAGTTTGATAATGTGAAAATTATGCCACTAGCCCCAAGGCAGAAGTCAACATGTGATAGTATAATTTAGCATAAAAACAGTTTTAGATTTAGTTAATGCTTTTGTTCTGCTTCTTCTTCTTCTTCTACATTGCAGGCACATTGCGTCCGCCTGGACTGATTGGTGGCTCGAAGCCAAAGGTGGCCACGCCGACAGTTGTCTCCAAGATCGAGCAGTACAAACGCGAGAACCCAACGATATTCGCGTGGGAAATACGCGAGAGACTGATTAGCGAAGGTGAGTAGTACGCAAAAGCGGGGAACAATGCCAATGCCAATGCCAATGGCAACAAGCAGATGGGCAATTGGCCAGGTAGCAGGGATCAGGTAACAGTCCGCAGACAGTTGAGCTAATTAAAATTAACTGATGGCAGCCCCCCCAAAAGCGAAATTGCAGCAGGCATTGACAAGCTACAGCATCAATGAATGACTGGTCCAAGTGCGTCTGGGCGGGCATAGGGTTACGCGCAGCTCCGACTCCAAGTTGAACTCGGTTCCATCTACAGCTTGCTCCTTGAGCAGCTGACAGCATCAGCTTGATGTGTTTATGGTGCGGTTGTCAGTACTCGAGCTCGTAATGCGAATTAGCCAACAAAAGAGCTGCGTTCCTTGAGAGCTTTGTGGTCGCAGCCTCATTTAATGTTGTAAGCGAGTTTGGTCTCTGTGGGAGAGGGAGATTTATCGATTGGCTAATTTATGAACATCCGCTCCTGGCCAGAGTCAATTGATATGTAAATGTGCTCACATTTGTGTCACTCAACGTTGAATACAGCCGATACCCGCCGCACCAGTTGCCTCGGCGCTCAGGTCTCAGCTCTCAGCTCTCGGCTCATGGCGCTCGGCGCTCGGTCTGTCAATCGCTCGCTCTCTGTGCGATGAATCGTCCGATTGCCATCGCTCACATGAGACGTTCGAACACACACAAAGACCAGGCTGGCTGCGACTGAATACTGACTACTCGAAATGTAGATCGCAATCGCAACTGGTCTGCTCATTACAGTCAATCTAATTTGCGTCAGCCGGCATTTGGGTTCATGAGCAGGTCACGACGCACTGCATCACTGCATCCGGCGCCAAGCTACTTCTTATAATAGCTCTTGTCTCTCTGTTGCTCAGGTGTTTGCACGAATGCCACTGCGCCCTCGGTGAGCAGCATCAATCGCATCCTGCGCAATCGCGCTGCAGAGCGTGCCGCTGCGGAATTCGCTCGAGCTGCTAGTTATGGCTATGCACTGCATCCCACGCATCCGCACTCGCATCCGTATACGAGCTTTCCCACCTGGCCGGCAACGTTGCCGGGCCATCATCCGCTGTGGGGTGCGGTGCCGTTGGCCGCAAGCAGCGCGTTGCCTGGCAGCAGCAGCTACAACAGCGACGGCAGCTCCAATCCGAATACCAACAACAACAGCATCAGCGCAGGTGGTGGCAGCAGCGCGGGCAGTGGACGTTTATCGCTGCCAGCCCTATCGCCGGAGTCGGGCAGCCGGGACAGTCGATCACCCGACGTAGATGCCAATCGCATGATAGGTAAGTCGGAAATTCTTTCTCAATCCAGCTGACCTCTTGAATGAACTTCTCTGCTTTGGCAGACATTGAGGGCGAGGATAGCGACTCGGAGGACAGTGATCAGCCAAAGTTCCGACGTAATCGCACAACGTTCAGTGCCGAGCAGCTGGACGAGCTGGAGAAGGAGTTCGAGAAGTCGCACTACCCCTGCGTGGGCACACGCGAGAAGCTGGCGGCACGCACGGGACTGAGTGAGGCGCGGGTGCAGGTGAGTTTTGGCTTATCCAGATGCCGTGCACAATGGACTGAGCCCAATTATTCTATTGTTTTGTTGCCCTACTAACCACACATCGACATTGACATGGACACACAGACGCGCTCGCTCCTTTTTTTATCAACTAACAAATTGTCTCTCCGTTGATTGATCAATTAGGTTTGGTTTTCCAACAGACGAGCGAAATGGCGGCGTCATCAACGGGTCAATTTGCTGAAACAGCGCGGCTCAACGTCGACATCGCCCATACCAGCTCCAACGCAGCAGGAGCCCAGCCTACAATATGCTACCCGTTCCAGTGTTTACCACACCGAGGGCAACAACAACGGCAGCAACACCATCACCACCAACAGCTTGCCAGCCAGCACCACCAACACCACCCACACCAGCATAAGCCCTACGGCCCACGGCCCCGACCCAATGACAGCAACAGCGCCGCCGCCTGCCTCAATCACAGCATCAGTTCCATTATTAATGGGCGGTGAGCATAGCGCCTTTCGAGCTGCCCTGCCCTCGGCGTCGGCCTCAGCTTCTGCCTCCGCTTCGGCGTCGGCGTCGGCGTCGGCGTCAGCAGCTGCATTTGCGCTCAACTTTGCCCGCCAGTACATCTGGCGACATATGGGAGGAGTGCCGCCAAAGGAGCCGCAAACGGAGCTGGACGAGGAAATCAATGTGGATGCGGAGACAGAAACGGAATCGGAGGCTAACTAAAGAGTGCAATCAACATGCTGTCATTCCAGAACTAGATACATACATATATGTAAATGCCTATATCTAATCCCAATCTAAGAATCATGCATGTCTATGGATTTGTCAGTTTCCTATCGCTTTAAAACGAGAATTTAGTGCAATTTTTAACTTAATTTATTCAATTTTGCATTCCAAAACACGTGCTGAGTACAAATAAAGACGGAATCGATATATACGATATATCGTTATATCTCGTATATATGTATATAAGACAATATAAAAGTTTTGGTACTATAATTGGTCGGGATGTGTGTGGGGAAGAGATGAGGTAGGAAGAAATGGCAAAAAAGGGAGAGACAGTGAGAGAGAGAGAGAGAGAGCAAATGAAAGATAGATTGAAAAGCGAATGTAAGACATAGAGAAGGAAAGAGACCGAGAAAGAGAGAGAGGGAGAGAGAGAGAGAGAGAAAAAGACACAGAAAAAGAAAGACAGAGAAAGAGAGAGAGAGAGAGAACAAAAATAGTGGGAGGGACACAAAGAGAGTCGGAGAGAGAGAGAGTCAGACAGAGGCAGAAAGGTAGAGAGGTAGAGAGGCAGAGGCAGAGAAAGAGAGAGAATGATAGACAGATAGAGAGGGGGAGAGAGAGATAGATGAGATGATTCATATATATCGATCTATTAATATATCGATATATCTCTTATATGTATACATATATACATATATATATATAGAATTTGTTAAATTCTCACGGGTTTCGTATAATTGGTCGGGAATTCAGCAGTTGACACCCATTGATGTGCGAGAGAAGAGAGGCGAGGAGCGACTGAGCGTGCGAGTGAGGGAGCTCAACGCGCATTCAAAAATAACTCAAGTGGACAAATCTGACAATTTTGTGGCTACCAAGAGACGGAGTCAACAGCAACAGCTACAAATATAAATACAAATACAGAGGCTCAGAGTCTCAGAGTTTCAGAGTCTCTGAGTTGGAGGCTCAAGTGGCTGCGAATGTGTTTGGGCCATGTGTTTGGGCCAGGGTCTGGGCTCGCGGACCCGGCTCTGGGCCTGGGCCTGGATGATTAATGTGGCTTTAATTACATGCGCTGAGAAGTCGTCGACGTCAGCGTCCTCGTTGTCGTCGTCAATGTGTATGCTCGGATGGATCACTATAATTATATAGATGGCCGAATTAAATTTTAATTTAACGCCTGTCAAATCAGAAAACCACTTGTATAATCGTTCGCTTAAGCGAGCCACAGCTCCGCCGAGCTTCGCTGCTGGCTCCCAAAAATTCGACTTGCCCCAGTCCCCAACAGTTATTCATTTCACTTCGCTTCATTTACTGTCCGACCGCGTTCCTATTGAAAGAAAGAATCAATTGAAGCCACAGCGCCAGCTGCTATTATTGATTGTAATGAGCCACCGAAGGCGTCAACTTCACCAGCTCGACGCGAATCCACCGAAGCCGAAGAAAGAAACGAAATTAAAATGAAAGAAACCTCTTGCACCATCCAGAGAATGAAAACAATTAAATCCATGAAATTTACATACCTGCGGCTTTTGATGAGTCGCTAAAAAGCATTGTGCTGACCAGATTCATGAATCTATATATATATATATACATTGTGTATGGGGCACGCTTAACTACAAAGCGTGCGACTACAGTGGCTGTCCGATGTGGCCTAGTTGGTTGGCTGCCACTGCATGTGGTGCCATATCATAGCTGGGATATTCATCAGAGATTATATTGGAATAACTATTTAATCAATTTCTGCCTGTTTTACATTGCAAATATCTTGTACTTTAGTTGTACTCCAGTTGATCGATGTAGTCTAAATGGTTACATGTCTAGTTGACAATACAAATGAAGCTGAAAGTCGGAAGTTTGTAGTAGAAATTTTCGTAAGAGTCTATAGGGGTCCAACTATTACCTTAATTTTTGTCTAGGCAAGTAAAATCGCAAAACTTTGTCTTCCATGGGGTGAACAAGGTAGTAAGGTGAAGCAGCATGTGTTGCCAACAATCAAAAACTTTACATTTGAGCAAAATAGCTAGCTAATTTTGTAAATCTCCTATGATCATGCATTCTAGCTGCGTTTTAAGACTTCAGGACGGATCATCCATTCTAGAATACGATAAGTCTCTGGATCTTTCTCCGATTCTCTCTTAGACCTTTCGCAGAAAGAGAAATAGTAAACATTAGCTTCAATCATACATCAGTTCTAAGCAACATAGAAGGCCTGTTATCGAGTATATCTGAAGGCAAGAGATTACCCATGACAAGTCAACAATATCATCTTAACCGTCTAAACTCCTGATATACCAATAAAGTTGTCACCATTGAGCAGCTCCAGAAACCAGGAACAGATTCTATAGGATATATATACATACATACATATATATATATATATATAGATATATATGCATACACATATATTATATGGAAAGTAAAAGAACTGGGCTATTCGCACATTGGAATGTCTCTCGATGCATCCTTGCCATAGCTGTGGCTCTTAATTGCCAAAGGCGTTAGTATTAAGTGGTTTTCGTGCTTATTATAAATATCTCTTAATTTTTGCGATCCTCACACTGAGTGTGTGTATGGGTGTGTATGTGTGTGTGTGTGTGTGTAAGTGTGTATGGCAAAATCTTGAAATGGCAATCACCGACTGCTTTAGTCTTACTCGAGAGCTAACCAGACAAGTGGAGGACGTCGTCGCTCCTGTCGTCGGCTTTGTTGTCATTATGTTGTGTTATTTGGCACGATTTGTTGAACTAAGGAGCTGACGCTGAATCGTCGTCGTCGTCGTTGTAGTTGTCGTTGTTGTTGGCTGTGCTGCCCAGACCTGTGGCCGAGGTTGGGGCTGTGCGCGGTTGCATGATGCTGCCGATCGATTGAAAATCGATCAGCAAACGATCGGCAAAGGCGGCAATGGAAATGGAAATGGGAACTGGTCAGCCGGCAGCAGCAGTAGCTGTCTCCGACTTCAACTCCAATTCCAATTCCAATTCGAATTCCCATTCCAACTGTGACTGTGACTGTGCTGTAAGTGTAAATATCATCCTTGAGTCTTGCTCTTGCGGCAGCTTCAAATGCCCCGCAACTGTTGTTGCATGGTGCCTGGTGCCTGGTGCCTGGTGCATGGTGCATGGTGCATGGGAGCGGGAGCCAAACTGGCGTCGCCTCAGTGGATATAATTGTCGCATGCAACATCGCGGCTATCGCACACATTTATACTTTAGCACGATGCGAAAGAACACGGAATTGGCCAGGTAGGACAGGTAGACATGAAAGGTAACGCATTGCGCTGCTTGAATTGCCTTTGCCCTCGCCTCGCCTCGCCTTGCCTTGCCTCGCCTCGCCTCGCATTCGCTGAGAGTGAGAGAGAATAAGTAATTCACTTAACGCTTTAATATCGCTGATAAATGCCACAAGGATTCGCCAACACATTGCCCACTTAATTGGTGCAATTTTCAGCGATTTTATTTTATTTGCATGTGTTTTATTTAAGGACAAGGCAGAGAGAGAGGGGGCGAGAGCAGAGGCATCTGTGTGCCTGAGCAGACTTTATGGCAGCGGCGTGCGAACTGAACTTAAACTCATTTACATACCTTCTCGTTTGTCTCCCTCTCTCTCTCTCTCTTTTTCTCTCCCTCTCTCTCTATTTATATAGATCGCGTTCGCATGGCACATTGGAGACAGCTGCTGATTAGTAAATGCTGCAGCAAATGAAGTATGAATCGCGCACAATTGGACCGGATGCCGGGCAGAGGATGCAACGCACATGCTTAGCCAAGATCCAGGTCCAGCCACATTTGGCATCGACGTCTATGCGAATTTAATGCAATGGCTAAGCCTATAATTTGATCATATCCACACTATAACTCAGTGCCCGGCCGAAGCTGGTGCAAAATGCCCAGTGGCAACGACCACGAGGCGTGCCCCACACCAAGTCCCGGGCGGGCAGTGACAGAGCGCGTATAATGGATGCGCAGCAATGCCATTTCTGGCAGATCTGCCTGCAAGCAACGGCTTCTGATAAGACCACCAGCAACCACTGGCCACCACCAGCCACCACCACCACCAGCCACGACTCTGCAGTAGTTGTTGAAAGCGTCGAGTGACCAAAGCCCAAGTTGCGCTCGCTCACTTAGCGGGCATGCGTCATAACTTAGGCTGCGGTCAGTGGTCGATCGGTGGATGGGTCGATCGGATTACCCGGCAGGCATTTCAATTCAACACATCCTTTGCTCGCCTGCCCAATTATACTGCGGAGCCACTGCCACGCCCATCGTTTGCGCAATGGGGGCGTGCGAGATGGTGACGCAAATTATAGCAATGCGCTGACTTAAATAAATGCGCAACTTTTAAAATTGAAAAGGAATTAACGGTGGGCAGTGGTGCATCGATTGGCTGCCTGCCTGCCTGGGCGCGGCTCCACTGACTTTTCAGATTCCCATCTCTCCTGGCTGAATGGCAAAAATATTGTGCATAATTATATGCTAATGCTTTGAATTGAATTATGGCTGTCTGCATGCAGCTATACCCCTCCCTCTCTCTCTCTCACTCTGCCTAGCTATAAGCATCTGCAGCTAATTCCAATTGGAAATTGCTGCCGGCGCCATAACTGTTGCCTTTCCAGCAAATGTGACCACACATGATTGCATTATTTAGCTAAAATTAATAACAAATCGCAAAGAAATTAACAATGTTCAGCTCATCGATTGCTGAATGGCAAAAATATTATGCATAATTATATGCACATTCATATTCCCATTGATTTACTGCTCTCTCCACATGCTGTAATATACCCTTCTCTCTCTCTCTCTCTCACTCAACAGTAAGCATCTGTGTCGAATAGCGCAGGAAATTGCTGCTCCCGGCGCCATAGCTGCTGCTTGGATTTCCAACGAACGGGACCACACACGGCTCGTTTGTTATTGGAATCGCTCATGTAATTCCAGTGTTTATTGTTTACCGACAGTGGGATTGATTATTGTTAGGAGTGTGATAAATCTCTGTTTTTTATTAACTTTCGGCATGACGTGGCGGAATTTGTGCGCCGAGTCGGAAGAACATGAATGAAATTAATATGAAAATCAGATCAGCATGATTAGTTATAATTTGTAAAATAACACAACCTTTACGTAGACGTCGACCGATATTCGACAATAATTAATTAAATTTGTTCGAGTACTGATCGGAAAAGGTATGCAAAAGCTAATTCAGTTTAAAATTGATTTCAAATGCGGATTAAATAGTTATACATATGTATGTAAGGTAGGAAATCATAATAAATATTCAAATAAGTTGCTTACGTAGCCGTTACGTGCATTACGTATTTATAAAAATTTGTATTGGTCTTTTACGTAAGTATTTTTTTTTTTGGTATTTAATGTTATTGTGAACGCAGCATTTCTGTCAGCTGGAAGCAAAATAAGCCGTAGTGGAAACACGCTAAGATTACAAACAGTGTTACCACATGCTTTTTATGTTTGCTTATTATTTTTGGTATATTTTATTATATTTTCATTTGGCAAATTGCTAAGTTAAGTTAACAACAAACACAATTTTAACCAAAACCCATTTTTAGCATTATGTAATATAAATAAAATTAAAATAGTTATACTATTTAAATTGCAGTTATTTTAAATTTAGTGGACCAACAGCAGGTAATGAATAAAAAGCGCATTTTCAATTTGCTTTCAGCATTTTTGCAGTTTCTCGAGTCAGCCACACTTACGATGAGCATTCCAAGTGGAACTCAGCATTAACAATTTTTTTTTTTGGCAATTAAGTTTTATGACTGCAGTAAAGGCGGAAGAAACAAATGCACAAATTGATTAAATGTGTTAAGTTAAGTGAAACTAATCAGCGCTAGCTCCCCGTAGTTCCAACTTGCATGAATGTGGCACAATCGCAATCGAACGATTGCAGCCAACGTCAACGTCAGCAAAAATCTTTGATATCAACTGTGAAGGCGACGGCGACGCATTGTGAAAATCAGTTTATAGACGCTACTTAATTCATAACAATGGCCAGTCCTCGCACGCGACGAGTGCTGCAAGAGCTAAAGCCCCAGGACGAGAATTCGGTAAGCTTAAGCCAGATACAAATTTCTAAAGAAAATTACATTTTGAACTAGATTTGACGTTTCTGAAAACTGAATTTTTATCTGTTTTATAGAAATGCTTCGAGTGTGGCACTCACAATCCCCAGTGGGTGTCGGTTACCTATGGCATTTGGATATGTCTGGAGTGCTCGGGCAAGCATCGCAGCCTGGGCGTTCATCTCTCGTTTGTGCGGTCCGTCACCATGGACAAGTGGAAGGATATTGAGCTGGAGAAGATGAAGGCGGGCGGCAATCGCAATGCACGTGAATTCCTGGAGGATCAGGAGGACTGGAACGAACGTGCGCCCATAACACAACGATACAATACCAAGGCAGCAGCCCTCTATCGCGATAAGATATCAACTCTGGCCCAGGGCAAGAGTTGGAATCAAAAGGACGCCGAGGCACGCTTAAACAGCAGCAATTCTTCTTCGTATAGCGCCAACAGCTACAGCGGTAGCGGCAGCGCCTCCAACAGCAGCTCGCAGAACCGCGCAACAGGTTACAGCGGCAACGGCAGCGGCGGCGGCGGCGGCTATCAGAATGGCGGAGGCACTTACAACGAGGCTGGCGGCGGCTATCAGCAGTTCCAGACACAAGAGTTCAAAGATCAGAAGGAGGAGTTCTTCAGCCGTCGTCAAATGGAGAATGCATCGCGGCCAGAGTAGGATTTTGTTGATTGCTTTTGCCTATAGAGATTATGATTTGCATTTTATTATTCAAACAGAAACTTGCCACCAAATCAGGGCGGTAAATATGCTGGATTTGGTTTTACACGTGAGCCGCCACCGAAAACACAATCTCAGGAGCTGATTGACTCCACGCTGACCACTTTGGCATCCGGCTGGAGTTTGTTCTCCACAAATGCATCCAAGTTGGCAAACACGGCTAAAGAGAAGGCCGTAACCACAGTCAATTTGGCCTCGACTAAGGTGCGTTGAGCGAAGAGAAACAGAATTTATAACAGCTGTTCTTTGTTTTGCTATCTTTTATTTATTTGTTTAATTTTTTATGAGTTTTTTTGTTTTCTTTTTGTATTATTTGTTGTAGATTAAAGAGGGCACCCTGCTTGAATCGGTTCAGAGTGGGGTTACAGATGTGGCCTATAAGGTCGGTAGACGCAAGCACAGACTTGCTTGCTTTATACTTCAAATATATCTATATACTGACAAGTCTAACATGATTCTTCACGCACAGGTGACTGACATTAGCAAACGTGGCTGGAACAATTTGGCTGGCGGCAATAGTTCGGCGTCTCAGAGTGGCTACAACGATCCCAGCTTGGATGACAATGGCTATCAGCGCTCCAATTCGGTGGGCGGCAACTTGGCCGGCGGTCTGGGCCAACAGAGCGGCGTCGGCGACAGTGACTGGGGTGGTTGGCAGGAGAATGCCAACAATAAAACGCATCTAACTAGCTCCAGCTCATATCAAAATCAACTTAGTAGCAACGCCAGCGGCACGCCCACTGGCGGCCTCACCCAAGACGATGATTGGGCTGGTTTTAATTCCGCAAATTACCAGAATTCCGAGACATCGTATCAAAATACACCGTCTGGCGGTCAGCCCGTTCGCCGCAATATGAAGCTACAGGAGACTTCGCAGAAACTGAGCGAAGGTTTCGATAATCTGGATGTGAAGAATGTGAAAACCAAGCCAGCTGCTGCCTCGTCGGGTGGCAAAGCGAGCGCCGAGGATGATGCATGGAATTTGTTAATGAATTAGCAAATAGACGTAAAACATTAATGAAGTGTATATGTCAGATAACTTGATTTGTTTTGTATTATTTTTGATTGTTGTCAATTTTATTTGTTAAAGAAACTTTAGTTTATTCGTGCGCGCATTTAATGTAAATTTACGAATATTATGTTCCAACTTATTTTTACCTATTGCCAACGAAGACAAGTTATAATTTCCATTATTATTTTTACAGGTTAGACCAATTTTAAATAGAAATAATACAAAGCGAATTAATATGCAAAATATATATATATATGTGAATTAAAATCTAACAATCATTTTTATCATTTGTGTTAAAACGGGGAATTTGAATAAGAATTTAAATTTAAATAAAAAATACCGATATCGATAGAGTTCGTGTGTTGGAAACTAGATATCATTAGATAGTTATATCGATATATCGATACAATACACGAAACTTTCTGTAAAGGTTTCTTTTTTCTTTCATTCTTTTTCGTTTGAACGAACTGTGTGGACGCGCTTTTATCGTTTTATCGTTTGTCACGACATACGAGTTGGCAGTGCGCGCAGTTTATTCGGTTAATTAGGACCCAAAGTGAATTCAATCATTAAATTTTAAAGTTTTTTCATAAATATACATTAATTTTTATAAAATTAACAACGTAGGTAAAAAGTCGCCAGCCGCAGCTGCTCCTCCACACAAAACCCTCGCGTTTTCGTTTGCATTTCAGCGTGCTTGCATGTGTGTGTGTGTGTGCGTGTGTGAGCGAAAGAGTGAGTGAGTGTGTGTATGTGTGTGCATAGAAACGCGTACGCAGAAATTAAATTTTGCCAATTTGGCAAAAAGAAGGAAATAACTTAACGTGAAATTTGAGACTTGTGCTGTACAACAAAGAACCGAAGGCCAATCTGTTGAAATGAGTGTAGTTGTAGTTGTAGCAGCCGCAGCAGCTCACATATACGCATAGAAAGAAAGTTCCAGCATCGCCCCTCCACCCACTCACCCGCTCCTGCTGGTTGCGTGGGGAGTTGTTCAATTTTCAAGGCTTCACCTATTGAACTTCCGATTCAGCTGTGAAAGAAAATCAAAATTCATAAAATCAATGATTCACTAGCAATCGCGACTGCCCAGCTGGCAGTCAGCAGCCGCAGCAGCTCAATTTTTGTTTAAATTTTAGTGAAAGTGGGCTCATCCACGAATGACTTCATTTTCATGGCAACGATTTCTGGTGCGAGGTTCGCAGCTGATTCGCTGCTTAGGGGGAAATCAACACATTTGTAATATAATTTATGCTTGACTGGGTTTTTTTTTCTTTTTTTTTTTTTTGTTTACTTTAGAACAAATGCCTTTCAATAAATGTTGAAGCGCACAAATATACATATATATACATACATATATATTCTGTATAATCTATATTATGTGAATAAGCAGCAAAAATTTCAATTTCTTTATTTATAGACATAGAAAGTGCGACGCCACGCCCCGCTACACAACGGCCCATCAGTTTTCAGTTCAGTTGTGTTTTTATCTAGACAACGTTACCGAGCCCAAAATCAAAATGCTTCAGCCATAGGAATAGACGCCCGTTCGAACATCTATGTACATATATATTATATATATATATGTATATAATCGAAACTGAAACATTTGCCGGGCATTGCAAGCGACCTGACAAAAAAGACAACAAAACAAAAGGAAAAACAATCAAGAAAAGAAGTACTCTCTCTGCATTTGAGGACAGCGTCTGCAAAAGCAAGTACAAATACTTGAACAAACGTTAAGACGAGTCTGGAGAATGGTTAAAAAGGAAGTCGGTAGAGAAAACAACGCGTCCTTAGTATTAAGTCAGCAGTCTGAGCAGCAGCCGGAGAAGCAGCAGCAGCAGCAGCACCATCAACATCAACAACATCAACAACAACATCAAAATCATCATCAACATCATCATCATCATCATCAAGGTGAGCAAGCGCAACGCATTGACATCGACTTGACACCGGAGGAGCCGAAAAACGAATTTAATTTCGCTCGCCAGGCAACTGCCACCTATGCGCCATTAAACTCAGCCGATAGCCCGAGCTATGAGAGTTTGCACAAGCTGCACCTGCAACATGCGCATCTTGCCCCGACGACGCCCTACAATCTCAACACTGTGCCGCCACAGAACACGGTGGCATTGGCCGTGTCGAGCGTACCGCTCTCCATCATGCCCAACGAGATACCTGCTGAGGACGAGGAGCGTCTCGAGCGCATCTTCAATCAATTGGATCGCGACGGCGATGGCAAAATCGACATACACGACCTGTCGGCGGCCCTGCACCAGTTTGGACTGTCCAGTGTCTACGCGGTGGTGAGTGAAAGATGATGATGGTATAAGCACCTGGTGGGTTGCTTAATAAATGCATTCCAACTGGGAATTATCTCTTGCAGCTGCTTTGCATCATCAAACACAAGTCTGCATAAATTATTCACTAAGCAAATACTTTGTAAATGTTTTGCAAATCTTCTGTTGTCTGCCAACAACATTTTGATCTTTGCACACCTCATTGTCCGTCCATCTGTCTGTCTGTCTGTCTGAGGTTTAAGAGCGCGAAATCTGATTGTGCATAAACATGTAATGAAATTTTGCATAATTGGCCTCTGGGTGGCATATTTTTATGGCTTCAGCTGAAAGAAATATGCATAACGTCTCGCCCGATCCGCATATATTGTTTGATTCTATTGATTTTGGCAAATGGGCTGCTGTTATTTCTTTTCTTTCTTTTTCGACAATTGTCGGGCAAGGCCAAGGTTAAGCAGTGCAGATGCCAAATAAGTGGGTCACACGTGCCTAATTTGGCAATGGTTGGCTTTGCTTTGAATATGAATATGTTGTTAATTTGGCTTATTGTTTGACTTAATATAGAAATTCCTGCAGCAATCGGACAAGGACCAAAGCGGGAATGTGGGCTTCGCTGAGTTTCTTCACTATGTGCGAGAGCATGAGAAGAATTTGTGTCTGCAGTTCTCACACTTGGACAAAAATCGGGATGGTAACTTGATTTGATAATATATCTATACATATACAATAATGACTTTTGATTTGCAGGTAAAGTGGACCTGGAGGAGCTAATATCTGCGTTCAAGGATCTGGGCCTGGACATTGATGTTGACGAGGCTACAAAACTGCTTGGCAGGTTGTAGTTCATCTTCTTAATTTATATTGATACATATTCATGACGCTTCCTCTCACAGAATGGACAAGGATGGCAGCCTAAACATAAGCTTTAACGAGTGGCGCGACTTTATGCTACTGGCGCCCTCGACGGACATTCATGATCTGATCAAATTTTGGCGGCACTCTACTGTAAGTGAAGGGGCTCATTCTTCTCATTTAGTTTGTACTGTAGCTGCTAGTAATTGAATAGTGTAAGCATTTATCGCTTTATATGGATTTGTTTTGGCTTTGGAAACGGAAAGCGAAAAAGTATGCACAGGCAGCTGGCATTGTTTATATTGAAAGCGGAGCCAGTGCAAACTTGGCTCAATTTCCAGTTACAGCCAATACCAATTTGTACTTTGCTGTGCTCCTTGTCTAGACACATTTATTTAGCTGTTTATCTTATCGTATTGCATTTGAAACTAATCGTTAAACCTTTTTACCCTCCTCGTTTCGTTAATATGCGTCTATACAAAAAAAAAAAAACTTATTACCTATATACCAAACATATCTGTGTACTATATTGCTTTAAAATGTAGTTCCTGCATACACACCACTCCTGACTAACTGAGGAAGACTTGAAGGTACATATCGTCAAAGTTATCTAATTACAATTAAACATAAAATTATTCCTATAGTCGTACGTAGTCGCTAAAGGGCACAAGCATATGTCACTCATACCTTCATACACACACACACACACAAACATATCAGCATTTCCTCTTCCTTTCACCTTGCTTGGCCCAAACTCATTATCAGCAGCAACACTTGACATTCAAAACTCAGTCATGGCAGTTCCCTGTTGACCCAATGAGCACTTGTATCTTTGGAGGTCAGAGACACTAAGAGCGAAAAGCTCTGATAAAAGCTCAGCCACTCTCTTTGGCATTTACACGCACTCTCTTGCTCTCCGACTCTTTTTCCAATTGGCTGACGTAAGAAGGGGGCATATTTCATCATTTAGTTAAAGCTTTTGACTAGCTTTCAACGATCGTGTCTAGGTTTGCAGTCAACTGATCATCTTTTATCATGCGCTTATCAGTCAATTTCACTCTTATATGATGAGCTGGCTGCTCTTGCGCTTGTTTATGAGTCGAGCGAGAGTAATCCATTTTAATGGCTTTGCTTTCTGCGTAATCATTTTGTTTACATGTATTTTGTTGATTTTGTTCGCATTGGCAGTCGGGTATTTTATTTCGTCTCTTTATAATATATACATAATTGAAATCATGTGGTTATGATTTTCCATTTGCTGAGTCGCCTTCATTGCGCTATTGCGGGGTTTTTCTAACATATCAGATTTACATAAATAAAATCGAAAGATAAACTCCCCCGATACTCTGTTTAGTTTTTCGCCTGTCTGTCTGTCTGTCTGTTTGCTGCAGTTTATTGCCCGGTTTGTTTGACTTTTAAGGTCAACCAGTTTAAACAGGCCATTGTGGTACTTGGTACCTGTCTGGCAACAGAGACTGCGGCATAGGAGGAGATAGATAGAAGCTGGATTCACACAGTCCGGTTCTTCGTTGCTACGCAGTCTTTTTGCTTACTTGATGAGCAGCTAGAATTGAGCTTATCTTGACATTTGCATTTAGCAAATGCTAAGGCGTACAGTCCGAATACCCTAGAAGTTAATTAATATAATTGCTGTGGGGGCTCGTATATGCTTATATATATACTTATAAAAAAATTCCAGAGCAATCGAAGAGTATTCAGTGTCTTTCTGATAAGGGTATTTACTATGTCGTTTGGCTTTTGAGCAAAATATTTACGCTAGAATTGTATATGTATTATAAATAGTTCCGTTGTTGATTAAAGTCTAAGGTTTTAAAAGTCGTCGCGTGTCCGGCAATTGCAAACAATATTTTCAGTCCAAATGTTGTTCAAGGTGGTTAATCAGCCAGCCCTATAGAGTCTGCTCAATATTTATTACAGAATTTATGAACTGTTGCAATTGATACATTTCCTTAGCAGTCAATTGCAATTGTTGTTTATTGGTATTTGGCTCTTAAGCCATATGCCATAGATCTTGATCTGTTTCGTCTGTGAACAGATAAACAATGCAATTGCTTAAATTTGTACTGTTCATATATTAATTGAGAGCTATTGCAGATCATTTCGAAGTTGACTGTGCAAAGACAGTCACAAAAAAAATATAAATTAGCATTCATTTTTTTTTAATTTAAAATTAATCCCATCTTCCAAAATTCTCGTAAAGTGTTTTTTAGTTGTCCTTATATATAAAATTTGAGTTCTTTTGCAGTTCGTTGCGAAATCGACTCATATAAAAAATTGTATTTTAATCTATTTTTGAACGTGTATCGAAATTTTCTTTTAAGTTTTAACAAATGCCTTTATATAAAATATATATCACTCTATTGAATTCAATGGATAAAAAAGTATTAAAAGTAATTAATCAATAATTAACAAACACTTGTTGCCCCATATTTTTTTAAATTATCCTTTTTTCTGAAGGACATAATGTCAGTAGTTTTTGTATATCGGAATAGTTAAATGTAGGACATTTGTCCTTCTTCTTAAGCACGCCATCTCGAAGCAACTTTGCTTTGGAAGAGTTTGGTTTCAACTGCAGCACTTTGCACCTGTTTATTAGCTTTTGTGTAAACATATTCCTCATTAGACCTGAGCACCTGTGACGTAGTCATGCAATCTGTAAAGTTTCCATTGCAGTAGATAAATCGCAAACGTGCTGAATTTTCGCTGTAAACATTTTGGTCCGCTGATACGCAATAGTCAGTCCGGGTTGACAGAGCGTCATACGCTCGTCATGTGGCTATCAGCACAAGCGTCTGCCATCAAATCTCTCGTGTGCGCCCTTGATTAGGTGTGAAATCGGCGCAAACTGGTTAAATATGCGAATATACCGGGAATGATAACGAAAAAGAAACCAGTAAACAATTCAATAAATCGGTGGGACGAACAATATAGTTTAGTTTAGTTAATTGAGCTGTCGCACTCTCTCATTGTATAGTTACGCTTGCAGGCGACAAATTGACATTAGTTATGCTGATAGAGAGAGGAAGAGTAAGAGAGAGAGACAGCGGGCGAGTGGGTGACTGACTGTGTTTGGTTGGTTGACGCTAGGGGGCTTTACCACTGTGCTCAGCTCAACTGCAGCGGACTGAAGAGCGGGGAGAGAGCGAGAGTGAGCCACGCGCCACAGCTGTTCGATTGAAACGACACCGAAACGACAACGAACGACGCGTCGCGACGACTTGCACTTTGTGCACGATTGAGTTATAGTAGGTTATGCAAAGCGCCCTGTTAAGTTAACAGTGTGACGTCACTTTATCGGAAATTCGTGTGCGGGCGCTGATCTTTGTATGAAAATCAAACGATTTTGACACTGTTATCTATCTCAAAGCCAGTAGACAAAACAAAAACGTTAAGTGCCGATAGTTACTAGTTCTATATAGATTCCCAAATCGGACAATATATTGGTTTTACTAATTATTTTTGTTCTAAGTCGTTTTATATGCAGTGATCGCTCAGGTAATCCTTTGACTGCGTTTACTTTCGTGTTGAATAGCTATAACTTTCTATTTCAATGCTTTCATTTGCAAAACTAAATAGAATTAATAAGTATTATTCGTTTCCCATCAATTCACATCATTGTATTAGCCGCTTTCTATCATTATATTGAGAATCCGATGGCTAAAGATGATGAGCAGCACTTTTAGCTTCTGTCAAGATTTCTGGAGCTGTTTTAGGCAGATTATCTCTTTCTTGAGGATTTATGCCAAGAATCATACTCCGTCTTCGATTTTGTAACTAATACACACGTTTTATTTCATTATTTCCGGTGTTTCTAACATTGGAGCAGGTGTGAACCGCAGCTTTATTGATGTACCTGCAATGTGTATTATACTGAAATATTTAGATAGATTTCCATAAATAAGCACTACTCACAGGCAAAAGCCCAGTCAGCACTGTCTATTAACCATTTATTCTGACATATTATCCATTTTGGCCATATCATTGCTGCTGCCAAAAAGCCTCAAAGTTTATGCCATTATCTTCCAAATTTGTTTATTTTAAGGGAATAAAATCAAGCATTGACCATTTATGTGGTGTTTATTATTGGAATTGGGTACTAAATAGTTCATTTTGGTTGCTTTGGACCACTTGCCGGATATCAGTTTAAGTGCCCGCCAAACTTCATCTCGGATAACAGAGCACAATACGAGAATGTGACGTCACAAGAGACTGTTAGTTAACATTAAAAGTAACGGAACTGGTCTTTGCATAACCTATGGTGTCTTTTAACAGTGCACTTTGTGCGACGCTGGCAGCGACGCCTTGGTACGATCGGTGTGCTGAGCGCAAAAGCTCTCAGTCTTGTGGCAGCTGGCTCACGCGTAGGTTGTGCGCGCGTTTATATTCGATTCGCTAGCCTTAGCGTTTATTATATAACTTTACTGAAGCGGATTAACTGCTCTGCGTTCTTTCGTTGCAACGGCAAACGCGAATTTTGATCAAGCGTCGTGTTTTCTGTGTGCGAATCAAGCAAAGTCTGAATTCCGTTATACTCAACCTAATATTAATTAAATAAGAAAAATTTGTAACCGCTAATGCGAGTTACCAGTGAAAGTTGCAATTGTTTGAAACAGTCTGCAACAAATTAGTGAAAGCCAGCTGAGCTGCATACTAACACACTCGCAACACCGCAATTACAAAACGGAAATTGGCTAACGGAAACGTTGTAAAGAGATTTATACATAACTGTGACTTAATCCTCACACACACACACATACACACCCGCAGTCATTGGGTGTCATTGATGAGCAGAGTGTTAAAATAAAACAAAAACAAGAAAACTTGGTCAAAATGTTTCGAAACAATACCTACCAATACAATTTGCCAGTCGATTACCACAATATACAACAAATGGCAGTCGCTGGCGACATGATGGAGGATTTCGTTGTCGTATTCCGTGACATGATGGGACGGGTAGGTCGACATACAATACTTAATATAGCAAATTAACTAATGCAATTAGCAATAACTGATAAGAGTGAAATGTATATCCCCCCTCAATATCGACATATGCATCATTTTTTATGGTTTTTCCATTTCTAGAATTGAGTGCTGACTCACTCACGTTCAGAGTTCTGCGATTTATCTTATCGATTCCAGTGAATTTGTGTTCTCGAGCTACGCTCAATCTTTTGTTTGTTAATCTTTGTTAAACATAAGAAATTGCCAGCACATGCTGTACTTCGTTTTGTTGTCGCTCGCTCGCTGTTGAATGCTGCAATTGTCCGCTGCACTTGTCTTGTGGCATCTAAATTCAACTCTCGACAATTCGACGAGACTCGCTTTCCGTTACGAGGCAAGTTGAGCGCATGGCAACAGCGTGTCGAAAAACGAATCAAAAAATGCGACGTTGTTGAGCAAAGCGCTGATATGGAACCGGTTGACTCCCCATTTCTTGCCCTACCCCCGCCGCGACACCATTGCCCATGGCGTCGTCTTCGTCTTCGTATGTGTCGATCGTTGAATCGTGTCTACGACATATTTAACCACAAATACAATCACATTTTCTCACTCACACAGTGACAGAGGGACGGACACACGCACTTCGTGTTGATTTGGTTCGCTCGGCGCCTTGCGGGGTTTCGCTTCGCAGCAGCGGCGGCTGCGGCTGTTGCCAAGTGCTCAGCGACGTCATTATGATTTGCTCTTGGCCAACTTTAGCCAGTTATGTTCACTGAGTCACGGCTGTTGTGTCTGTGCACGTGTGGGTGGGGGTGTGTATTAGACGCTGTGACGTCAAATGTTTGTAAACTGGTTGATCTCTCATTGCATGGCGGGCAATCTGCCTGACGTCTGCTGTTTGCGTCATTGGCCAAGGCTCATTGCATTCCAGCTAAAAGCACACTCGTGAGTCAACTAACTTATTTTAGCTTATCTGGTTTCAAGCTGCACCTTCATGATCGTCATCTTCGTTGTCTAAGCTGTCTCTCCAAGGCATTTTGTTTGGTCTAGTTTACCTTCATGCCTTGCATTTGTTAGTGGGCCTTCGATTGGGGCTTTTCTTTACTATTTACTTGCTGCCCCATTGTGTTGAGTTGTGTAAACTGGTAAAGCCCGCAGGGCCAACAAGTTTTATGAATAAACCAACATTGATTACTTCTTCTATTCACTTCTCATTGATACCTATATATGCACTTCATTCAGACATTCCACATCAGCTAGCGATAAGCATTTGACCAATGATATAAATAGACTTAATTTATAGAAAGCTTTTCACTGTCATGTGCCTCGTTTATAAACACATATATATTTCTGTTTCCGTTCCTCAGTGGAATTAAAAATAAAAAAATGCGATAACAAATGCGTAAATTGGCAATTTTCTAAAAGAAAAATTCGTAAAGTCAAAGTCCCCAGCATATAAACAATTTTCACATGATCACTTAACGAAATAGGTAAAAGAATATATTCACAAAATAATTATCAAAAGTTGAATATGAAAGCAAATAAATAAATTCAAACATTCGCATTGTTCCGTCAATTTACAAAAGCAATGCACAAATTTTGTTGAAAATATTCCAATGGGGTGAGAAGATGCTAAACATGACAAATAAAATTTTGTTTTTAATATTTTGTACATCCTCCTTTGAGTGTCATTCATTCGCACATACATAATAAGTGAATGTACATGCAAAGCGAAAATCATATACTATATAGACTTTTAGTTTGTTATATACACCAACACATATGTATATAGTTTAGCAGACTTTTAGCTTTTTTGGCCAGCTTGACCTTCTGTGATGTTTGCACTCGCGGATAGATCTCATTCGGAATGTGTCATTGAAGTCAGTTTGTTTGTCATTTACGCTCGGAGGCAAATGAACTTTGAAAATAAAACGACTTCAATTATTTTATCCTTGAACTGTGGTTATCTGCTCATGCTGATGGGTAATTGTAATGCAGCTGTTTACAGCTGTGGCTTGAGCTTGAATATTCTTTTGAATTTCATTTTGAATATTTGATGTTTCCAAGCATTCTTTTGTTATTGAAAGAGCTTTTGAAAATCACAAGACTTGGCAACGTTTATCACCTTCAGACGGCTTTGCTGACATTTCGCTCAACTCTGATGGCTTATCAGGCAGCTCTTATCAGCGCTACACGAGAATAATGAAAGCAATGAGACCTTAGCGAATATTGAGCGTAAAATAAGCCGAAATTGAATTACCCGACATGCGCTGAACATTATATTATATTAGCTAATTACGTAACGCAGTCGTAAGTGTGAAGGGGGCACGTCTCTCTGACAAAACAGAAGCTAGAAAACAGAAATCTCGCAAATTGGTATTACATACTACTGCACAGACACATCTATATATACACACACACAATATATATATATATATATATATATATATATACAATATATACTCTCTCACACTATATATGCATAGTTGGCAGAGTAAAACGCATGGGGGCGAGTGGGCAGCGGGAATTGAGGATTGGCTGGCACATGTGTTTGCTGTCGCTGCTTTTTGCAAAATTTTCTTAATTTAGAACTAGTTGCGTGTTCGTATTGAAATGGTCTTCCGCATTGCGTTTTAATTTGTTTATTTGGCTTTGGCTTTTTGTTTTGTTGTTGCGTAGAGGGCGAACGGAGGAGGACACAAGAGTAACAGCTTATTTGGATTATCTTGTGGCAGCAAGATGTGTTACGTTGCCTAGTTGTTGCCGTTGCTTTGGAAACTTGCAAACATGATCCAAAACTAATGGAATACTTACAGGCGGGCGTGCAAGGATGGCTGATGTCGGTGATGTTGCTATTGGGCAAATATATAAAGCTCCCGGATGCGGAATTGGTCTGACTTGAATCTTAGTTTGTTTATTTTGTATGCCCGTAGCTCGATTCAAATTCAGTATCTTCTACTTTCATAATCCATGACCCGTTCTAAATAGTTATTAAAGCTTAGACTAAGCATTATCCCAACATTCATTTTATTAATCGTCTACAACTTTAATCTGTTACAGTACCTCGACATTGGCGAGGATATGAACGTACCTGATGACTTTACGCAAAAGGAAATGCAAACAGGTCTCTGGTGGCGACACCTTGTTGCCGGTGGTTTCGCAGGTGCAGTGTCACGCACATGCACAGCTCCGCTGGACAGAGTCAAAGTGTTTCTGCAGGTAACATACAGGCAACATAAGTCTCCGTTCACACTAACCGAATTCTCTTCCATCTGGTTACAGGTGCAATCATGTAAAATTGGAATCTCAGATGGTATGAAAATGTTGCTTAAGGAAGGTGGCGCGCGCAGCATGTGGCGAGGCAATGGCATAAACGTTCTCAAAATTGCACCTGAAACAGCGCTTAAATTTGCTGCCTACGAGCAAATGAAGCGACTAATACGTGGCAATGACTCGACACGGCAACTGACCATTGTCGAACGCTTCTATGCAGGCGCTGCTGCAGGAGGTATCTCGCAGACCATTATATATCCAATGGAAGTATTAAAGACACGCCTAGCGCTACGCAAGACTGGTCAGTACGCGGGCATAGCCGATGCGGCGACCAAGATCTACAAGAAGGAGGGCGGTCGCAGCTTCTACCGTGGATATGTACCTAACATTCTTGGCATCCTACCTTATGCGGGCATCGATTTGGCTGTCTATGAAACTCTCAAGCGTCGCTACATAGCCAGTCATGATAACAACGAGCAGCCCAGCTTCCTGGTGCTGTTAGCATGTGGCAGTACATCGAGCGCGCTTGGCCAACTATGCTCCTACCCTCTGGCTTTGGTGCGAACGCGGCTACAGGCACAAGGTTGGTTTATAATTGCTCATATTTAATATCTTATTCTAATTAAATTAATTTTCTTGTTTTAATTAGCCGCCATAACGGTAGCCAACCAGATACGCAAAACACAAATTCCATTAAAAAGCTGCGATGCGGCGAGCAACGAAGAGACAATGTCCGGACTTTTCCGCAAGATTGTGCGGCAGGAGGGGATTGCGGGACTGTATCGTGGCATTACGCCAAACTTCCTGAAGGTGCTGCCCGCCGTTTCCATTAGTTATGTTGTCTATGAATATACAAGTCGAGCACTGGGCATCAAGATGTCGTGATTTGTTTACCCCCTCACACCCTCTTTCGTCTGCGTGGCCGTCTGCAGTGCGGATGGCGTTATTATGTGCGAAGTGCGAGTGCGAATGCGTGTGCAAATGTGCGCTTGACTCTAGTGCTGTGCTCTACTTTGTATAGTAGTGGTAGGTGAAAAGATTCGCTCTCTGCTGCAATGCCAGACTTCTCTATAAGTTAAATGATTAGATGCTTTCATTAAGTGTAGAAAAAAGCCTCTTCCATGCTCTTGGTATATATTTCTGATAATTTATAGTTAAATTAGTTTTGATTACTTTCTAAAAATACAAAATAAGTGATACTATGGCTAATTTATTTATAAATATGGAATATGTGAAAAATTAGGATTGTGGAACAGGGCACGAAACAAATCCCCCAGAACTTTCTTAATTTATCAACAGTAGGCTCAAGCCGTTGTAACTTTAAGTGCTAATTTATTTAAATGTGAAGAAAACAGGTAGATGACGCCAGAGAGCAGTTGCGGATAAGTCAGGCGATTGCAATGCTTAATTTAAAAATACCAAAAAAGAAAGAAAAGAGAACAAACCGAGCAATTGCAGTTGCGAGAGATGCTGACGAAACAAACCGAATAGCAACAAAAGGTTTTAGCAAGCATTTCATCTCCGTTAACTGTGTAATCTGTACAGTGTCTAGACAACTATAATAGGCTACAAGGTTTTTACCGAGTCCAAGTGCTTAAGCTGGGCTGGGGCAGGCGTAACAAATAAATGCATAACAATAAAAGTAAAAAAATAAAAATAAAAGAAAATGTGGGGAGAATCAAACGAATGAATACTTAGGAGCGTTTTAAGCTTGTACACAAAAGACATTTGTTTAGCATAAAATTACAGAAATAACAATTAATACTTAACGTTTGAAATGTGATGATAATAGTTTATAATATACATGCATATATATACCTACACATACATATAATACAAGTACCGACCTATGCGCTTCTAAAATGAAAAAAAGAAAAAAACAGTCGCAGTTTTTTGTTCGACGGCGAGGCTGAAATTTTGTAGCATTTTATTTGTTAAGTTTAGTGACATTTTTTCTTAGATTGTATTTGTGAGGTGCGAGAGAAGCCAACGAGATTAATTGTGACTAAAATTAACAAACAAAATCATATTTATTTTGAATACATATATAAACTGTGTATATATGTGTATCACAAAGAGCGGGAAAAATAGTTTATCTCTGGAAAAAAAACAAAAACAAAACAAAAATGTAAAAAGCAAACAAACAATAAGTTAAAATATTTCTAAAATTTATTATTTTGTACCTTACTTTTAATTAGTCAATTGAATTTTTTTTGTACATTTTTTAGTGAAAATAGTACTTCTTCATATTGTGAATTCTCTTTATTAATTACTTACGCATTTTTGTAAAATGTAACTGGAACATCGTATTCAGGAAACGAAAAGAAAAACCCAACCATTTCACCTATTTAATTAACACTCACCTTTTGAAATCAAAGACAAGTTCATATGCATTATTTAAAACAAACAAATAAATACAAACTTTAAACTACAAAATATCCTTTTTTGTTTATCGTTCAATTTGCATATTGGATTAATATAGAATATATATATAGATCTAGTCATGGAAGGCAAAAAATTCCAAGAGAAATATAATTTATCTTAAAGCAAAAAATGATATATAATCCGAGTTATGCTCAATAGGTTTTTTTTTAAATATTATATTTCCTTAGATAGCAAATGTATGTTAGACATAATTCCAAAGTAACTATTCTTACAAATATGAAAAGTCTCTTTCCAAATATATAGTTGCAGATTATACGAATAGAATCATGAATCTATGTATGTTTAATATCTATCTAGCATATATGTATATGGATATGCCAGTCTATGAATATAATTGATATTGATATTCCTCTAAATTACTGAATTGAATTCAACATTAACTATTTAATATACGAATATAATGGCATATATGGTACATGCATACATATATACATACATATATTTATATATATATATTGTTATATTTTTGTACGTTTAGCTAATTTTTAAAAACATTATTTAATGTGATTTATATGCCCTACTCAAGTTACAAATATAAACGACATATAATAAATGCAAAGCATATTCGTATATACGTATTCATTTCTGACATACGGACTGCGGGACTAAGTGGCGTATGCGCAACGTCTGAGCACTTTAGCGATCTCTAGCGGCGAACTGGCGCAACTCTGGGGCAGAAGACCGTATTCAAACAAAGTGAAAATGAACCACAACCGGTTCGAATACGAATCCGAAACAATTATTTTTAACGCGGCGAACCAAAAGTTCGGTGCTATTTTTGGAGGGCATCCGCCCGCCAGCTGTTTCCAATACTCAGCAGCGGAAAAGCGAGACGTCTCTGAAAATCTTTTAGCTGCCATTGCAACGAAAAATCATATTGCATTTTTATATAATTCAAGTGTGAGAAAGTTGTCTTTGAATAATGGAGTACGATCTGGACTATCAGAAGATCTGCTCGACGCGGACCGTGCAGTCCGATAAGAAAGGTTTCTTCAACGAATTCTATTTGGATGTGAAAGATGCATGTGGCGAAAAGTGGCTGCAAAACTATTTCGGGAAACTCAAGTCGAATGCGGCACGCATTTTGTCCATATTCAGTGATCGAGAGATCTGTGATCCAGTACTGGGCGTCTTGGAGCATGTGCAGCCGGTTTTCAAGCAGAAAGATGTACTCCTCTCCTCCCAGCGCCGCGCGCAGGCTGACAAGTTCTATTTGATGAGCAGCAATGCGGAGGTTGAGGAGGATCGCAAGGAGCTGCTCCAGCAGGCGCTGATGCATGCCAATCTGGCTGTGATGCGAGCACCTGCTCCAAATTTGGATACGAGCGTCGATCATGGTTTGACTCTGGCCATGGCCTACTTAACGC
Organism: Drosophila nigricruria; assembly: GCA_037075265.1. Taxonomy (NCBI): domain Eukaryota; kingdom Metazoa; phylum Arthropoda; class Insecta; order Diptera; family Drosophilidae; genus Drosophila; species Drosophila nigricruria. The sequence goes on along the minus strand of JBAMCI010000227.1, from coordinate 8,536,533 downwards.
GTGCGAACATTCTTATCAGCCAGGGCCAGGGCGAGGCTGCTCTAAATGATCTCAAGCTGGCTGCCAATTTCGGAGTGGAGTCCAAGCAGAACGTGGACTACTACTGCAAAATGGCCAAAGCTTATGCAGGCAAGTATTTGGAGCTCTCTTGATTGGGGTTCTTATCAACTGGTATATATTGTAGCTATGGCCGAGGGCGCACGCGCTGAAATCTCTTTGAAGATCGCAGAGAAACTGGCAGGCGCCAATACTGGCATTATAGTTATGACTCGAAAGGAGATTGCTCTGATCAAGCCAGCCAAGCGAGAGCAGCTAACAGAGGTGACTCCTCCATTGACGCATGGCGAGAATCCAGAGCTCAGCGGTGCAGCCAACGTGGTAAAGCTGGTGGAGACAAAGGACAAGGGCAGATTTGTAGTGGCCAACGAGGGCTTGAAGACTGGAGATGTGGTGCTCGCTGAGAATCCCGTGGCAGCGTGTCTCCTGCCCAACTTCTTCGGCACCAATTGTCATCACTGCTTCAAGCGGTAAGTAAAATATGGTCCTCAATATCTGATCTGATCAAGCGTAATCAAATCCTTAGCCTGCACACTCCCGTGCCCTGTTTGCACTGCTCGGGCATCGCCTTCTGCACCGCTCAATGCATGGGCGAGGCCTGCGAGACTTATCATCGCTTCGAGTGCCAGTTTATGGACTTGTTCATCGGCTCTGGCATGTCCATATTGTGTTTTATTGCGCTGAGAATCTTTACTCAAGCCTCTAGCTTGGAGGATGGCCTGGCAACGGCAAATTTATTATTCGAGCACCTGTGCTCCCATCAGGATGTTCGCGAGGCGGATGACCATCTACAGCGTTCGCTCATGGCGGGATTCTTGATGCGCATTCTACAGAAGGCTCAGTACTTTGGACGACGCAAGACCGAAGGCGTCAATCCCACTGCTGTGGAGCTGCAGGTGGCCACAGCCCTGCTGGGACTGCTGCAACTGCTGCAGTATAATGCCCACGAGATCTATCACACCATGGTGACCGATGAGCACTGTTTCGAGGGCTGTAAGGTGGTATATGTGGGTGCGGGTCTATATGGCACTGGCTCCTACTTCAATCACGAATGTTGGCCCAGCGTAGCGGGCTACTTTGTGGGCAAAAAGTTGATCATGTCTGCTACCAAGCCACATCGACCTAACGAGATAGTTGCCGTAAATTATGGACCCATATTCACCAAGATGAATCTAAAGGAGCGTCAGCGATCGTTGCGTGGACGCTACGCGTTTAACTGCAATTGCATGACCTGCCAGGAGAACTGGCCCCTGCTGCAGAAGATCGACAAACAAGTCAGATTTTGGTATGATAAAGATATATATATTTAAAAAAAAAAAAAAAGTATTTATAAGCTTTATACTTATTCCAGGTGTACCTCGGCCAATTGCGTGAACTTGCTCAAATTTCCCAAGGACCTGGCCAAGGACGTACGCTGTCCTCGTTGCCGCAAGAATGTTTCGCTGAAGGAAAGCGTTGCCAAGCTTATTAAGATCGAGGAACTATACCGGGAGGCTGCAGAAGCCATGCAGGCTCAGAAGACTAATGAGGCAATCGAGCTTTTCAAGGAGGGAATTGATGCATTCTTCCAAATAGCAGCACTGCCACACAAGGATACCCTGATTGCACAGCAGGCTCTGCTCAAGTGCAGCGCCAACACGGGTACTACATTCAAAAAGTAATATTTTAAAATTATATTTTCCTATTTTTGTGTTGCATATCTATCCTTAGTGGCAATAAGTAAGTTTTATATGAAAGATTATAGATAAATTTATTATTTTCACAAATTTGTAGATATTCTGTTCAGTTGAAGGATCTTATTGTATTATAGACCCAACGCATGTATTTAAATTAAGCGCAAAAGTAACAATCAGTGCTGGAAAACGATCATGAATTTGGTGTCCATCGATAGATATCTTATCGCATGAGATTCGTATATCGATTCATTTATTGTTAACATTAATGGACGGTTTGATTTTAGAAAAGATGTAATTGCGGTATTTGCTTTATATTTATGCCCTTAGGTTTAAATACTTTAATAATAAATAATAATTTAGAGGAAGTTTTTATTACAATGCTCTGTCTTCGATTAATTAGTGGCTGCAAAATTGTTATCGCTCATCTCTATTGAAGCGTCATGCAGCCAGCTGATTTGGCATTCGCATGCGGCTTTTGAGTTTTTGTTTGGATTAACAACAAACGTAAAATGTTTAAGAAACTTAAACCTGGAGAAAGCGAAGATGATGTTCTGCGTATGGCAGCAGAATTCAATGCAGAGCGTAAGAAAAATCCCAATTTTCAGCCGGCAGCAACTGTTGTGCGTGTGGACAAACGTAAGTCTTTTGATGTGATATTCAAAATATAAACATGACCAAAATTTCTTCTTTAAAGCTGTTGGCAAATCATTGTTCGCACAAAAACGAGAACTAGCTAAGCTTAAAAGTCAAGGGAGTGCTATAACTTCCCCAGAAACTACGCCGAAGGAAACACATAAACTTGAAGATGCAAGAAGTAAACAAATTCTGCTCGATGAAATCCACGAAAATATGTTGGGCGATATTCGTGGAACTAAGGTAGATTTTGAGCTGATAAATAATGTTGTGGGTGAAATAGTGGAAAGAAGAGAAGGAGCCCCACGACAAGTCGTGAGTGAACGTCAGCTTAATCAGGTATGTATTGGAATAATCAAATGTTCCGCTAAACTTTAACCATTTGTCTCCTCTAAAGCAAAACAGCAACAAGTCGAAGAGTATTTTTGCCCAAAAATTCAATACAAATGAAAAGTTAAATGCTAACAGCAGTCACTATGATTCACAACATAATAAAGTACTGATGGAAACTAGTTCTATAATCCAAGATGCAGCTCTGTCAAAGGAAATACATGCAGAAAATCAGAATCTACTATCTCAAATGCGCGAAGAGGAAATCCTCGCGGAACGACAAAAGTTGCTAAGCTCTTTGGGTAAGCAATGTCAATAAGTTATATGCTTCTATGGATTAAATTCTTGTTTCTTACCTCATTAGATCCCGCTCTAATTGAGTTGCTGACCAAAAAGCGTGCTATCCAAGCGGCTAATGCAACAAAGTTAAAGCCATTACCCAACAATGCTCAGGATTCGCCTGTGATAGCTACTTTAAGCGACTCGAATCCAGCACACGATTTGCTGCAGCAAAGTGATGAAGGCAATTGGTTGAATTTTAATTTAGTTGAGGAACACAAGCTGGCTTGGATGCGTGATATACCCGCGAGAATAGCACAGCTTAAGCCTGGGCAACAATTCAATGCACGCTTTGACTGGAAGGGCGTTTTGTTGCCCCATTCACTTGATGAATTGCCACAGAATACCGATGATCGGGATTTGTATTTGCATGGCGAGGAGCCTGAACGCCCAGGCTACACGTTGCAGGAGCTGTTCCGATTGGCACGGTACGTTTGGATTACCTATATAATCGATAGCTATTTTTATTATATTATCTCCTTTCAGTTCAACTGTGTTGCAGCAACGCATTTCGGCGTTTGGTGCGATTGCTGGCATATTCAGCATTTACAATCAGGGCTTCTACGATCAAGTGCTTACATTGCCCATTTCCAAAATATTCTTTCTCTTGCGCTTTGGACTAGATGACAATACACCCGCACAATTGGAAGTGGTCAGCAGGGCCTTGTCTCGCCTGTGCTACAATGAAACGGATGAAGTTTTGCTCGATCATATCTATGAGAATGCTTATTGTCATTGGCAGCCAACGCTGCAGGTGCTGACAGATGGCGACGACTCCAGTGATCCAAACTCTGTGGCCTTTTTGCAACGCTACATGGCGCTGTTGCGCTCCAACTCGAAAGCTGTAAGCGCCGATGTGGATGATGATCAGTCAGACCGTGATAGTCGTATGTCTATGGATGACTTTCAGCTAGCCGAAACGGATCTAATGAGCTGTCTGCTACGAACGAATATTCTGCAACGCATTAAGTATGCATTATTTCCATAATATCTGATATAAATTAAAGCATTTTTTTCTGCTTACAGCTTTATATTCAGCTCAGTGCGTCCAGAGAACAGCACTGTCGAGTCCTGCCTGAAGATACTCATACGCATTGCGCGAACAAACTTGCCTGTGGCCAGGCAATTGGTACAGGAAAAAGAACTGCTGAATGTAATTTTAGTCAACTTCTTGCCTAAAGCACGTAAGATTTGCACCAATCTTGTTCTACTTTTATCATTATCGAATTTATAAATGTATATTTTCATTGACAGCTGCTACGGGCACAACTGAGTCTTCATTCTATGGTTATCCTCAGTATCTGTGCCTAAAGCTGTTGCGTGTTCTGATCTGCCAGCATTTGGATATAGCTAAGCAATTGGCTAATGAAACATTGATCCAGAGATTAAAAGAGTTTTTATTCAATCGTGATTGCGTAAAGGTAGGACTCATTGTATATTCTATAATTATGAAACATGTTTTGTTAATATTCAATTTTTATTGTAGGGCAAATTAATTCGTGTTCAAATCGAGGCGCTGCGCATATTGCGCTGTCTGCTGCTGCTGGGCATTGTCGATCGGGAATTGTTCAAGTAAGTGTTCCGCTAGCCGAGTAAGTCAGTGACGGTAGATTTAATGAAAGGTCCATCCGTATCGATGTAGCATACAACCGACTGATATGCGGTATCGCAGCCATCAACGCCCTCTGTAGTCGAGTAGATAAAACGGAAAAGTAGGTTTTAAAATGAGCATTGCGCTTGGATACAATCGTACTTACTTTTCGAGCCACATGCGTCTACCAAAGCCATAATCTTGTCATGTATTTCTACTGGCAACACTTCAACCAAAGCCTCCAAGTGCATAACATTTTCACTATCGATCTATTAGGAATATATTCACATTCAAATATATTTTATCTTAGAGCCTTATAGACTAAAGTCTACATACCAATCCAAACATATCAAACATGCAGTGCAGGAAGCATTTAAAGGTTGGGTCGTTTGGCAAATTTCCCTTGTGTGCCTGGTCCATTAGCTCTGCAAGTGCATAAATCCTCTAAAGCGAACTTTTAAGTTAGCATTTCATCTTTCGCTTACCTTCACTGGCGCCCGTTTTGACCATGCAGCGCTTATGCATTTTTTTCACTTGCCTCTTTACCACTTCAGGTATATCCCACTGTGTGGTAGTTTTTTTTTTGTATTAAAAAAATCGTACGATAAACTTTCATTCAATAAGAACTTACGGCTTGATGTGGCGTTATCGCGCAGCACAAAACAAGCAGCGCCAATGTTGCGCTTAAGGTTTTGGAGTACATTGCAAAAACCACCAAGGTTTTAGTACTCTTCAATTTGTCCGGATTAAACTTTCAAACAAGTAGCTATTGCCCGCTAACCACAAACTAAGGCTTGTTTGGAAAGCTGTCTGCTTATATAGCTTATCGTCTTTGCGTTGCCAAAGGCCGGAATTATAATACCTATTATTCTACAGACAATTCCTGCCTGCGCTCCGTCAGATACTTGACTGGCACTTTAATCATTGTGTATTCGAGGTGGGCGGTTCGGCACTTATACGACAGCACGCAGCTGCCGTGGTGGTTGCAATTGTGGCGAGCGGTGAGTGCGGTGCATGCGACATTGAAGCGCAGCAACTATTCCTGGAGCCATTGCACAACTTCTGCTGCAGTTGGCTGCACAAGGCAACGCGTAGCGTAGGTCTCAAGGATGTAAGTGAAATATTGTACATGTCATCAAGTACTATTCTCATCTTATGTCTATTACATATAGTTCACTCAGCTGACGCTCTTGAGCGCTCTGCTGTATGCTGTTGGTTGGTTCTCACGTCATGGTTACCTGGGCACAACGTCCTTTTCACAGTTTCTGCGCAAAATTTTGCCTGAATTCGTTTGTTCAGCTGGGTTTGTTGCATGTGTGCAGCAACTAACGTGAGTACACTTGACAGGCGATCTTTTGATTAGTTAATCAGCTTTAATGACTACCTCTCAACCAAACACAGACACAGCTCTATAATTTTACGCAGCTTCAGTGATCGGCGCAATGTACACGCCCCATTGCCGAATGTGGGGGCGGTCTTGATGAACGACTATGGCCCGCAGCTGATTGTAAGCGACACGTATCCAGTGCAGCTGCTGAGTAATATCTGGGCTCTGCTCGAGCCACCACTGGAGGAAGGCATGAAGCCGCTATTTGAAGCATTGCTTCAACCGGCAGTGCTGGAGCCCTTGGCAGAGTATTTAAAGCAGCTGAGCACACGTCTGAATCGCTTTTTGGCCAGCAACTTTTTTGCTCGCAGCGAACTGAAGTTTGTTTACCAGCTACTAACCACCGATGGCTTTGAAACTTATTTGTCACGCACGCAGCTGCTTCAGGTGGTTTATAACTATCTGTGCTCCCTAAGTGCTGCACAGGCCAAGCAAATGAAGAGCATATTCGACCGGTACATCTTTAGTGGGAAGTACGTGGAGTTAGATGAAAAGTCATTGCAGCTGCTGCAACAAACCTGCTTGGAAGTTGTCTACTCGCGTTTTATAGCCGTGAGTAACTATTGAATGGGTGTTAAGGCTTCATTTAACTGCTCTCTTATGCAGGAAAACAGGGATCCCACGCTGACACTTTGCTATACTCAAGCGCCTGTGTTGATGCCAGACTGGCCTTATTTTCAATTACGTCTGCTACTTAACAATTATTTACAAAATGTACAACAGGTCCCTGCGGTTATATATTCAGGTAAGTCAATACACAATTTCTATTTACTTATGCTTAATTAAGTACCCCCACAGAAAATCAGGTGGTTCGCATGACGTTCAGCTTTGTGCAGCAGCTAGAGCAGCAGGGCTTGGAAATTGTTAGCCCACTTGAGAAGTTAATGTATCTGATGATAGCCTTTATGGGTCCCGACAGTCAGTTTCTGGAGCCCGAGCTGCATAAACTACTACAGACACAATTGCTCGATTTCTACACGAAGAATAAGACGCACAATTTTGACTTTGAGGCTACGTTTGAGGACAAGGCCAATTTCGAACCACTGTACTATCTGTTTGTAAACCACTTCGAAGCGGCCAGCTACGGCGATGAGCTATTTAGCTCGTTAGTGCTGCTCCCGCTGGCTCAAAAGTATGATAACAAGTGGCGTAGACGCATCTGGTCCGAGCATGTGCAGGCAATGCGCTTCTTGAATTGTGATGCGAGTTTGGTATGTGCTGGAAATATCTTGTATTTCAATATTGTGTAATACTCTTCCACTTTCCAGTTGATTGGTGGGCTGGATGCTTATCTAGAGCCCATAGAGGAGGAGCCATCACTTGTAAAACTCTATGGAGATGCACTGGAGCGTCAGCTGGTGCGTCCTGGCAGCATAGCCCACACAATTGCCAAGCATCATTTCAACAATTCACAAGCGATACAAAAAACGAAATTATTTTGAGCATCTGCACACAAATCGATTATTTATGAATATTAATATTAGCTTAAGAAACGTTTCCTTGGGCTAATTTTGTTGCCGTGATATAGATTGTAATTTATTCAAAAGCAAAATGCATACGTGTAATTGAATCATAAGCTTTTATATCTTAAGTCTGCTTCAACTGCGATTGTGTGCCCACAAGAGCCACAAGGCCCACATTGATTATGAAAACAATTAATATTGCGGTTTAGTGTTTTTCTTGAGCTTCGCTTGAGTCAGGGATTGTTATTCAATTACATGCTTGAGTGGACCTAATGCACTGTTATGTAAGAACGAATGTACATCGACATATATATGTGTAGATAAAGATATATGTCATTCTTAATTTTATGCGCGTTAACTATTAACTGTTTCCAGCAGGTTGGCTGTGGACGACGGCACATAGAGAGAGCTCCACTATCACCCACAATTAATTAACATCACTTGACTTATTGACAACTGACAAATGCCGCACATGGGCCCCGTCTTGGCCGCAGCGACTGTCGTCTATAGTTACCCACGACTGCTGATAAAAATATATGTAATTATAATGAACGCAATTGAAAGGCCACAGCTAATTAAATTATAGGCCGTTTGGTAGTATGTGTGCGCCGAATGCGAGTTTCTGTGTGTAAGTGTGTGTAAGTGTGTGTGTGTGTATATATACAAATGTGACTACAGACCTACAGTCAAATGTCAAGTCATAAGGTCTTTCGTGTCGCATGCAGCGCATGTGTAATATATAACATGATTTCTACACCCAATAATCATCATGTTAAGCACTTGTTGGTAGCTCTTCTAAGTAAAACCGGGTGTTCCTAATAAATTTAAGATTTGCGAATGCCATAAAGGTCATTAACATTTAATTAGCATTTTAGAAGTTGAACTCCTCTAAGACTTTGCCTCAGTGACATATGAAAATTGTGTTCCTTTGTACACAGACCCCCACGCACTCTATGCACATTTGTGTGATGAATGCCTGTGCACATATGTGCTCTGGGCTCCTCTTGTTTGCCAACGTGATTTGCGAAATAACCTCAGGAGTTTTGAGAATTATATTACCTAAAATTTATAAGGGCATAACTGATTTTGTTGCTGACTGCTCTGAGTGGCGCCCATTTAAGTCTTGGAGTTGGTTCAATTTGAATACATGTGATGGATGTTTGGGCATATCTGTAAGATTTTGATATGTACTGAGGCGCGTGCACCAGTTGGGTCTTGTGCTCAACATGAAATTTGTGTGTTTGTGTGTGTGTAATATGTGTAAACATTTTGAGTTTGATTTATTACCATTTCTTTTTTATTTTTTGTAATTTCTTGTTTAAAGAACGCTGCGTTGGCCTCAGGGCTTGGGTTGCTAAGGGCGAGTGACCTTGATCTCGAAGCGAATATACTTATTAATATTTTAATTAAAAGTTTCTTGCATTATCTTTTCAATAAATGGGCAAACGTTTAGTCACAGCAAACAATTTGTATCGCAGGAAAAACACTTCAGATTCTATTGCATATTTATTTGCATTGAGACGAACAATAAAATATCGTACAATATTAGTTAATGAATTAATTTTGGCCTTACCGACAATGGGTGTGTCATGTATTTGAGTATTTAAACAGGACTCAAGTCTGCAGCTTTCAGTACATAAATGACGTTACATGAATAGGAATGTCCATGAGTGCTTGCAGGGGTAAAATTAAACTAACCACCCTAATGGGTAGTTGGAATACATTTATGAATCAAAGTGGTGATGGTCTCTATGTATAGAGACGTAGATATATATGCATATATACATATGTACAGCTGTGGAGGCACATTTTTCACTCATAACTTCATCCACGTTGAGTGGAAGTTTCAGTGGTGTTGCACGTTTCAGCGATTTGTCATCGATCACGTCACAACTTTGCCGGCGAGCAATTGCCTGCTACGGCTCAGTTTTTTTTTTTTTTTTTTTGTTTTTTGCGTTTGGGTTCGTCGGCTCGTTTGTGCCGATGGAACCGTCCGCTATATACAGTTGTTTTTGCTGATCGCGCGAACGTTTCGTTTCAGTTGCTCTTTGGCTCTCTGCACGTGCGGTGCCTCCGGCTTGGTGTCGCCTCTGCCAACGTCTGAGTTTTTTTCGGCCACGCTGGCGGCTGTATTGTGTGTGTTTGAAGTACATTTCTTTCAATTTCTTCCAGTGAATAAGAAATCATATAAATAAAAACGTTTTATTTTGGTTAGCTGCTTAAAAAATAGCTATTTACACTTGTGCATGAGAGCTCTAGCTCTAGCGCCCCATGTACACATGTACCTGGGCTATTTATTTTTGAATTGAGCTCCACAGTCTTCGGTGGGTGTTTTGTGTGTTTTCTAAGTGCTATCTTGAAAGCATTCTTAATTAGTGGAAAATGCATTTACCAGGCAGATATACCTATTTAATGCATGAGTAAAAATTTTAAGTGCGACTGCGTTCCAAAAGTTTGCCGCGTTTCTTTTTACAAATTTTGTATTTCAAAGATTCACGTTTACAAAAAACAAAAAATATACCCCTTTTACATGCACACTCATCTGCAATACGATTATATGAATAATTATGCATATTATAACCTTATAATTATATAGCCATTGCCTACTGCTGATAAAGGGCATTTCTCGGTATTGAATTGTGTTTCATTTGGACAATTTTTACATGCATATTGCCTCTGCCGTGTAGATAATTCAACTGTTTGCATAATTATTTGTGTTTACTTCTAGCTGAACACATAGTTTATTTACCATATCAGTTGTTACACAAATATTACACTAACTTCATGGAAAGGCACCATTAACCGCCTTCAAATAAGTACACAAAAAAGTAAATTCTCAATTGGATTTTAAGCGCCTTTAACTACTCTTGGTAAGTTACTTAAGAATTAGAATATTTAAGTAAATTAATAGTTAATGACTCTTAGAGATATTTATTGGCATTTATGTACAATTTGTTTAGCTGCTTTAGATTATGGTCATGTGGCCTTCCATCCGGTGTATGCGAAAGAATGTTTATCTTTTAATTTCTGAATTGAATACTTAAGCTTTTTAGATTGGTCTTAAACAAAAACAAAAAATATCTTTTTATACTCAACCAAAATGTATTTTCCATCGTGGCATATAACCCCGACCCGAAAAAGTTCGCTTAGCTCAGCATTCTTATCAAAAACAATATTCTGTGGGCAAACATCGCGATTAAAAGAAAGTCTACTCACGAAAATTATACATATATGCATATTAGCTGATGTGAATAAATGCATTTCTATGAATGTATGTAGTGGATGTGTGCATTTTATATTCTGCTTTAAGTGTCTCTTAGTTTAAACGCACTTGAACTTGAAAGCCGTAATACAACTGTGTAATATTCGCTGTGTAATATTCGCGCTTTGGCGCTCTGCTTAGATTCTCCCTGCTGAATGTCTCTTTCGTTACGCTAGTCTGTGTTTGGGCTTAGCTCTTTGCTGTAGTCAATGTCTGGCATAAATCATCGCAATATATGGCCGTGGTACTCTTTGTACGTGTCAGAGTATTTGCTAATCGGACTGATCTTAAGTGCTTCTAATATATGGAATAAGACGAGGCACATTTACAGTCACTTGTTGCAGGAGAAGTATATATATGTACATATTTCTATTATATATATATATGAACATTTATTATATACATTTCTAGTATAATCTAGTCTCCAGTTACCTCGTATTCTGTGCACTTTGAAATGCAGTGTAAGCTGCGGTCGCGTGTCTAGTTACATTTTGACACTATCCGAAAAAACAGTGTCATATATTTCTGTATCTATATTTCATATATGTGTCAGGTATAGCTTTGATGTCTGTTTATGTTAACTTTGAACATTACAATCGATTTGGGGCTGTACTATTATTCATTTTCATCAAGGAAACATAATAGTGATAACAAATTTCCTATAGATAAAAACGTTTTATTGATGTCAAATTGATACGAGTATTCGATAGCTTTGCTCGAATTGTGTAGTGTTTCTGATATTCATATTTCGTAATAATGTAAAAAGCCACAGTCTTTTTTTTCAGTGTATGTCATTTTAAGAACATAGCGCCATGGGCGCACCTGCTATAAACAAAAGTACACCAAATTGAGTTTCAAGCTATCAGCTTTCCTGCCTTGACTGCATCTGCTGTCAAAGGAGCTGCGCATGCGCTGGTAGCCCAATCAACCCCAGTTGTCATGATGAACCTTTTTAAGGGGTTGCATTTAAGGGCTGCACCCTGCACATGCATGAGAACATTTGTACTCAGCCAAGCATATGTACAGTGGGAAACATCAAAAGAGTCTAGAGGAAGGTTTTACATTATCTAAAACTTTTATGTGACGTGTTCCACTGTGCAAAGCGGGGTCAGAAAATCTAGCTGAAAGCAAAACTAGAGAATGATAGAATGAAATAAAACTTGTTCGCAGCCAATTCGATGTGCATTCGTCGACCGACCTATAAACCAAAGGCGACTGATGGTCTAATAGTTTCTGACTTTTGACTTCTCAATAAACTGGCTGGGAACAGAGCGACATAGCAACGGAGCTGGGAAAAGGCGAACAAGTGGCGCTAGTGTCGTGGCTTTTCATGTCAGTAGCAGACAATAAATAATGAAAATATGACATTGCGAACACAAAGAAAAGTCATAGGAATGTTCGGGCTCTTGGAGACAATGCAAAGCCGACTACTAAAGTATTAAATCATTGACCTTGTGAACCTTGACAAACAGAGAATACAGAGAAATACTCAGTCGGGGCGCAAAAAAAAAAAACCAAACCAAACAAACAGACTGCAATCGAAGATAAGTGAGGTGGGTGTGTGGCTGGGTGGAGCGGAAGGGGTGGATCGAAGGGGGCGGTCACAACGGAAATGCTCAGAAAGCGACTTGGAAATTATGCAAAAGCCTTCAAGCTACGAAAATAGCAATGGCTTGCGCTCGCTGAAACGCGAACAATTTTCACCTTTTCGCCACATTTTCCGCTTTTAATCAAGATTTATGGCAATTGACAGAACAGACAGAGCCCAGAAACGCGGACTGGGGTTAGGTGGCCGGCCAGCAGTCAGCAGTCAGCGCTGCAAAGCAAACGGCTCGTGTTTCGCTAAACAAAGCGGTGCACAAAACCAAATCTTCTGGTTCTGGTAGCGGCTATTAATTGAATACGACTTTAATTAAAATACGCGTAATTCACGAAGACTCAAGGAACCTGACCTCAGCGATTGCCCAGACCACTTGAAGATTAGAATTTTGGTGCTTTGATGTGTGTTGTGGGGGCTCAATTTGCGTCTGATTGAAGGGGCGAATTCTTTTTTTTTTTTTTTTTCTTGCTCTCTGTTGTTTCTCTGGTTTTGTATTTTTAAAAGAAGGTCTGCCGTCCGCAATAATTTTAATAAAAATACACTTTAACTCTAGCGAAATTTGCAAGCGAGCTTGCTTGCTTATAAGAATGTAGTCCGAACGAGCGCATTTAAAATTAATGAAGAGCTTTGTGCAGTGGACCCAACCATTGGGGACTGCCTACGATTCCTCTGAATATACCAAATTGTGTGCTGAACTGTAAAATTATAAGATGATGTGAGTTAGACCCAAATATAATACCATAATTAAAAGAGGATAGCAGTCAAAGATGCCAGAACGATTTACAAATATTTTTAAGGTATTATCTGTTGAGCTGCAGATCAAATATGAATCATGAATAGTTCAGATTATGAAAGAATTTTGCTATTAACTTGTTGAAGTTCAAGTTGCTGATTAGCTATCTCAAGACTAAGCCTTGAATTAGCCAACATGGAATGTGGGAGCTCGTGTAAATGACCCAATTAACATTGGCTTGAGCATGATTATGAATAACTTTCTAACTGTTGCATGCTTAAAATTATGTTTGTTGCGTGCCCCAATGCAGTTTCCATTCACTATTACTGGCCGAAATTGTGGTCAAAGTATTTAGCAAGTAATTAGTATATAATGCTGTAACGAACCTCGGTTTATCCCGAGTTTAAGCCGGGCCGGACTCAGCCGACTGTGTGTTCGTGCCAACAAATTTATATGTGGCGCCTTGCGATAGATTACAATGCAGTGTGTTTATGTTTGCGTTGGGTATATTTTCTCAATTTACAAGTTGTCTATTTGATATTGTATTTATCACAACTAGCGCTTAGTAAGCACACCTTTGCACAGGCTCGCAGGCAAACGTTTAACGCACTCTGGCAAATGGCACGGCACTCTTGGTTCTCCAAGGATACGCTGGAGCACTCCAGGTGACGCCAGGATCCACACTGAACACTCCGGCGGTTCGCTCGGCTGTTGCAGTGACTCCTACGGCTGGATACGCTCACAAGCACACCTTGAGATCTTCTCAAGCTACCGTCACCACTCTTACGCACAGCTACGCAAACGTTACCTTTTGATCTTGCTCCAGGATCCGCCACTAATGCTGTAGATCCGGCCGTGCTGCACCAATGTCCTGGTTGGTGGCAGCTGATGTCCTTCTGGTGTCCGCGTCTCAAGCCTATGTCCTCAATAGGCGTCCAGGATATCCCTCGTAGATATCCAGCGATGTCCTTCCTCTTGAAGTCCTTGGCAGTGATGTCCTTCCTCTTGAAGTCCTTGGCAGCGATGTCCTTCCTCTCGAAGTCCTTGCTGTTCACTTTTCCACTCGCGTTCTGGTTACGTCGGCACTCAATACTTTAACTTTCACTTTTACTTGACTGTCCGGTGCCGAGTTGCGGGCGCCCTTTTATAGCAGCGACGCAGGCCCTGCTTCGCGCTATGACGGCGCCGGCTCGGCTCTGGAGCGGGGCCTGTCTGCCGCTCGTGTCCGCGAAAACGGCAGTATCACGTGATTTCGCGCGATGCCAAATCGCCGAAATCTGCGTGGCAGCCTCTCATTGGCCAAAGCACCGTTATTGGCATACGAGTGAAAGTGTACACTACTTTCTCGCAGCCACAAGCGGTACTTCGGCCAACGGTCGCCGATGATCGCCGTGAGAGCGACGCGAGCAATGCGCTGAACACATACGAGCGACAGAGACAGACTACGTCGCTCTCTGCGCCCTTTCCAGTAGCGAGGGTCGCTACTATCGTACTCGCGTCGCTGTGTGGAACAATACATGCAGGCACGCATATATGCATAAGTGCACAGCAAATACATGCACTTATACATACACTACGTGCCCGTCTATATTGTTCCTCACACTCCCCTCTTCCTTCGGGAAACACGAAGCCTTCGTGTTAACATCCGTCCGGGACTCACTTCTGGCGCTCCTTTGTTTGCACTGCTTGCTTCTCTTCAGCAAGCAGTTCGCCGCGCTCCTCCAGCTGCAAGCAGTGCTACGCACAGGGCCGCTGTTAACACTCTGTTGTTAACAGCGCCGCTGCTACGCAACTCTGCGTACAGCTGATCGCTCCAGCCTCCAGCAACTCTGTGTGCTGTAAGTGGCTAAAACGTGTTCGGTAAATCTTCTCAGAAATTTACCAATTTTTCATCCAAAGTTATAGCGCGATCCTCTCCATGTTGTCCCTCTCCTGGACCGGGTTGCATTCTCCCTCTGGCCACGCCCGCTGTTGCAGAAAACACCCGTTTCTCACTGCTTTACCAGCCTGCGTGGTTACAATGCGGCTGCGTGGCTGCTGCTGTCCCGATGTCGTGCTGTTCCTTGCTGCTGGGATGGTGGCAACGAAACGATCTTCCGTTGCAGATGCCGTTCACAACTGACCCGGGTCCGGACATCGGATATCGGTGGGGTTCTCGGCTCACTCCTCATTCGCGCACAGCTCCAGCGAAGTCGCTGGCCAATGCGCGAGGATCGGCCGGTCCGCCCTCCCGACACCTTTACCGGACCGCTGGATTTCGCCAGTCATGTGGCTCGCATCTGCCGCGGCTGACCTCCCTGTACCTGTACCATCGTCGCAGTAAGTACTCAGCAATGAACAAATTATTTTTAGACTGTGGCGGCGACTGCGGCTGCTGTGGTGGCTGCTCCTCAACTTCTTGGCTGCTGCTGCTGCTGCTAGTCACCGCTACTCCTCTGGTCGCCGATGCTCCTCTGGCCGCTGCCAGTGACTGTAACTGGGCTTTGTTGGAGAATTCTTCTACTATAGACGACGTTCGAGGCTGGTTCCGGCGCGCCGACACTTTGACGCCGGTTGGGAAATCCGGCTCACTCCTCATTCGCGCACAGCTCCAGCGGAGTCGCTGTCCAGTGCGCGAGGATCGGCCGGGCAAACCCTTCCGGCGCCCAAGTCCGGACGGCCGAGAAATCCAGCTACGTAGCAGAAGTCTATAGAGTTGAATTTTCACAAAAGCCATGCTCATATGCATGCATGCACTTTTATACCCTCTGCTGCAGCGCTGCCGCCAGCGGAGTGTCGGAAATTAACGGATCCTGCACCAGCTAGTTCTCCCACTCTCTACAGGTCACGCTCTTCCAACACTCTGGCCTTATGGCTGAACACGAGGCATTGTTGTTGCATCTCTAATGCATTTCTCACACTCTCTCTATTTCCCTTCGCATATATGTGTGAGTGCACAGCAACTACATGCACTCATACATACGCTGCGTGCCCTATTTTGTTGTTGGCCGTTTTGCATGTCGCTAGCACCGACACCTTCGTGTCATCTCGTGCGCTAGCGATCGTGCGTAGCCGACAAAGTTCAGTAGCCTTTCGCCGCGGCTGTTGAACTTTGGGCGCTCTGCGTTGTTGTTGCCTACCACGCTCATCGTGATTTTCGTCCCATTTTTGCGCATGCGCTGACCACTGTGCGCCTTTCATGCTGTCGCTGTTTTCGTTCTGCGTGTGTGTGTGCTCTTTTTCGGCTCGGGTGCGTGATGTTGTTGTTGTTTTTGCAGGGTGCGCGCGCAACTAAAACGGTTTCGGCCGTGCCTGTTGTTGTTGTGCCGTTTCGTAGCTGACGATTATTATTTTGCTACTGCGCATGCGCCCCCGTTTCGTGTGTGTGCGCGCGCAAATTCAAACCACTTTGTTGTTGTGTTCACAACATTTGTGCGCGCGCGCACATACAAACAACTTTGTTGTTCCGCTCACAACATTTTTGCTGTTTTTGCCGTGGATTTGATTTGCGCAGCCGATGTTAATTTTTGTTTATGTTTAAAAAAAAACTTTTCCCCTACATACATATATAGTTTTTTTTCCCCCTACATACATATATAGGTTTTTGGCTAATACACATAGCTATGTGTATTCACTCCCTTTTTTTTTTTTTTTTATAAACTGGCTGGCAACTCACCCGCTTCTGCTCGATATGGCTTGAGGTCCGCCACATGAGCCGTCCTGCTCCGTTTATCTGCCTCTGAAGTGATCCGGCAGATAACCGGGGAGATCAAACTGACCACCGTATATGGTCCTCCATATCGTGGGGCCAGTTTCGCTGCAACTCCATCCGCGGCATTGGACAAGTGGCGTTCCTTTGCCCACACCTTGTCCCCTACAGCCGGCTTCCACTGCCGCCTCCGTAGATTGTAGTGCCGCGTCTGATCCTGAGCAGCTTCGGTTGCTCTCTCCTGTCCTGCTTCTTGGAGTTGGCTGTTATTGCAGCGCTGACACAGCTCGCACCGCCGCACATATGCCCGCACGTCGCGGTACATACCCGGCCAGTAGTGCCGCGCTGCCACCCGAGCAATTGTTTGTCGGCTCCCAAGGTGGCCAGCGTTGGCTGCGTCGTGGTTCTCCTTCAGAACTTGTTTGCGCCGCTCCGTCGGCACACACAGCTTCCACGCAGCCACGTCCTTGTGGCCGGCTTGGTGCGGGAGGTGCCGGTAAACCTTTCCGGCCTCTTCCCTGTAGCCATTAAACTTTGTTGGGCTTCTGCGCAGGTCCTGGCACAGCTTAGCAATCCAGCGACATCCTGTCCCAGCTGGTTCGCCTTTGCTCGTCACCAAGCGGCACGCCTCTTCGCCCAGCGGCTGCCGTGATAGCGCACGTTTCTGCCTTCGAAACGCCTCAGCCTCCTTATCCTCATGGAGTGGCTGCCGACGCTCCGAGCTCGTCTCCATCGGCGTCTGTGGACTCATCTTCATCCTGCCGACCGCCACTGACAGCTTCTCCTCCAGCTGCCCGCTTAGCTGCGGATTTCTCGGCTTGATTCTCAGCTTCAAGCCGCCGCACTCCAGCGCGATGCCCATGCTGGCCAAGAAATCCCAGCCCAGCACCAGATCGTCGATCATGCCTGGCAGCACCAGCAATGGAATGAGGATCTGCTGACTCCCCAGCGTGATCCTCGTCTCCAGTTGCGAGTCCACATGACTGCAACTGCCGTCTGCCAGACTTACGCGTCTTTGTGTGGCGCCTCTCACGCCCACTCCTCGGAGCCTGTCGGCCAGCTTTTCGCTCACAAAGCTGCTGGTGGCTCCAGTATCGATGGTGGCCCTATGCTGATCAGCTCCAATGACCACAATCGCCGACAGCTGGGTGCCTTCGTCCACAAGACTACCCACCAGTGTCTGGGGGCCTCCGTGACGCTGCTCCCGCTCGCCCCTGGATGGCGGGTGCCTCTGGACGTTTTCCGACTGGCAACAAGTCGCTGTTCGCACGCCGATGCGCCCGCATTGCCAACAAAACTCCAGGCGCTCGTTGCGGCACTCAACGGCGTAGTGGCCCTCTTGGCCACATATTCGGCATGCCCTGGCGGGGTTCTGGACATGTGTCCTTGGCCCTGCTGTGCATGTCCTGGGCGCGGGTCGAGGTCTCGTCCCCTCAACGGCCATGCTCCGGTGGTATTCCTCATCATCCGGGCTCCCAGCGTCGTCCATGACCATCAGCCGCGTCTTATTGCCTCGCTGTTGCTGCCGCAACTTTTCCCGATCCCTTTCCAGATCCTCGAACTCGTTCGCCAGCAGCATCAGCTCCGTCAAGTTGCAGAACTGATATGGACGAGCGTATGCGCGCAGATCAGGCAAACTATTGCTGTAAATAGTTTTCAGCTCACGATCTGCCGCATAGCGTAGTGGCCGCATCAAGGTTTGCATATCCACCATGTAAACCTTGAAGGGCTCGCCCATCATCTGCCTCCGTCGAGCAACCTCGTCCTTTAACTCCCGCATATAGTCCCTAGGCAGGAAGAACTCCTGGAAGCTTCTGACGAACGTTTCCCACGCTGTCCAGTGCCTGTTGTTGGCCACGTACCACTTTAAGGCCATGCCTTTGAGCAGCTCTGGCATCGCCCTCGGGATCAGGTCCAGATCCAGACCATATGCGTCGGCCGACCACTCCACCTGCTCCAAAAACTCCAGCGGCTTCGTTGTGCCATCGAAGCGGAAGCCCCATTCTCGCACCTGCTTGGCGACCTTTGGGTACTCCAGCGCTGTGCAGCTCGGCCCTCGTGGCCTTATTTCTGGTTGCGGGGTGGATGTGGCTCTCCACGATCCTCGTTGCATCTCTTGCAGGCGGGCGGCGGCGGCACTGGTGGATGGCAGAGACAATTGTGCCACGTTCACGATTTCATCTTGCTCACCCAGCTCGTTTTCCTCGACGGCGGTCAGTGCCTCGTCTCTCAGCGGCGAATGGCGTCCATGTAGCTTCGCAATCTCTGCGATCCTGATTGAATAGGGAATCCTTCCCTCATTCATGGTGACCCACTCGCCGAACTGCCTCCGCATCGCGTCCAGAGTGCCAGTCAAACTTATGCCGAACTCGATCCCGTAGCGCAGCACATCATCCTTCTTGAGATTATATACCCAAGCTCGCACCATTTTCCTACACTGACTATATTATGACTGTATTTATCGCAGGGCCCCACGTTGGGCGCCAGTTGTAACGAACCTCGGTTTATCCCGAGTTTAAGCCGGGCCGGACTCAGCCGACTGTGTGTTCGTGCCAACAAATTTATATGTGGCGCCTTGCGATAGATTACAATGCAGTGTGTTTATGTTTGCGTTGGGTATATTTTCTCAATTTACAAGTTGTCTATTTGATATTGTATTTATCACAACTAGCGCTTAGTAAGCACACCTTTGCACAGGCTCGCAGGCAAACGTTTAACGCACTCTGGCAAATGGCACGGCACTCTTGGTTCTCCAAGGATACGCTGGAGCACTCCAGGTGACGCCAGGATCCACACTGAACACTCCGGCGGTTCGCTCGGCTGTTGCAGTGACTCCTACGGCTGGATACGCTCACAAGCACACCTTGAGATCTTCTCAAGCTACCGTCACCACTCTTACGCACAGCTACGCAAACGTTACCTTTTGATCTTGCTCCAGGATCCGCCACTAATGCTGTAGATCCGGCCGTGCTGCACCAATGTCCTGGTTGGTGGCAGCTGATGTCCTTCTGGTGTCCGCGTCTCAAGCCTATGTCCTCAATAGGCGTCCAGGATATCCCTCGTAGATATCCAGCGATGTCCTTCCTCTTGAAGTCCTTGGCAGTGATGTCCTTCCTCTTGAAGTCCTTGGCAGCGATGTCCTTCCTCTCGAAGTCCTTGCTGTTCACTTTTCCACTCGCGTTCTGGTTACGTCGGCACTCAATACTTTAACTTTCACTTTTACTTGACTGTCCGGTGCCGAGTTGCGGGCGCCCTTTTATAGCAGCGACGCAGGCCCTGCTTCGCGCTATGACGGCGCCGGCTCGGCTCTGGAGCGGGGCCTGTCTGCCGCTCGTGTCCGCGAAAACGGCAGTATCACGTGATTTCGCGCGATGCCAAATCGCCGAAATCTGCGTGGCAGCCTCTCATTGGCCAAAGCACCGTTATTGGCATACGAGTGAAAGTGTACACTACTTTCTCGCAGCCACAAGCGGTACTTCGGCCAACGGTCGCCGATGATCGCCGTGAGAGCGACGCGAGCAATGCGCTGAACACATACGAGCGACAGAGACAGACTACGTCGCTCTCTGCGCCCTTTCCAGTAGCGAGGGTCGCTACTATCGTACTCGCGTCGCTGTGTGGAACAATACATGCAGGCACGCATATATGCATAAGTGCACAGCAAATACATGCACTTATACATACACTACGTGCCCGTCTATATTGTTCCTCACAATGCTTAATACTAATTAAGTTATGAAAGCTCGAAGCGAATTCATAATGAGCCCAGGCACATGACTGAACAGCATATGTGTGTGTATTTATATATATATATATATAGTTTAGTATACGAATTGCATAGTTAGCTCGGTCTCCGGGCGAAGCTCGTGTGCATGCTTCAATTCAGTTTTGGCTGGCATGAATAAAATCAATTTAAGCAACTTTTTATATATTTGCACTGCTTTTTATTTTGTCTTATTGTACATGAAAAAATGCATATATGCATATATTGGTTTACGTGCGCCCTTGGGCTTTAAAGACACTTTAAACAATCTGAGAATTATTAAAATTTACCTCTGCGTTCGCCTTTTGTGTGAACAGTTTTAGAGGTGCTTCTGGACTTGAATGAAATTTTAAGTACCCATTGGTTGAGCTCATATATTATCGTTTTTACTGTTAGTTGCACAAAACTGTCGTAAAAATGTCGTCAAAAATATATATACTGCAGTTGCACGAAAGAATATCGCATAGCAGCGCTTAAACATGAAGTCAATCGGCACGAATATGAAATGTGATTGAAACGCGTCACACTTGAGACGCAGGCGTATACTTAATTTATTTTGTATTAACTTTTATTAGAACCGATTTTAGTTTCCTAAGTTATGGAAAAGTTGTATCGAATACACAGGGCGGCCGTCTAATCGTTGGCTTCTTTTTATACCCTGAACCCATTGAAAATGGGAAATCAGGGTATAATGTTTTTGTGAAATGTATGTAACAGGCAGAAGGAGACATCGCAGACCCCATAAAGTATATATATTCTTGATCAGCTCGATGAGCTGAGTTGAAATAGCCCTGTCCGTCTGTCCGTCCGTCCGTCCGTCCGTCCGTCCGTCCGTCCGTCCGTCCGTCCGTCCGTATGAACGCAGCGATCTCGTAAACCACAAAAGCTAGATATCTGAAATTTTCAGAGAATACTCGTTTATAGTCTACGCAGTACGAGTTTTTTTTAGATTTTCGATAACTCATCCCGTTTCCTTATTATCGATAAAAATCGATAACTTTTCTTCGGTTAAGCATACCGTAAGAGCTAGAGACTCCAAATTTAATGTGTAGATCCGTGTGATTAATGCGGAGATTTTGTAATTTTTGGATTTTGGATGCCACGCCCCCTTCGCCCCCAATTTGCAAAATTTGTATTTCAAATACTAGATACTTGTGCTTTGGCAAATACACACATATGAATGACATAATTACGCTGTGAAAGTTTGATTAAGAAAGTCCATCCACAAAAAAAGTTATTAAACATTTAATTTCCCATACAATAGGCACATTGCAGCCCAAGCGCAGTCGCTACGTCAACTGCGCAGGCAGCAGAGCGCGTGCTTATGCGTGCGTGCGTATGCATGTGTGTGTGTGCGTTGCTCGCAATATTTGTATATGTAAAATAAGCATAGAATGTTGGAAAGACTGGCTCTTCGCAGGGTTCAGGGTATCTCGTAGTCGAGCCGTCTCGACTAGAGCACTCTTACTTGTTTTATGAATTTCCCTTGATTTTCGTTAGAATTATTTTTTGTCGAGCTAACTTTATTTATTGCGAAAGTGAACATAAAAGCGAATCCGATTCGCATTGGCATTGATTTCGTCAAATCAATTTTCCTTATGCTCGTAATACTTTCTTTTATTGGCATTTTAATGCCGCCAGCATTGTTTCGTCCTTGTGTTACTTATATATGGATATACGAAGTACATATATATTTGTTTTTGTAGATTTTTGCACTTAATTTATGTTGCCGCAAATGAAGCAAATAAAATCTGCAGTCACAGCAAACACCCACACACAGCTGAGCAGTCGAGCCGTCGAGCCGTCGAGCAGTTGAGTAGTCGAGTCGAGTCGAGTCGAGTCCAATAGCCCGCATCCGGGAACAGCCGGCTCTTGGGCACTTACCGAATGGCATTCCATTTCTGAGTCGTAAATATATGCTGCCACAATTTTACGACTTTAAATCATAAAAGGAATACATCGCTTATTGGAATCCTGCTCTCCCTGAAGACCAACAAAGTATATATACAGACAGGCTGCCTCTCGCCCGCTTCCTGCTGGCGACATAAAAACTCACGAAATAATATTTATGGCACTTTTCAATGCAAATTTACAGCACAGAAATAATACGAAATACTTGTACTTACATAAACAAATGCGTAGCATAAAAAAGTCAAAACTTTTTCGACTCTCGCCTGGGCTTAGGCCAAAGATGTTAGCAGCTTGTATGTTCCTGCGGTTATTGAAAGAGTTGAAACTAATGTCATATATCAGATGACTGTCAGGCTGACACATTTCAACATATTTAAAATTCAATCACAGACAGATGCCTCTGTCAGGAATGCCTTGAATCTTGATTTGAGCAACTTAAAGTTACAAGTTTTTAAGTTATTCAATAAAGTTATAGGAAAATGTACAAACATATTTATTCATTGGCTTCTGCCGCCGAATTATTGCGACTCATTTTTGGAATCGTAAAAGGTTAACAAACTTAATAAAATCTATGATAAATAATAAAATATTTGAAGTGCTTGGGAATTCTTTTTATGAAGTGGCTTCTGAATCGAAGTTCAGCTTAACGTGCCACGCAATTAAATTCTGTCTGTGGCCCATGGGCGAAGCGAAACCAGTTTAATGATTTCTTATTTCTTTTTGATAAAAAATAAGCTCATCTTTATTCAATTTCTTGGAACATGTTTGACTCGAAACATATTGAGGCAATTTCTCAATAGAACTTGGCTGAGCAGGCAACAAACGAGAATTTTGTTGCGCTTTTTGCCGCCACGGGTTGTTGAAGAAAGCAACTTGAGTGCTGTTTCGGGAGGGTATTTCTTGCTTCAACTTTTACATGGAGAAAGTTTCTCTGTGTAGGTATTCGTATGACAATTAAGCAGTTTATGAGGGTGGCAATAAATATTTGTTTTAAAGACTTTAATTCCTTACCTAAAAGACAAGCATTTCTCTTTTGGGTATGCTTAACTCTTTACCATTTACTACTTTTTTCCATTTGTGTTCGCTGTCTAAGCTCAAACTAATCGTCATAATTTGTAAAAGTCTGTTGACTTTTCAGATCTTAATTGGTAGAAATGTCAAAGGATTTCACTTAAGCTCGTCTCTGAACTTTGACTGGTTTTGCAGGCAAATATAACAGGATTTATGTATTAGAATGTTTTTCTAGTATTTGGCCAAGCTTTATTTAATATTAAAGTTTGCTGGCATTAAGTTTATCGAGCCATGCCGCATGCTCCTCCAAAATTGTCCAAATCAGCACACGCTTGACTTGTTTGACTTTCGTTGTGTGTTTTTGACACTTTTTTTTTGTGCCATGCTGCCAGCTTGTTGTTCTCGATGTCGGTACACAGGAGTCTAGCTGTTAATCAGCTTTGATGTGCATCACGGATAGTTCTGCCCATCCACACACATACGCATATACACACAGAGACCGTGGCTTATGTGGCCACAGCGCCACATGGATCATTTAGCTGCGTGTGGGAGGGACTGTGTCCTACATATTGTAGAAGTTGTCCCTAAACAACCGATGGCTGTCGGAAAGTTTTCTTTTTGTGCGTGCCGTATTACTGATTACCATTCGGACATGTATCGCTTCTCATCTAGTATAAAAACGATTGATATCAATATTAGGGCATAAACTTTGGGCATCAGCTCGACACGGAAAGCACGTTCAAACGGTCATCACAATACACGATTATCCACGGACCATGGTCCATGGTCCATGTTTTCCCATTGTGATGATGTTTTGTCATTAAGAGCTGCTGCCTCAGCATTGGCAGGTCTTTACATCAGCGTCACCATATTTTATTGTTGCTCTTTTTTCTGTATCGTCTTATAATTGAGGTCATGTAATAAAATTTATATATATTTATATATATGTTATATATTCTTTATTTGTATGGCTGAACATGGTCAAGGTAGCAGCAAGTACTTGCAATTTAATAGCGTGTATTCACATTTTGATGGTGCGAATGCCAACAAACAAATGCCCTAAGTGTTCTGGTCTCAGATGATATAGACGAGGCGATTCTTTGCTTTATGGCTATATCCTTTGACAGGGCTATTCTAATTTCGTACCCTTGAAAAAATCGCAACTCTTTACGACTACGTTACAAAGTTAAATTTATCTCATGGCCATTAAGCAGGCAGCTCCAAGCGTACATTTAATTCGGTCATATAGCAAAGGGCGTAGAACCGGCTTTATATGGTATATCCAAGCCTTAGGGGGGCACAGACCACCAAAGTAGTAAAAATCTTGTTTTATTGTGGCAATTGAAATGCGAATGGGCGTTGAATTGAGCCATGAAAAGAAAGCGTAGCAACGCTTAAATACGCATAGGCATAGTCCAATCACAGCGAAAAAAAAAAACAACAACAAAGTTAAAAGCTTGAGAACAACAGAAAAAGTAATACAAATACAAAAGGCAACGCGAAATCACCATCGGAAGCAATTGGCCCATTGTAGGGCCATTAAAAGGGGCCCGCCTGGTGGGTCTCAGCCGTCTTCGTGGCTCGGACAATGGCAACAATTATTCAGATAAGTTTTTTACAACTTTTTCTTGTTGTTTATGCGATGCCTTTTAGCAGCTGTCAAGCGATATCGTGTGGGGGAGTCAAATGGCTGGCGTCTTCTATCTGCTCAAAGCGCAGCTAAGAGAAAAAAGTTAATAGCCCCACCCACATTATTCGAGTTTCGTTGACAGAATGCAAATGAATTTGTTTATGGCGCAATTCATCAAAACTAAGTCAAATCATAAATCAAGAATCTCCATTTAATGCCTTCATTAGAAAATGTTTTCATTACAAAGAGTATTTCCCACCAGCCGGCTTGCTTTACAAGCTGCTGCTGCTGCTAAAAGCCTTAACTCGTTCGCATTTGGCGCTTATCAAGCTTCCACCTGGATGTTTTGAAGGCCGTAGGTCAAGGTAAGACTTGCCTACTGGCGCTAGCCGATAAGCGTTCACAAAGTTTTTAGTCCTAAGGCCAAGTCTCGTTGCTCCCTTGTTGCTTGTATATCTGTCTGTTTGCCACCAGCTGTCGTTTGTCCCTGGCTACAGCCCCCAGTCCGCTTGGCGTGTGCTTATTGAATTAAGCGCTTAATTGCTTCAATAAATTTGTGCAAATTTCACGTATAGTGAGTGCAAAGTTCCCACATATTTTTTTAAAAAATTGCATAATTGGCGTAATTACCTCGCGTTTTTATTTAGGTCTCTCGTGTGTCGTTCGCTCTGCCTTAGTTTGACTCTGACATTATGTTTTCTAATTGCTCGTTCTATTCATCTCCTGCATTGACCTAGTAATGCCAAACTGATACTGTAGAGCCGGAAGACTCTGTGAGAAATTGCCGACGCTTTGCAATCAACTGCTGTAATTCCTCCTTGGGTTACGAGCTGCCAATTTATATCCTTGTGCGCTTGTGCATGCATGGCGCATAGCGCATACGCCAGGTGTTCCCTGGTGAGCTTATTCACATGGCAACCATTCTCCCTTAGGATCACATGGACTGTTAATCATGATTAATTTGCATCAATTTGTGGTTGGGCTATATTTAGCAAACAAATTTGTGCACGAGCATCGACACGGAGTACTCGGGGCTTAAAAATTAGAAAAAGCGGAAAAACCACATTACTCGGAAATGCTTTCTCAGTTGATAAGGGTACATAATTTGGGATGCCAAAAGCATTTCAACAAGCTGCATTCGAATAGTTTGCCATGTAAAATAAATAAAATTTGAATATTCTGCTGAAACCTGTTAGTGATATATATATATATATAAATATTTGATATATATAAATATTTATATATTTATATAAAGTAATAGAATCAAGTTCTGCTTGCCAATATTTTTTTATGTGCAAGTTGTCATATCGGCATTGTATTTATTTTTGGAATTGTTTGTACTTTATTTGCAGAAAAGTATTTGTGGTATTTTCATCGCGTAAGAATTGGTTGAAGAGCGACAGCGAAAGCCCAAAGTTGTCCTTGATATAAATAGACAAAGGAACTAATATAGCTGAAGTGAAGTGCTTGTGTTAAAACAACCACAAAAAAATAGAAATCAGCAAAAAGTTGTGGGCATTAGCTAACCAGAGAAACCCAAAGCAAACCACTCAAAACGGTATTTCAAGACAAGGATCGACCCAAAACGCACACACAGAGCGACATGTCGGATACAACATCGTTTGAAATGGCGTCGGTCGACCGGCCCAACCGTTTCCAAGTGAATCCTGTTAACCATCACAAGAACAACAATGACAACGAAGACCGCAAATCACACGCACCCCCAGCCGACGAGGTCTACCGCAGGCTGACCAACATCGATGGAGAGCTCCTCGAGGATGACACTTTCGATGCGACACAATTGTTGAACAAACAGCAACCCAGGCAGCAGAGGTGAGCCCCTATCCTTTCCATTTGTGAACATTGAAACTTTTAAGAAATTGTCCATTTTCAACGAAAAAGTTGTGTCGTTTGCTTTGCCGGTTACTTTCTTGTTTTGATTATGTTCTGATTTCATAAATGGTCTCTTTTGTCACATTTACTCATAAGTATGTGGGCGGAAGGGTACTGTATACCCTGTAATTAGCAGCAATCGCCTAGTTGATACAGCCCACAGTTCATTCTACTTTATGTCTGTAGCAGCAGATATAAAGATCTATACATATTTAGATTGCATCCATGTTGACTCAATTGAAAGTAATTTCGGTAAGACAAATATTGTAAATTATTATTGTATTTTCCTTTACCCATGTAATTTGATAGCCAACCATTTTTATATTTTGTTTGCCTGGCCATTGGCTTTGGTTTTGAACTTGTTGCATTTGTTATCTGACTTGAAAGTTTGTCGACCTGGCTCACTGGCCTTAACTTGGCAAGTTCAACAAACAAGCCTTGTCTTAACACTTCGACCAGCAACCTCTAGAGACACAGAGACACAGGTCCCCTAATTGAAATGGGAGGTGCTGCAGTAGCCAACAATGGAACCAATCACAGCACACAAAAAAGAAAAAACAAATCTGTACGTATTGGCATTCAATGGATGCAGCTGACAGAAGGAAGAATTTTGTGTACATTTGCATCTGCCCAAAGCCGAATTGAAAATGAGTTGTTTTTTGGTCCTTTACGAAGGTCACGACTGTTAATAAGAGCCGAGCAGGATTGAAGTGTAGGGCTTAGGGTGACTTTGACAGTTTATTGGTCTGCTGTTAGGGCAATAAATTACCAAATATAAGCAGAGACCATAAAATAAGAGCCATTTGCATTATTCATTTCCAAATTTATACGCGGAATAAATGAGACTTTTAAGAGTCCACATTATTTCTCTAATTGCCAATTGGCATTTCAATAATTGGCTGCCTTTATCCTGCGACAATATTAAAGACCAAGGTAGTTAAATATTCATGAAGAATCAATTTCATATTTTAAAGCAAACTTATAATTAAATAAGCTTCGCCTTAGCCTTTGTTATGATACCTTTGAATTGGATATAATTCTTGAATTGCTTCGATAAGCCGCTTGAAATTGATTCAGCAGAATCGAAAGCGCCTTCGGCAGTTACGTTATCCTGCCGCATAGTCCTTATAATAGACATAAAGATTAAAGTGTGAAGAGTAGGCGTGTTGCTTCTACTTTTCTAGCAGTCGTTGGCTTTGTCTCTTTCATTCGTAAAAATATTGCTTCAAGGCTTAAATGCATTACTTGAGTTCAACAGTCAAGTAGGGGGAATTGGGTTTAAAGTCGCTTTCGTATTTCAACTAACTCTATTTTAGCAGGTTGAACTGAGTTAATTAAATAAAAATCAATCCTACGCACCCATACAAGACGGAATAGCATAGTATTTAAACGGAAATTGCGAAGTTACCTTTTGTAGCTACAATAGCTCCAGGCCACTGTTAAAGCCAATTGCTCAAGCCACGTCAGTGCACATTAAACAAAAATCAGTAGGGATTTAGTCAGTCAGTCAGTCATGCATCGCATCATCAACAGCAACAACAACAACAATACCAATAGCAACCAGCATGATAATCAAGTAAGCCAGTCGCCGGTTGTGAACTCTTGTCTGCTCGTGTGGCTGTCTCCTCCGGCCATGTGCCACCCACATGGCCAGTACACCTTGGCTAAAAAGAGCAGCAAACTGAAATTGGTCCCTTGTTCAACGAGTTCAAATGGCGCGTAATGAAATTTGTTTCACTTAAATTTCGAAATTGAGCTGTAAATGAAATAAAAATCAGCAAACGAAAAGAATGAATAGAGCGTCCAACGTCAGTTTCCAACTGATATGGACACAATTGTGTATATTAAAGAGAAAACTTTTTCTAAAGGTCGCCCAGGGCAGCTTTTCTGTTTTGCCCAACTTTATTATTTTTTTGTGTTAAAGGACTTGGCACTTGGATGTTAAATGTACATTTGTCATGGCGAAATGAGCAGAGCCTTTTTAATCTTTTTTAAAGCGCACTTTGCTCTTGTTTTGCAGGCAATCCATCAAGAGTAGTTTTCGCGATAAGGACAAGCCCTCGCGCTTTAAGGATTTGCAGACAACAACGCGTTTTCAAGTGGAGCCACAAAATGAAGAATCTGACGCCTCGAACGATTCGCAGGAGGAACGGGAACTGCTGGAGAATGAATACGATACAAAATATGGCAAAAGTTTTCGGTAAGTTCATCAAATTATATTAAATTTATTATTCTTGTTAATTGAATTTTGGTTCATTCAGGCATTTTACGCGCGAGGCTCTGCCACGTCTGGATAATTATCGCAACATGATGTCCATACAGGCCGCCTACCGTCCAACGCTCGACGAGCTGCACAATGCAACGCTGGTGGGGAAAGTGAGTATCCTTTAGGGCTACTTTGCCTCGTCCGCCCTGGCTATCTCAATTTATATTCATATAACGTAAATTTATTGCCCCATATTAAGTGCTAGGGGCAAATTTAAATTTAAACCAATTCGTGAACAATTTAACACCAGGCAACGGCCTGGCAGCCAGACGGAAAAGTCACAGCCATTGCCAAAGCGTTTTAACCTACTCCTGTGCTTGACACTGCAAATTGAAGCTGGCACGAGAAGTGTCAAGTAGCCTGTGGCAATGTGCTTTCCTCTTCCACCTCTCATTCGTTCGTTGAACATTTTACGGTGGCAGCAAAGCAGGCAACAGTTGGGGTCATTAGCATAGAGCGTGGGTTCGAGGAACGTTCAGCTCTGGCGCGTCCTCGGCAAACAGACGAAAGCTTCTGATTGTAAGAAACCACTGCAGCCACTGAAACCGCTGCAGTTAACTAGACTTAAATGCAGCTCTTTTGATTTAAATTAAATGTAAACTAAATACAACATAGATTGACATTTTTTCTGGTTCCCGTCTGAAGCCGATTTTTCCGTCTCTTTGTACCCACGCTCGGGAAACTTTTAGGGCCGCTGACTTTTCCATTGACTTTTGCGTTTGGCTTTTAGGTTCACACGTGCGGTTGGTGGGTAAGACAAAAAGCATTACAATGTGTCACTGCTTGTTTTTCTTAAGCGACTTTTTGCTGATGCCTTTATCCGACTCTGCCGGGGCTGTGAATTGAAAGCCCTTTTGTCAATGCCAAGAGTTGAGAAGTTAAGATACATTTCCTACTGAAAATTTCACATTGGCCTTTGTATAGACTTATAATAGACTCGTACAAGAGTTTTCATTCGTGTGTGTAGCCGCCGTCATATATACACAATTTGTAATGCAATCAATTACTGCTAATTGATTTTGCACTTTCGAATAATTTGTTCTGCGAATTTGCGTTGTAGTGGGCGTCAATTGAAATTGAAATGAAAAAAGAAAATCAATTGTCTAAAAGTTCAAACTTTGTGCAATTGCTTTCGATGCCATGAACCTTGATTAAATTGTCTTAAAAGTTATCAAAATGTATTCTTGGGAGTTTTTCAAAGCGCGAAAAAAGTTGGATCATGCGCCACATGCGCCACATGCGTCTGCGGTTGCGGTGGCGAATGATTAATTTGATGAATAACTGCAAAGCTGTCAAGTGCTATAAGGCAGTTGACCTGCTGTTAAGTTGACAGGCAACGCTTCGGGAGCCTTTGAAGGGCAATCACACAGGCATCATCTATCAACGCTCGGCTGCTTATTGAATATGACTTTGGCTTTTCTCTTTCGCAGAACACGCACAGCCTGCAACGTAATCAGGATCCGGAGGCGGGTAACACGAATGGGCTCCTCAAATTTGGCTGGATCAAAGGTGTACTCATACGATGTCTGCTAAATATATGGGGTGTGATGCTGTTTCTGCGCCTCAGTTGGGTGGTGGGGCAGGCGGGCATCATCGAGGGGTTCATATTAATACTCACAACGACCGCTGTCACGACCATAACAGCGTTGTCAATGTCGGCGATAAGCACAAACGGCGTCATCAAAGGAGGCAAGTCCTGTGTTATTGCCAGCTACGCCTGCTAAGTTGTTGTTTTAAATGATTTTTAATATGTCTGCGTAGGTGGTACATATTACATGATATCCCGCTCCCTGGGCCCCGAGTTTGGCGGCTCCATTGGACTAATTTTTTCGCTGGCAAACGTTGTCGCCTGCGCCATGTACGTGGTTGGCTTCTGTGAGTCTCTGCAAGCCATGATGCAGGCCATGGATGTGTCAATCGTTGATGGTGGTGTCACGGACGTGCGCATCGTAGGCAGCACCACCATACTGCTGCTGCTGATTATCGTTGTCGTTGGCATGGAGTGGGAGGCAAAGGTGCGTATGATTAATTTTTGCCGCCTAATGAATTCCGCTCTGTTGCGCTTCTGCTTCACCCGCACAACACTTGTCCTTACACTCCTTAGGCACAAATCGGTCTGCTTTTCATTCTGCTGGCTGCTATTGCTGACTTCATCATTGGCAGCTTAATTGGGCCCAAGAACGAAGGTGAGCGGGCCAAGGGCTTCATCGGCTACAATGGTGAGTAACAGCCAACGCGTCGCCATTGAACAAGCTTTTAATCAAATCTAATGTAGCGACGCTATTCCATACAAATCTGTTTCCGGACTACCGCACGGAGGGTTATGTCAGTCACGATTTCTTCTCGGTATTTGCCATCTTCTTCCCTGCTGCCACGGGCATTTTGGCGGGCGCCAATATATCGGGAGACTTGAAGGTGCGTCACAAATTTGGCTCAAACAATTTATTAGCCATTTGCAGCTCCTTTGTATTTTAGGACCCCCAAAAATCTATACCCAAAGGCACAATTCTGGCTATCGCTATCACAACTGGCACCTATATGCTCATGGTTCTGATCTGCGGAGGCACTGTGGCTCGCGACGCCACCGGCTATGTTGTGGATGCTCTGAACGGCTCCCTGGCATTTCTAAACTGCTCGTCAAGTAGGCTACATTGTTGATGCTTCCGGCTTGCTTAACGAAGTAATCTAATTAAATTTTGTACAGCTTCCACAGGTACTTGCCTCTACGGACTGCAGAATTCGTTTCAGGTAATTGAGTTAGTTTCTGGCTTTGGCCCGCTCATCTATGCCGGTTGTTTTGCTGCCACATTGTCATCAGCTTTGGCCAGCTTGGTTTCCGCCCCGAAGGTTTTTCAGGTGAGTTTGTTTATTGTCTTTGCCGTGGGCTCTCCAATAGCCTACATAATTTGCATCTGTTTGTAGGCTTTGTGCAAGGATGAGCTGTATCCTAAAATAGTTTGGTTTGCAAAGGGCTACGGCAAAAACAATGAGCCTGTGCGTGGCTATGTCCTAACTTTCTTTATATCCATGTTGTAAGTAACTTGATTGAATAAAAGCGATGGCAAGCAGTGTATAATGAAAATGCATTTGTATTTGCATCTTTTAGCTTCATACTGGTGGGCGACCTTAACTCGATTGCACCGCTCATCTCAAACTTCTTTTTGGCTGCATATATGTTAATCAACTTCAGCACATTCCATGCCAGTCTGGCCAAGCCCGTTGGCTGGCGGCCAACATTCAAGGTGAGAGGTTGTGTTTGCCAGGTTTTTAGATTTCTTCAATACCTTTGACCTTTCTCCTCAGTATTATAACATGTGGCTGAGCCTTTTGGGCTCCATACTGTGCGTAGCGGTCATGTTTTTAATTTCGTGGGCCACTGCACTCATCACCTTCTGTGTGGTGCTGGCGTTGTACTTAATTGTTGCCTACCGCAAACCGGACGTCAACTGGGGCTCCACCACTCAGGCGCAGACCTACAAGAACGCTCTGATGTCCGTGCAGCAGCTGAACAATGTGGAGGATCATGTCAAAAACTATCGCCCGCAGATACTTGTTCTGTCCGGCCTGCCCAACACGCGACCTATTCTGGTGGACTTTGCCTATATGCTAACAAAGAATCTTTCCCTGCTGGTTTGTGGACATGTACTGCGAGGATCCGGTTCACAGAAGTATCGTAACTACCTGAAGGACCGCGCCTCTAACTGGTTCCAGAAACATCGCGTCAAGGGCTTCTATGCACTGGTTGACGGCGAGGACTTCGAGTCTGGCACGCGCGCCCTTATGCAGGCGACGGGCATTGGAAAGTTGAAGCCTAACATCATACTCATGGGCTACAAAACGGACTGGCAGACGTGCGAGCGCAAGGAACTGGTGCAATATTTCAATGTCATGCATAAAGTGAGTGTCAGCTGCATAAATTGTCAACTTGGGAGCTTGCATTTGATGCTGTTGTAATTCCGCCCACAGGCTTTGGATATGTATCTCTCAGTGGCCATATTGCGTTTGCCCCAAGGACTGGACTGCTCGCAGCTGTTGGGCTCTCCGGATAGCAATTGGACGACAGCCAACTGTAGTCTGGATGTGCCTCGAACGCTGCAGCCCAATGAGAGCTCTAACGATCTGCAGGCCAGCGATGCACGCCATGCTCTCAGTGGCAGCGTGGACTCCTTGAGTCGCAATGTATCTCAGGGTAAGTTGCCGCCGGCTCCTCTCAGCCTCTTATTAATGCTGAAATTTTTAATTATTCTTGCATGGACTTTCAAAAACCAAATGCGCACCTGTGCACAATTAATAATAATTTATCAATGCACCACAAAACACAACACAACTGCAACTGTAACCACAAACTCTTAGATGCCGCCAACAAGTTGGCTCCCGCTGGCAATGGCCTGAAATTTGTCAAAAGTAAGTATTAGCTGTGAGAGCGAGGATGCCAAACTCAATGTTTTTTATTTCTATAAATATTTGATGCTGAGTTCCGTATGCGTGTGCCTTACCTGTTCCTATTCCCTTTTCTGTTTCCATTTCCATTTCCGGTTCCGTTCCCATTTGTGTTTCTATTTCTTTTTCGTAGTACGTTTCAAGCAAAGCCTATGTAGAATACGCTCTTGGGCAGGTGATGTTGAGTGTAAGATCTATTTTACGTGTTTTAAGGTAATTGATTGGAATGTGAAGTGATGTTATTGTAGGGTCGCTGCCAGTAGGTAAATATATATGTATGAGCAGACTCTACGCCAAAAAGCCCCAACTCCCAAAGCTAGCCTCGCACCTCGCACTGTGCATGTTATGCATGCATAATGGCTTAACTTCAACCCTTGCCTGCCAGCTCTGCCTGCTTTTATGGCCATATTAATTGCTATTGTCGCATGCAACAAATTCATAACTAACTGAAAATTACTTAATGTAAAGATTTGCCAACCGACCACTGACTGCCGTCTTGTTCAGGGCCCAGCAACGAGGAGGCATCCACGTAGTCGGTGCCACAAACGCAGTCGCAGCCGCAGTCAGCGCCAGCTGTGACAAAACCCTTTCGGCAATTTGTTGCGCTCAAATTAAGGAATGCCCGTAAATTTGAATATAAATTTATACAATGTCCCCTAAAAGCACGAACCCAAAAACTGGGCGGACTACATGTGGAGTCGTTACAAGGCCGCAGCTCCAAAAATATGGCCAGGGGACGACGGTGGCGGCACAGCACGTGCATGTTTTAAGCATTGTTTTGCATAACATTTCCCAATTTGAAAATAAATTGTGTAAATATGAGAATGGGCAACAAAGAATAGCATGAAACTGTATTGTTTATGGTACTTATTGAAACAATGGCAATGTGGCCTGGCCTTAATTATTTATACTAGTTCTAATTGACTCTGCATGGCCTTTGTATTGCATTCAATACACCTATTTATGACGTTTAACATGTTGAAATATTTATTATTTCTTATCTGTGCCACCCACAGCATCCAGTACGAGTGACTTGTCATTCATAGCAGGCAACCAGGTGAAGGATGTATCCGGATTGCCCGATCCCCTCGATGCCAAGACCGCAAATGAGCAGGTAAGTGGGCCAGATCATTTAGAGATAAATTGTGCTCAATTTGCCGACATATACACCCTCACACATAGCCGAATACACTAAGGAAATCGAAAGCGAAACACGACGATCCCGTCTCGCTCTACAGAGGACCAGGCGGTGTGGAGCTACCCAAAGATGTGCTGGCTGACTTGACTCAATTTACGCGAAAACGCAGCCACGCCATCATCGATGTCTGGTGGTTGTACGACGATGGCGGGCTCACCTTGCTGCTGCCTTACATCATAAGCACTCGACGCACCTGGCAATCATGTAAATTGAGGTAAGCTACAAGAGAGGGAAGCTAACCACTCCCAGTACAAAAGCCGAATTGCTTACCTCCCGAGGTGTTTTGGAAGCCTGCGGATATGCGAGTGCGGATTTATTTGGCATGAATTGAATTTTATTCAAATATGCCAGCGTGAGGCAGGACCTTTTCTCTCATGTCAGGATACTTTTCAGTCGAGTTCCATGGGAGTTGCTCGTTGAAATAAAAAGACGGGCAGCCACAATAAGTAGCTTCAGCTGACTCCGTAATGTAGTAAGCATTCCTAAGGCAGGTCTCAGCTCGATTGAGTGACTGACAGAGGCAATGATTGCTTGTGAGCAGATGCCAGCCAAGTAGGTCATCACGATAGCTCTCCACTGCTGTTGCTTTAAAAATACACGCAACCAACACGGAAAGTAACTGACAGAACGAGATTTGGAGAACCTATCGCAACTGGACTGATTCAGTGAGGCGTTAAGTATAAATTTTGGGATGTCAAGCGTATCGACTGATTTGACTTCTCGTTTTGTACAATTTATACTCTGTCCTTCAATGGCTGCGGGGTAGGTGGGACTCCTGAATGATTTCGTGTTCGTCAAATGAATTCGAATTGCAGATATTTTTGATATCTATCCATAATCGACTGGTGGCAGCTGTACAGCATTTTTCCCATTGCAATAGAGTCCCAGTTAGTCGTAGACTTCCGTTACATTGCATTTCCGTATTTCATTTTTAGCTTTCTGCGCGAATGAGTTTTTGATAAAAGTTTTTCCGGCAATATTTGTAAATTGGAAGCGTTCTACCGAAATTGGAATTGCGTTTTCACAAATAACAACTGTATACTGTTCTTTTTTGTATTAACTGCACAGGGTCTATGCATTGGCGAACAAGAATTCGGAGTTGGAGTTTGAGCAACGTTCTATGGCCAGTTTGCTGTCCAAGTTCCGCATTGACTACTCTGATCTAACATTGATACCGGACATTACGAAGAAGCCGCAAGAAACATCCACGCAGTTCTTCGATGAACTGATTAAGGACTTTGTTGTGAGCGATAAGGAGAATGGCCACAGCAGCAAGGCAACGCTGAACGAGGACGAAGGTAAGGTTTCATTGATCAACTGATTAGAAGTGGATAAAACAAGCAATTTTCATTTGTATACCCCAGCTCTCATTAGTGACGACGATTTGCTGGCAGTTGCGGACAAGACGAATCGCTATCTGAGGCTGCGTGAGTATCTGCGAGAGCAGTCAACCAAGTCGGATCTCGTGGTAATGACGCTGCCGATGCCACGCAAGAACATCGTCTCGGCGCCCCTCTACATGGCCTGGCTGGAGAGTCTCAGTAGGGACATGCCCCCCTTTCTATTTGTGCGAGGCAATCAGACGAGCGTACTCACCTTCTATTCGTAGGCGCTGACCGCGCCTCTTATGTATTTTTGCTTATAACCGAAAACTCACTCTTCTTAGTTGTACAAGTACAAGAATTTTATGTTATTCTAGTTGTACCATAATTGTATTTATATTTATATAGACATAAACATATACGCGCAACCGCCAATCCCAATCCCAACTCCAAAACAAAACAAACTCCATGACGCACACAGACGATTAAATTTTATGCAGACTTGTACTCATCCCTCCTTTTGTATTATATTTGTGAAGAATTTCCTAAAAAGATATTTTCGTGTTTTTCCTTTTGTTTTGGCCAGTTACGTGCGTGTGCTTGAGGCTATTAAACATTGCCGGCTTATCTGCCGCAAGGAGTGATCCAGTAGAGCAACTCCTTGGGTTAGCCCCCAAAAACATGGACTTTCACGCAGCTCACGTTTGATTCTCAATTGCATTGGCGTGTAATTGAAATAATGTCTACCTCAATTCGCGCTTGGGTCCTACTAGGCCGAGCAATACTTAAGGCTTTGGGCTTGCCACTTGGCATATTAATTACTTCATTTTGCATTAAACTGTTGCGGCTGCTCTGTTGACCATGCCCCTTGACCCGGCAGACCCAATTCGGAATGCGATTGCGATTCAATGGGCATGACAGCCACAGCGGTCGACCCCAAAAGGGCAGTTTGGTTACGACTCGTAAACTCGCAATTCAATTTATTACAGTGTAACTTTGTTTTAATTTTAAATGTGAATGTCGCCGCTGGAATATTATATTAAAGAGGAGGGAAGCTAACATGAGGTCTGCGCAGCTTTTAGTATACTTTTTCATTCCATTAGGCATTTATAGAGAGGTTTCTCAAAATTAATTTAATTTAAGGTTTGCGCTTATATTTAAATTGAGTTCATTCTGCCATGCGTATGTGTTTATGTTCATCGTGTTCATTGATAAATTTCTCGACCCGACATGTCATCTACCAATCAATCTCTTCGTTAATTACATTTTATTCATGTCATGGTGTATTCTTTTGTAACAATTAGTTTGGTCACGCTAGCTGAAGAGATTATTCAGTTGGAAATAGTTTTAATGGTTGGTTCTTCAAGTACAGCTCCAATAAATGTTGCATATATACACAGTATATTCATTCAATTATCTGCACATTGTTGCCATTGCAACATTTGAAAGTTTTTGCATCCTCAAATGGAATATAATACATTTATTTATTTTTGCATAAATTGCAATTTCCCCCATAATTTCTGTAACTTAATAAACTTGTTTTGTAACTGTTAGTTACCGCATTCACCATAAATTGATAAAAATTTGATTTTTTAATTTATTCTGTTATTTATTTTGAAGTAATTCAATGCACGAATGCATTCATCAGTGAAAAATATTTAAATTGGGTAACGATTGCACTGAATAGTTTGTACATCCATTCATATTATTCGAGTGGTGCACGGAATTCATACACTTCAATCGGTGTGGTTTTACTTCATTTCTGAGCATTGCTGAAGCACAAACCATGTTGGGGTGTATAGTATTTATTTATGTAGCACATTTTCAGCTACTCGTTTTTCTATATATTCTAGATTTGATGCGAACGCACACAAGCTTAATTTGTATTAACATCAAACTAGAATAAAAGTATTTTATCTCACTTCAGACGAGCCCACGCCACGTATACGTAACACATAGCTTCTAGTGCAAGTGACGCTGAGTAATTACCGCCATTGCTTGGCACCTCAAGAGGTAATTAACTGCCGCTGTGTGAAATACTTGAATACATGCAATCCTGAGTGGGTACCCGTACGAACATGATACATGTATTTGAGGGTAACTAAATACCTCAAAGTATGCTGCATATAATAAATTTGGCCACACCCATCGCCCCCACCACACAGAAACTTTATTACAACATGTATGTATGAGCATGTGTGGCTGCTGTGTGTTTTGGCATCTAATGAGCTAAGTTCCACATGCGAGCTACCGTCGTTTAAATCAATTAAGTTTTTCCAAGGTCCACAGTGAAGTCGTGCGTGCCAAAGTGTTTGTTGTGTGCGGCTGGAGCCTCTCGCTCATCAAGTTGGACAGCCGCTTAGGCATTTGACGTGATGTATTTGTCGCATACCGTTAAAGCGAACGCAAGTTTGTTATTTGATTTCTAACGCATAGCTGCCACTTGATCCAGATAAACCCTCTCATAGCAACTCAAAGAGCTCGCTTCTATTGAAATTTGATTCACAATGCCAGCGAGCTTCAGAAACTAACAAGCGTTAAAGTAACGAGTTTTCTTAATGCAAACATCACAATCCTTTCAATTCTAAATAACTTTACTCTTATTATTATGCGCAGCTGAGAAGTCCCCAGGCTGAAACTGATGACAACTTCGAGCACTACTCGTAGTGTGAGAGACACAAAGGCTGACAAAAGTTGTTTTCTTGGTTCGTTATTTTTCACGCTCAGACAACTGTTGCCCTATCGCGTTTTACGCTTGTGTGTCTTGAGTCTCCCTCATAAATCGCATCGAATTGCTGCTGTTGCTTAATTTAAACGTGTTGTACACACGTCTATGGCTGAATGACTATGTGACTCTGTCTTGTTGTGTGCCAGCAAGTGCTTTGGCTTTATGGCTTTTTCGAACGAAACATATGCGTCCATAACAAGTGAGGTTTAACGTTTAAATTGTATGCAAAATGTTTTCGAGAGTTATACGGAAAATACTTTAGGCAAAATAATCGCTATAGGCTGCCTAATTGTTCTTTCCCATCTGGTAGCTGAATGTCTTTTAATGATTTGCCTATCGTCTAAGTAAACGTATTTAGCTCGTAAATCGGCTTACCTCGAACCCCTATAGAAGCACACCAATTGTTTGCTCTTGGTGTTTTTAATCTTTTTATTGTTACAAAATTGTTTTGTAAGC
Source organism: Drosophila nigricruria (assembly GCA_037075265.1). Taxonomy (NCBI): domain Eukaryota; kingdom Metazoa; phylum Arthropoda; class Insecta; order Diptera; family Drosophilidae; genus Drosophila; species Drosophila nigricruria. Next base: position 8,497,156 of record JBAMCI010000227.1, on the reverse strand, counting down.
CGCTTTCGAAGACTTGTTAATGCTAAAACGACAAATTTTCTACGCATTAGAATTGCGAACTCTTCATTCTCATGAACACTCGAAAATTTCATTGTAGTCGTTGAACAAAACCAATGCCATAAGCCTTTCTATCACTTGTTCTGTCTTAGCGCTGGATCAGGAAGGCAACTTGTAACTGTTGGCTGGAGCTATGCTAGGCCAAATCGATACAAAGCTAATCCTATTAGACAGTTATTATTGCTATCAAGAGCGTACATGGTGAAGTACTTCGCCGGAAGTGCTGAGCTGCACTCGTATACTCCTAGTCCCCTGTGATTTTCTGACTTTATCTAGAAATGAATGGCCCGAAGCTTTAACTTTTACAGAATTTAAGGAATGCAGCAAATATATGTATTCTTCCTTTTTTGTTAAATTTAATGTTTTAGTCTCTCTTGGGCATTCCGCACGATTGCTTGATAAGGTTGAAAAATGCTGTGCGCACTAAAGTTACTCGACTTGAGTTAACTTCGTTGGACAGTCCAGCTCATGCATGTCCTCTGACCTACATCAATAACTCAGTTTTGTAGTTGGCACGGTAATTAAAAATTGAAGGCACGCATGTACAACGCACTTTCAGGCCGAGCCCTCAGTACATAAATCAAATTGGATCCGCCAAAAACCACGTGCAGCTCGTAAAGGCTACCGCCACATTAAGCTGTCAGCACGACGCGTCCGCAGCCATAATTACAAATTCCAGGCCACACATTGTACTCCTAAATCAAACGCGATGCGGAAACCTTAATGTGACCGCAATCGCGGCGAGTTATCACGCAACAATGCCGAGGGGGTTGTCCGTTGGGTTGCCGGCCCGCGGGACACTGCGCGTCTATCGCATGCAGCCCAACACGGCGTATGCGTATCCGCTAAGTGTTAAATGCGAATGGCAGTCTGCAAAGTTGGACGCCGCCAATGACTTATGAAAAATTGAAGCCTCAATATAAACTTCTAAATACTTTGAGCCGCAATTAATTGGGTGGCGCTGACTTGACGTATTGCCATCGAAGTGATTTTGCAGAATTTTCGCGTCGTGTTAAAGTGGGCCGTAACAAGGAAGCGCTTTAAACAAAATAAATAAACATTCTTCTTTGTGCACACAATTTGCCTGCCCCAAACGCAGTAAATAGTATGAGTAGGGCTCGAAATCTGTGGCATGCCTTAAGACGGCTCCCAGGCTCTCGAAAACGCAACCCCCAATGGCTGCCAGCAGGGCAAACTTTGCATAGCAGCTATTTCGACGGTGGTTGGCCGACACCTCCACGATGCCTCGTGCAGTATTTTATATTCCTAGGCGTAGCATTATGTTTCTAAAATTATATTTGACACGCGTTTATCGCATAAATACTGCGCGTGTATCTAGCCAGTGTTATATGCGGCAAAACATGAACATGTATATATAGAGTATGTATATATATCTATAGAAATATACATATATAGATCTATATATATAGATATATCTATGCACTTGTATGTACTACATATTGGTACATGGGTATTTTTGGCCAGCTTACCCAGTCCGCTCAAGTGGCTGTCCATAAACGTGCCTTTATTTACTGCCACCATCATCGAAGCGCCGAGGCAGCTTGCTCTCTAACCTTCTGTATCTGGGCAACAGCAGGACAGGACCTATGTCCTGCACCCGAATGGGTCGATAGCGAGCATTCGCGACGCATCGTCATTTGCTGCCTCATAAAGCAACGTAGTTTGTTTGCTAAGCTTTAAGCATCGCCGCAACAAGGCGGCCTAAATTATTAACTAAGCAGTTACATCGAGCTCTTGCGGCCATAAGAAGCATTGGGCGCTCTGGCTGACACAAGTCATGGTTAGGGCCCGCGGCTGCTGCCGAAAATAAAGCACTAAACATTTTTAATGAAGCTCGAAAATCGAAAGTTAACGTTTGGCTGCTGTGGACAACAAGACTTCGCGCCTTCGGGGACTATCACATCGAACAATTTCCAAAGACAGCGACAATTGCAAAATTGTGTGTCACGTGTACACAATAAAACGTCGTCGCCTGAGCACTCAGCGGAGGGGCGTGGCAAACGTACGCATGGAAATTGTAGAGTTTACTTTTCAAAGCAGCAATTTGCACAGCTCGCATGGGACGTGAAATGAAAAAGTTGTAGCCAAGTGTTGCTGGCAGGAGGAACGGTAGGCAAACTGAAGCGGAACTGACATTAGCTAAAAGTTATGGCAAATTAGCAAGACGAAGACAGAGTTCTCTTATCCAGCGCATGTACGTCGCTTTGTATGTGGTTTAAGCATCTTCCTTCTATACGGCGACGAGTTATGGCTACGGCTCAACTGCTAAGCCTACTCCAGTTACCTATCTCTCATTTATTTTGCTCGACTTTAACAATTTAAAGCTGGAGCAGCTACTGCGCATTGCAGAGTCTAGAACGAGGACAAATGAACACTCTTGTTTAATTTACTACCGTAAAACTCAATTACTTCACATTTACACCGAGCTCGAAGTGTATAGTTAATGAAGGAAAGCAGCTGTTGACAAAAAATGTGAAAATGCTTAAAGTCCTTCTGTTTGCTTTTACAGAAATCTTAAGTATTTGGAACACTTTTGGATATTTAGCAAAAAGTCAAGCAGGACTTTCCCTTGTCCTATTTATTAAGTTTGTTATACTGACATTTACATTTTCCATTCCTTTAGGGAATGCCAAGCAGCTTAACTACAAAATTATGAGTTTTGCAGAATTCGCAACACTTGTAGACCTTAATAACAGGCCAATTTTGCTGGCTAATAATCTTTTAATGTGTCAAGGGTAAGTGAATGTGCTCAGCCAGCGATTTCAACAGGCTGGCCAGAAATGTATTTAACGACCTTTGGCAAAACAAGATGAAAAGAATTTGTGTTTGGCTCACACCTTTGTTCCAGCTGGGGCTAACAATAAATTCGAATTAGCTGCTGACGGTTAAAAGTAGTTTTGATGCCAACTAATCACACGATGTCACGCGAACCTCGAGCCTTACCAAATATTTGCGGCCGAATTTGTGCCTAACTACATTAATAGCAGCATAGAGAACCACAGCAGAAGCAACCCGGAACAATGGCTATGTGGTTGTTTCATTTAATTTAATTTAATTGTGTGCCATAAGTGAAGATGCTTCCGAGTGGCACTTAAGGCGTATGGCAAAAGCCACAGGCCATCCTTGGGGTATCCCAATACAAATATTACATATACGACGTGTATGCAACTGTTCCATGGCAATAAGCTTCTGGATAAAGATCCCTTGTGTAATTTGTTATAAAAATAATGTAAATTAATTGCCGTTAGACGGAAATGCTTGTACGGGCTAGTTTAACATGCTTTTGCCATCCAACAAGCCATAATAATAACCATAATTTGTATACCCTGAACCCATTGAAAATGGGAAATCACGGTATAATGCTTTTGTTAAAATGTATGTAACAGGCAGAAGGATGCGTGGCAGATCCCATAAAGTATATATATTCTTAATCAGTTCGACGAGCTGAGTCGATATAGCCATGTCCGTCTGTCCGTCTGTCCGTCTGTCCGTCTGTCCGTCCGTCCGTCCGTCTGTCTGTATGTATGAACGCGTCGATATCAGAATCTATAAGAGCTAGTGACTTGAAATTTTTTATGTAGATCCGTATATAGCACGTGCAGATCAAGTTTGTTTCAAAAAATCGATAAATTTGATCATTTTAAAGTTATCGATTTTAAACGTTTTCGAAATTCAGTTATAAATTTATATCTCCCAATTTTGTATTTAGTATAATGTGTAGTTTACACAATTTGGATTTTTGTCACATTTTGTATACCATTCCCCCTCTCCTTCCCTTCCCGCCAAACTTGTAAAAACCGTATTTCAAGTACTAGAGACTTGTGCTTCGGCTCTCCTAGTCGGGTACCTCCGACTAGAGCTTTCTTACTTGTTTTTATTAATATTTTGAAAATTTGTTTGTTTACTTTGTTTAATAATTTACCATATGAAAAGCATGAAACATATCGATCTTAAGTTAAAGACTGATAGACATCAGCGTGTCGTTGTCAAGGGCCACAAATCAGCAATCAATTTAAAATTTACAATAGTTTTACTGTAAGTGTGGCGACTGAGAAGAGAAGCCCAAAATTAAATGTCTAACAAAATCGTTAAACAATGCTTAGATGGTAGTCTTGTTTAAACTAAAAACTATAACTAAGCTAAGTGATTCCTTTAAAGAAATGACAAGCTGCAATATGATAAGAACAGAGCAAAAGTTGTTAACTTTTACGTTTTGTTAAAGAAAGTACATCTGATGGCAATTTTGATATTATTAAAATAACTTCTCTAAAAACATTAAGTCTTTTAGTAATTAGGCAATTTTTATATATTTTAACAAAATGTTTTGCATCAGAACATGTTACTCATCATTATCCTAAAGTCGAAATTATATAACATTATATTAATTTAATTTAAATGAATATCAGCATTGATATTAACAGTGTCTTAAAATTCACTTAAATGTTCTATGCTTAGGTCGCTATTATTGTATGCATTCTTGTTATCATATACATACATATGTATATGTATGTTACAGCTTTATAATAACATTATTATCAATAACATTAATATAATTTTCAACATAAAAACAGAACCAATATATAATATATATACATAAAAAATAAATAAAAAAAAACCAACAAAAACTTAATGATCATAAACACTTAGATCATTATATTATGACTACAATTATTTTAATTTAAACAATTGCTTAAAACTACAACAATTCCACTTAATATATTTAACATATTCTTAAATATTAATATTAATATTAATATAAAAAAAAAAAAAACAACCAACAAAAAAAAAAAAAACATTATACCCTGATTTCCCATTTTCAATAAGTTGAGGGAACAAAAAAAAAAAACACCAAAAAAAAAAACACCAAAAAAAAAAACACCAAAAAAAAAAACACCAAAAAAAAAAACAAAAAAAACACAAAAAAAAAAACAAAAAAAAAACAAAAAAAAAAAAAAAAAACAAAAAAAAAAACAAAAAAAAAACACCAAAAAAACAAAAAAAAATAAAACAAAAAAAAACACCAAAAAAAAAGCACAAAAAAAAAACAAAAAAAAAAAAAGAAAAAAAAAACTTACTGATCATAAACACTTAGATCATTATATTATAACTACAATTATTTAAACAATTGCTTAAGACTATGCTTATAATTATTACAATTCCACTTAATATACTTAACAAATTCTTAACATTTAAATACTTACCACATTCTGAAGAAGTGGTGGAGCACTGCACTTTACTTTATATCACTTCACTTTACTGCACTGCACTGCACGACTGACCACCAGCAGGCCAGAAAGACGACTGAAATTGCGCAGAAACAGGCGCCCTTTATATAGGGCAAAACTCCCGCGCAAAGCACCCGCGCAAAACGGAGTTCGACTCATGAAGGTTTGATCTCAGTCGTTTTTCATTCGAACATTGAGCGAAAACTACGTCCCGCGCAAAACGGAGTTCAGCTTCTGCTTCTGCTCTAGCAAGAATTTGAGCTTACTCGATGTAAACACTAACAGAATGCTGCCGCTAACATTTACAGACTGGTAGAGCAGCAGCATCGATATAAACACTAACAGAATACTGCTGCTAACATTTGCAGACTGCTGGAGCAGCAGCATTCTGTTTGAGCTTGCATTCTGTTAGTGTTTACATCGATGCTGCTGCTTCACCAGTCCGTAAATGTGAGCAGCAGCCTTCTGTTAGTGTTTACATCGAGTGAGCTCAAATTCTTGCTAGAGCAGAAGCAGAAGCTGAACTCCATTTTGCGCGGGACGTAGTTTTCGCTCAATGTTCGAATGAAAAACGACTGAGATCAAACCTTCATGAGTCGAACTCCGTTTTGCGCGGGTGCTTTGCGCGGGAGTTTTGCCCTATATAAAGGGCGCCTGTTTCTGCGCAATTTCAGTCATCTTTCTGGCCTGCTGGTGGTCAGTCGTGCAGTGCAGTGCAGTAAAGTGAAGTGATATAAAGTAAAGTGCAGTGCTCCACCACTTCTTCAGAATGTGGTAAGTATTTAAATGTTAAGAATTTGTTAAGTATATTAAGTGGAATTGTAATAATTATAAGCATAGTCTTAAGCAATTGTTTAAATAATTGTAGTTATAATATAATGATCTAAGTGTTTATGATCAGTAAGTTTTTTTTTTCTTTTTTTTTTTTTGTTTTTTTTTTTGTGCTTTTTTTTTTGGTGTTTTTTTTTGTTTTATTTTTTTTTGTTTTTTTTTTTTTTTTGGTGTTTTTTTTTTGTTTTTTTTTGTTTTTTTTTTGTTTTTTTTTTGTTATTTTTTTTTTGTTTTTTTTTTGGTGTTTTTTTTGTTTTTTTTTTGGTGTTTTTTTTTTTGGTGTTTTTTTTTTTGGTGTTTTTTTTTTTTTGTTCCCTCAACTTATTGAAAATGGGAAATCAGGGTATAATGTTTTTTTTTTTTTTGTTGGTTGTTTTTTTTTTTTTATATTAATATTAATATTAATATTTAAGAATATGTTAAATATATTAAGTGGAATTGTTGTAGTTTTAAGCAATTGTTTAAATTAAAATAATTGTAGTCATAATATAATGATCTAAGTGTTTATGATCATTAAGTTTTTGTTGGTTTTTTTTTATTTTTATTTTTTATGTATATATATTATATATTGGTTCTGTTTTTATGTTGAAAATTATATTAATGTTATTGATAATAATGTTATTATAAAGCTGTAACATACATATACATATGTATGTATATGATAACAATAATGCATACAATAATAGCGACCTAAGCATAGAACATTTAAGTGAATTTTAAGACACTGTTAATATCAATGCTGATATTCATTTAAATTAAATTAATATAATGTTATATAATTTCGACTTTAGGATAATGATGAGTAACATGTTCTGATGCAAAACATTTTGTTAAAATATATAAAAATTGCCTAATTACTAAAAGATTTAATGTTTTTAGAGAAGTTATTTTAATAATATCAAAATTGCCATCAGATGTACTTTCTTTAACAAAACGTAAAAGTTAACAACTTTTGCTCTGTTCTTATCATATTGCAGCTTGTCATTTCTTTAAAGGAATCACTTAGCTTAGTTATAGTTTTTAGTTTAAACAAGACTACCATCTAAGCATTGTTTAACGATTTTGTTAGACATTTAATTTTGGGCTTCTCTTCTCAGTCGCCACACTTACAGTAAAACTATTGTAAATTTTAAATTGATTGCTGATTTGTGGCCCTTGACAACGACGCGCTGATGTCTATCAGTCTTTAACTAAAGATCGATATGTTTCATGCTTTGCATATGGTAAATTATTAAACAAAGTAAACAAACAAATTTTCAAAATATTAATAAAAACAAGTTTGGAGTATCGGCTCTTCACAGGGTTCAGGGGATCTCCTAGTCGGGTACCGCCGACTAGAGCTTTCTTACTTGTTTTCTTCTGGTAACATGCTTATAATAATGCGGCCTTAAATTCCTCCCTGAAAAGACGACAAAAATTAAATTGTTGCAGTTCAAGACCAGTAGCAAGAATGCAGACTCCTCAAGCAGTCTAATATTTAAATAATTTTCATTAAGGGCAAATATGCGAGAAGACTTGGGGGCGGGGGCAAAGTTGAAAAGTCGCGTGCAGATGCGGAAGATTATTTCCATGCAAGTCACGTGGCCCTGAAAACTTTCTTCAAGGCATTTTATTTATTTTAATTTCACATTCGAGCTTCCTGTTCCTTACATATATAAACAAATAAATAAAAAATTGCGTAGTAGCTGCCGCTAAAGGTCCTGAAGTTCTGGTTTGCTGGCTACACTTAAAGGAGCTGCAGGCGCAGCATTTTTCCATTTCAGCTGGCACAATTAATAAATATTATTAATTATCGTGGTCTGGTTTATTTAATTAGCAATTAGCATTGTCTTTGACATTAAATGAGTGGCCGGAGCATTAATCATGCCCACAACGGCTGCAGGCGGCCACAATGTATTTATTAGCTTTTTAACTAAATGCCACTAATTACCAGAAGTGGCTTTAACCAACTGACTTGGCTACGCATTGCCTGCATTTTTATAACGCATAAAATATTTATGACCGGCCAAGCTAATAAAATGGCCGATGTCGGAGGCGCCACACTTGACCAAATACCGAAACACTCGCCAAGCTCGTAAAATCCCAATCCCTAAGTCCAATGGGTAAACTGAAAAGAGGGCGTGGTCAATCGTGGTCAGGGTGTTGTTGTTGTTGCTGCTGCTGCTACTACTGTTACTTAGTATGCGTCACGTTGTCGCCGTTTTGTTTGCAATAAATGTTTAAATTCTGCATAACTTCTTAATAATTAAGCAATGGCTATAAATAAGGGGCTTAAGCAAAGGGACAACGGCAACAGCGCCAGCGTCCGCATTCCATTAATTAAATCACAGCATTAAATATTACATTATCTTGCTCGTTTTGTTTCTCCCACATTTCTGTCATTTTACATTCGTGCACATTTGTTGGCTTATTTATGTGTTTGCCTAATTGGCTTTGAGGTGCTAATCAAAATGGTTTGCGGCGAGCGTCCGGCACTTGGGATAAACCCATATATCATCTTTTGTACAAGGGCATATATATGTATGTATGTATTTGTTAGCAAAGAAGTGCCAACAGCTGTCGGGGCTTAAATGAGCATTCCAAAGAGCTCACCATGTCCTGCCCACAACTTTCTTTGAATAATCTGATTCGCATGTGCGAACGGGGTATTCGACCCTTTGACAAACCGCCAACCACAACGATGTTTGTCTTCTGCTCCGCCTCTAGCTGGCTCACAAGAAACACAAATTCAAACACAACAAATTGTTTAAGTAAGTCCACAAGTTCAACACCAGACGCACCAGCAGCAGCAGCAGCAGTAGCAGCACCAGCAACATCACGAAGAGCTTGCCGATGAACAACATAAATAACAGCAAAGCAACAGCATAAACAACATGTTTTACTTGGTTTTGTTCCGCGCACCTGTTCACCTGAAATCCTAACCAGACGCGGGTTCAACTCCTTGCGGCTTGTTGTTTTGTCAGCTGACGAATGTCTTTTCAGAGTCCTGACAACTTCTGTTATTAATGTTAACCTTCACAAATGGCTGACAAATATATGTTTGTATAGCATACTTCGCAGCGCGCGATGTATGTTTGTGAAATCTGTCCTAATGGCCTTGTTTAACAATGTGTTATTCAAATAATAGTTAGCATAAAAAGTAAGTACTTCGACCAGAAGATTATAGCATTCAAATCTCTAATCCACTTGTTGCTGCCATAACTTCGCTTCTTGAATATCTCATCTAATGCGAACAACTATTTACATAATAGCACTATCTTGAATTTCAAACACATATTTGAATATATAAATAAATACCTCATAGTTCTTTCTTAATATTTTAATCCCTTTGTGTTAATAGGAATAACAGGGTCTTCCACGTAAGTTTGTTACAGTTGGAAGAAGGATTTTCCTTTAAAAATACGATATGATTTGAATATCAACATCTTAAAATAATCTAAATATAATGTTTCGAGTCTTTACGGCGTCCAATCTATTGATCAACATAAATGCTGATGTGAAACTACTTTACCGAAATTCGTTTTCATTCGTTTGAAAAAAAAAAAACAGTTCTCAAGCCTTAAATCATTTTAACTCCTTGTTATCAAATTGCCAATATCTACTGGTCGAGTGCTCCTGACTAGTTGTTTTTCTGTGCTCTTGAATTTGAACTTGGGTTCTTTGAACTGGCCTCCAGTTCAAGGCGCCGCCAAGCTGCTAAAGAAATCTTACTCACACACCTTGTCAGAGCTAGGAATTTGGACATTTGCTGAGCACGCAGACAAAATTGATTTCCACATACGATATATACATGATAATAGTCCATATATTTCTATAGCTTTGTTTTTCGTTTGGGCAGCTACTCGAGTCAATTTGATTGTTGGGCTTCTCCCAAGATGGGAGTTCTTTGTCTAGTGTACTTTTCCGCTGGCTACTCCGCCTGTCAGTTGGCTCACAACTAAAGGAGCCTCAATTGCAATCAGTGTTAACTATTTACAGACGCACATAAACACACACACATATATAGACATAAGCCAACACCCATACGAGCACATTAAGTATGCGCTGGTATTCGTTGGATTTAATGGCTGCCCTGGGCCAAGCTGACCGAAAAGTGTTTTATTAGAGTGTTTATTTTCTTGGCTTGGCAACGCGTTTTGATTTAACACCTTTGCAGGTGCTAAAGTGCTGTGCGTCCGTCTTGGCCGGCGCTACTTGGCTTTGCTTTGGTACAGTTATCGTGATGCCCAATTTTAATGATGTAGTTTGCACGTAAACAAGCTCATTAATGAAGGCAACTATCAAAGGCCCAAATATAATAAGTATGTGTGGAATGTGTTGAGATCCCGATTACCCTGATTTGAATGGCATGTTCTGGCGTGTGCTTGACCAGTGCCACGGTTTTGGGTTAGATTTACATACATAGTATACAAACATTCAATTCAGTGATGTATTCTATTTATTTTGCTCAACTTCTTGGCTTGTTTTATGTTCTTCAAATAGGTGCAATCGCTACCATCCCTTCATGGTTGCTGTGAAATTGATTCAAAAGGAAACTGGAGCTTATTTTGCTGTAGAATTTATTTGAAAAAAACGTCATTAATTTATTTTCTTTTCTCAGCCATTTCTTTGATATCAGTTTGACTTGATTCGGCAAAGCGAAATTTAAGTGGTTTTCAATTGATTTATTTGCTCTTCTGTCAAACACTGCTGGCTGCGGCCTTTTTAAATCTTGGCTTTAAATCTTAACGTGCAGGCAGTTCAGTCAGCTAAAGTATTTGGGTTCAGGTCGATGGAAAAGTTTATCATTTCAGTCTTATCCACTTGAGGGTATCTGAACTATAAACATTTACGTTGACGCGATTGGCTGAAAAGAAAACTTTTGCCGGACCTAAGCTCAAAAGCAACGGCTTATTGAAAACCCGTTGTCCTTTGGCTTGTTGTCTTTCAAAAGCCGCTTACAATTGCAGATTCACCTCGTGTGCCATCGTCGAGTTATCACATGTCCGTGTGTCACTCTTGACCTGACACTTGAGCTCACCTGTGCAGCATCATTCAACTAGGATCTACTTCCAGTTTGACGAGCTTTATGAGCTCTTAGCTACTTTTCCGAATCCGAATGATGACTCAACGAACTTTTTGCTGTTGCTAATTTAATCTTTTCATTCAACTCCACAGAACTGAATGACTTTAAGCGCATTAAAAACGTTTGTAGCATTGTCCGTTGCTCCTTACGGGGAAATCGTATTTATAGAGAATAAGGGTATTAAACGTGTGGGATTCGCTGGCACAGGGGTTAGCTATTACCTCCCAAATATGTACATAATCCCAGGCATCTGTGGGGTCTATATATATATGCATATATGTATGTATATTTATATTATTGCATACCATATTATTACCTAACTTCAAACATATTAAAAATTTAAAGCTGTGCGTACTTCCTGAGCTTCTCTGAGCCCGGATAAGCGGTAGCTTAGAGTGCCCTAGCATCCTGCAGCTAGTGATTCGTACTTGATATTAGTTTTTGTCTGTTAGCCGATAAAATTTTATATGCACTTGCCTGGGCTGCCTTTTCGTTGTTGCCACTCGTCAGCTGTTGCTTTTGTTGTTTGCATTTGGTTCCGAGGCCCGATGTGGCCCAAGCATTGTCGCACGATTTTCGCCACATTGGGCAGCACGTGATGCGTGCCGCATCATATTCTAGCCCTGATGGCCTGCCACAATAGAGGATACGCCATATGCACGAAGCCATCTAATGCCGCTTAAGTTGGTCGAAATTGTTGCGTTAGTTGGCCAGAAAAATCGCAAAGAAATCGAAATAGAAAACAAAACAACGAGAAGAAAGGATCCATTTGGCCAGAAAATCAATACGCACCCAACGTGGAGCTGGCGATAAAGAAAGCCATGGCTGGCGCCCATATAGCTGCTCAATAATTGAGCATATAAATGCCCAACCAGGAAGTGGAGCTGCAAAGCCTGCCTTGGCATGGATTGTAGTTTGCCAAATGGTTTACTGCTGTCACAGCTAATTCTTTATTCATTTGGCCTTTCATTGAATGTTGCCTCCGAGAGTAACGCAGGAGGTGAAACTCTAAGTGAAAGTGAGAGTGAAGTGTTACTATTTTATGTAACCATGTTTGTCTCTCATACTTAGTTCAACCTCTCAGATTTGTGTAACTATGGCACGCATTCAATTATGTGTGCTCCCCCCGGCTGCCCTGCCACACCCCACCTGGGCGACACAATGACCATGGTTTAGGCCACACCCACACAAGAATAATGTCGAATGCCATGTGAACACGTGCCACCAAAATTTGGGGTGTCCAATGCGACAGCGACAGGGACAGCCCTTTACGTTTTGCCTTAATTAATACATATGGCTCGGCGACTGCCTATTAATGTGCTCTAATTGACGAAATGTTTCACCGTGGGCTGGGACAGCAGACAGGACCATCATTAGAGCGCGTTAAATAATTGTTATTTATTATTGAGCCATAAACTGCTTAAGTTCGTGGCGACGCTAAGTGTCGAATTTACTTCCCGCTTGACGGACAAGTGGCCCCTAATTAAGGACAGGTAATCCGAGAATCTGGGTCATGTTCAGTTCCAAGCGTTTGAATAGGGCCTGCGACAACATTCGCGTTAGATCTGTTATCCTTTAATGCTTCAACAAGTTTCCACAGCCAAAGGCAAACGTACGAGCGATACAAAAATATTGTTCATTTGTTGGCTTCTGGCCTAAAGCAACGGCCTGACATTTTGTCGGCTATATGTTAAGAGCTGGGCCACCTTTTCGGCGTGTGCTAAGGTATTTGTTATTTTCTTTTGTATTCGATTAAGACGTTGACAGCGAGGACAATGCATGAAATACAGTAAGCGACGCAAAAGAAAGCAAAACACAAGTCTGATTCTTAGCTGAAATTCATTTAACAGCACTCCCATACCTGTAGCTGGTCGTGGCAGGTGAGCAAGCTCTTAACTCAAACGGCAGGCAAATGGGCGGCATGTGCTCTGCATTGAGAGTTGCGCATTTGGGGTTGGGCGTTTGAACTCCATTCAATATAAATTCAATAAGCTTGATCACAGTTTAAACACGGGGCGTATGATTAATGAGCAAAGTGAATAATGATAATCCAGTACGTTGTGCTGTCATTGCTGTCGTTGTTGTCGTCGTTGTTGTTGCTGTTGTTGTCATTGTTGTTGTCATGGAAATGTGTTAATTTGCAACTATGTGCGTTAGGTAAAATTGATTTGCCAGCTGGATTTGAAGCATTACGTCAAGGATAGCTTAATCCACAAACCCACTAAGGTATCAAAATCAATTCCATCAACTCCTTTCAAAATAGAGTGTCTTTGAAGTGGGTCTACGCCAAGCTAGCATCATAAATTTGTTTTTGTCTGCGTAGACGAGGCTCTAGAACCCTTTTGTTTTCGAAAAAGGTCAACGGGATAAAAATGAGGCACAGACAGAAATTATGAATGCGAATTGTCAATTTTGTCGACGTGCTGTCGCATTTGTTGTTTATTGACTGATTTGGGTAAGTTTGACATATTTAGAGGGTTGATTGCCCGACTGCCCCAGTCCAAGCTTCAAGAAAGGAAACGCTCATATTATTGACATATATATTGAGGCATAATTTAAAGTTCACTTTCTGTTGCTACATTAGCAAGGCACTTGCAATCTGGGCACGCACGCCATGTGCTCTGTAAATGACTCAAAAATGTTATTAGCCAGCATTTATGACGGCTTTATTTGACGGGCCTTAAAAATGTTTAATTAGCACTTGACAAGTCAGTTACCCAAATGTTTTTATGAGCATACACGTCGTTTAATCGTCTGCGAAGCCGTAAAACACAAAAATTATAATGCCAAAATGTCCAGAAACTCCGAAGAATGACGTCGAATGTATTCCTAAAAACTCAATATGCTAAAAAGAATAAAATATTTTTAAATTCTGTTCATAATGGAAATCTCATTATCGCATAGACTCATAGAAAATTCCCTCAGATTTTGTATCTATGTAAGAAGTTGGCGTGACAGTTGAGCTCTCCGTTTTAATTATGTGAGTGTCGTTAAGCTGTAAAATATTTAATTGCGTTATAAAGACGGGTTGAGATGACATCAAGCAATTCGTTTTGTTTGTGACACTTTTTTAACTTTATACAGAAGCTATGTTTGCAGTTAGTACACATGGATGTGAGAAAATGTAATTAAATTTACCACGGCACACCAGGACACCCAAAAAAAAAGTGAAATACAGTAAATATCCTGATATACAGTAGGGTCCACTCCCAAACATAGCAATTTCCAGACGAAATGCTTGAGGCGTAAATTGTTGCGGCTGTATTTTATTCTTGCCTTGGTTTCATTTAAGTTTTTAAAGCAAGAGACATTACAGAGACGAAGAGAGCACAGTATTTTCTTTGCATTTGCTGCATGTAGAACGTATTCAAACTGTAAATCTTATAAACTCAACGGACTACAGACTTCACTGAGAGTATTCGATTAATACCACATTATGTTTACACGTGTGGAATAACATATTACATTAAGCAGGTAACCACAACAACGTCCATGTGTAAGAACTCTGCGGGTAATTGAAGTTTTTAATAATTTTTAGGCCACGCGTAAATTTAATTCGACTTTATGCCCTTACAAGTAAGCTAGGGAAAAAAAGAAAAATACAATTAAATAAATACTTAAGGAACCGTCTGCCAATTCGGCAAGGGTAAGCGTGTTTAGCGTTTAGCATGGCCCTTAAAGCTGGCCGACTCTTCAAACAAACAGTTATCCAATAAAGTAGTTTGAATCGTGCAAAAAAGAAGAGAAACAGCCAAAACGGAACCAACAAATGAAAACAAAGTAAAACCCCGCCTGGGTGGAATAAAAATATGTTGAAATACTTAAGAAAATGAGCAGCGTTTGTGCCGGAATGTTTCCAAATGTGAGTAAATGGAAGCTGGCAGAAGGGGAGCAGTAGGGGAGCAGAAGGGGAGCCATTTCAAACGGAAAGCGAAGGAAGAAAACAAGAAAAAATCATGATAAAAACGAAAGCCCAAGTGAAAATCATTGCTTACTCAATGCAAGAAGCTGTGGCTGCCAGACCCAAGCCCCAGTAAGTGCCTGCGATACCGACAGTTACGGGCTAACTAACTTACGGCCGGACGCTGAGCATTGAGCATGGTAAAATCAATTTGTAGGAGCGTAAATGATGTTTGGGGCTTTGGAGTTTTGGGTTTGGCGTTCGGCGCGTGTTTACAGCGTGAACCAATTTGGATTTTTGCTACTGGTCATGATCTGTATTATTTATAAGTGTCTCATCTTGACAGCACGTTAGTCAAGTGCAGCACGTGGCAATAGCATTATGAGAAGAGACTTTTGGGGTAGGGCTACCCACTGTTCTTGAGTAATCAGCAAAACTTCGGCATAAATATTTTAAGTCCAAAGTAGATACAGGAATGCATACACACACACTCGGCCCGGGCTAGGCTGGTCATATTTGTCATCACATAAATATATACATAAATACATAAACGAAAACCTGCTTTGCATGAACACTCTATAGATTACGCAAGACTGTCAACTTTTTTCCCACTGATTCATTCAGCATACGCCCATCTCCCGAGGCTCTTTTCTTGGTTGGGCACAAAGCAATAATCCGGGGCCAAGTCCAAGTCAAGAGCTGTGTCAACTTTGGCCAAAAAAGAAATAAATCACCCGAGAAATTGGATGTTGCCTAGAAGCGTCTTCCTTCCCGCCCATAATTCCGTATGCCAAATTATGCATTTGTCCGCGACCCAGACGAGCACACATGACAGGCCCTTTTGTGCTCTAAACTTAGATATTCAGAATGGAATGCGGTAGTAGAGGTAGCTGAGAGTGGGGATAAGGTTGTGCCTAGGGACTTTAACCGCGCATACTACTGCTTATAATTTAAATATTCATGCAATTTAAATTTTGCGTTGACCACAAAATAGTTTTGGTTTACGTAACGCAGGCAACGAGAGAGCGAAAGAGAGAGGGAGAGGAACCTAAGATGACAGTAAAGGAATACATATAAAGGATTAGTGGGGCAACTTATACGATGGCTGTCAGCTCACTATCAAACAGCCGCTGCTGCGGTTGACATAACTCTAACCAACCGGCAACAGCTTTTAGCGATAATGATAGCGGTTCCTTACACAAAGGCTCAGGCATTATCTTGCTTGCTCGCCCAGCTACCCAGAAGCATCATTTGTCAATATTGCGTGTCCCATGCGAAAGCATGTTTTTTGACGAACATTTGCCCGTTGACAGGTGTATCAAGCGTAATCCTATTAAAAGTAAATATCAAACGTTGACATATTAAAACAGTATATTAGTAAAACAGTATAGGAATATTTGCAAAAATACTTAAACAGTATTTGCAAAATACCTTAGTGCTTAAACGATGATCAAACATACTTTCCAAACAATGTTATTTCCTTCTCAACTCGCAAGAGGCACTAGAATGAACACAGACTTGATTCTATTTTGGTTTACTTTTGAAGATATAACATGTAATTATGTACGCTTGGCTGTGCTTTATTCTGCTTTACCGTACAAAACGTATGCCAGTCACAAAAGCAACAACGAAGAGCTGTTACTATTTAGCATGTGGGCAGGATAATTCAGTTTAGTTAATTAATTTGAATGCGTGTGTGTTGTAGACAGTAAATCGTTTGCACAGCGCTTTAATTAGCTGAAGACTCTATGTATGTAATATGCATGCTAAAATAAAACCAACAGCCCTAGACAATTAAATAGTTTGTTTGCTGCTTAATTTTGTGATACAATCATAAAGGCAGAAAAGCAAACTTATTTTCACCTACGCGCCAAAAATTCATTGTCCTCCAAGCGTACGCACTCGCCTATGCATACATATGTACAAATCAGAGTTGTGGAACCACGTATGGGTAAGCCAACAGTTATTTTTGTCTAACAGGAAGCTTGACATTGAGAATTGGGCATACGGAGACAGCGAGCATACAGTGCGTATGAGTTATGTCTGTCGAGCATTGCCCTTCAGCAAAAGTTTTGTGAGCGCGCCAAAATATAAGTGGAAGCACCGCCAACATGTTGCGTGTTGCATGAGCTGCTAGACGACGATTCCTGCCGCTGCTTGCTGCCTGACGCCGAGATTTTATGAATGAAAGAGCTTGCGACTTGAGCACGGCAAACAAGTTCGAATGGCACGGCTGACCGACCGACTCTCGTGCGGCTAGGCACGAAGAACAGTTCGCAACGAACAACTGAACTGAACGGAACGAAACGGAACGCTAGTCGCTAGTTGCCAGTACTCGATGTGGCGCAACGGTAGTCGTGTCGGTTGTCAGTGATATGCAGCAGTGAACGCGCCAACTTCATACAATACTGAAGAAGTTGGTAACACCAGCGGAGACAGTGATAAGATAAGATTTCGACGAGTGCCAATAAAGAAGAAGTGAAAGTTGTCAATAAATTGTGCG
Organism: Drosophila nigricruria; assembly: GCA_037075265.1. Classification (NCBI taxonomy): domain Eukaryota; kingdom Metazoa; phylum Arthropoda; class Insecta; order Diptera; family Drosophilidae; genus Drosophila; species Drosophila nigricruria. The sequence continues at coordinate 8,479,553 of JBAMCI010000227.1, read as the reverse complement.
TTAAGGAGTTGTGTTGTGTTTTGTTGATTAAGTGTACAAATTCCCACAATATAAATATATATAAATAATGTTATTAAATGTTAAACGTTTACTCATTACTCAATACCTAAAGAAATTTGTGATTGTGCATTAAATAATATATCAAGCAAAAATCTATTTGCATTAGCTTAATTGAAACTAAAAGTAATTCATATACAATAATATTCAGATTAAAATTGAATTTTAAATTCGCTTACACATTTTCAAAGGCAAGTGGCTCAAGGAATTAAATTGAATAATAAATAGGTATATCAAATATTATTAAATGCTTATACACTGCATATTTGTGTACGTGTGCGTGTGTGAGTTTTTGGCTTTCCAGTGCTTAGTGTGGATTCGCATTTGCTACTCAGACAAAAGCTAACCGCACAATTTGTGCAAATATTGAAAACACAGAATACCAAATTTCTAAACCCAAATGTCGAAAATTATTAACAAATAGACATTTGCTATTGCGCTTAAGGAGTCAAAACGAAAAATACATATATATATAACGATATGTTAATATTTAAATTGAAAACACACGCTGCTTGTGGCTTTCTATACGATCTAATACTGAGAACACATTGAAGATATTGCACGTATTATTTGTATATATATATATATGATTTTAAGTGTGTCTATGTGTCTGCTTCTTTGTGCTATTCAAGTGTGCATGTCTGTGTATGTGGAGTGTATATGTGTGTGAGGCGGGACAACTGTGCAAACAAGCCGCAGTTTGGACTTAGTTAGACAAAGCCAAAAAGTCGGAGTACATATCATCCAGAATAAGAGCAAATAAACGCGCAGCTTGTATGTTAAAATTAAAGAAGTTAATGTGCTTTTGTCAGCTCGTCTGTTTGCCAAAGACCAAAAGAATATTTGACAAGCATCATGTTTTTTTTCTCAGTGTACTTGGCAGAGAACTGTGTTAATACTTGTCGGAGTCGCGGAAGCACAAACAATTGACGCGCTGCATCAGTTTGGACTTTTCTCAATTTGTATTCCAATAGGAAAACAGAAACCTACTAACAATAAAAGAGAAAAAATAAACAAAAGAAAAACGAATTTCGAATTAATTCAATGCCAGTTAATGCCCAAAACTTTTTTCAGGCTAAGCCAATTCTATTCAAAGTTGCTCTATACAAATTGCTTGTGTATACATACTATCTTACAAGAAGACAATCACATTTATTGTAAGTACTCACCTGCCCCTAGCTACTGGAGAATATTAATTACTTTAAAAGTCCTGAGCTGTTAATACTGCGGTTCCAGACAGCAGCACGGCAGAATATTCATAATTTCATCCAATTTTCACGTCAGACTAATTAATTAATTATCCAAGCCATTGAAAAATCATGCTTCCAGTTGAATATCATGGAGTTGAGTACAAGCTATGAAAGTCGACGTGTCTTACACAAAGGTCATGACACCCGCAGCGGCTCGAAATAATAATATCTTAAATATCAATTTTAAAACCAGCCGAAAGGAAAAGGACTGTGGAGTTTTGTCTGCCAGCTGACCTTTTACACATCAGTGTGCTTTTGAGGTTTTGCTGATATTAATGCAATCAACTGGATGCAGATTTACGAAACTTTGAGGCTTTTAAATGAGTGTTGGCAAACCAGACAAGCAGACAATGCCAAAAGTGTTTAGCATAGCCGAAAACTTTCTGCTTACAGAAGACCGCATATAATCACCACTTAAATTGTCCTGCGGCTAATCTATTAACAATGCCAATGCGAATGCCAATGCCAGTTTCTGCTACCCCACAGCATGATATGAAAACTTTTCCACTCTTGTTTAAGCAATGAGTTAGTTAGTTATCTTTGTTTAGGCACCACAAAGAGACGGACGCTCTTTAATTATTTGCAGAACAGTGACAGAAGGCATGTTGCTTATACGCCGCGTAACAAAAGTGGCCTGCAGCGCTACATGACAATGTGCAATTATATTACTTCTGCCCTGCAGATTATTAATTTAATATAATATACTTATTAATTAATTATCATTATTAATTGAGTGATGACGTAGGCTCTTAAATCATATTTAAAATTTTTATCAATTTAAAGTTGCATGGAAAATATTTCAATTTTTTGTAGTATCCATCCATCTGAGTGGGGTATATTATACTTTTCATTAAATAGTCCTAATTGGCGCATTCTTAGTTGCTAAGCCAGTTTTTGTTCGGTGTGCCTTTTAATGTCTGAAGTCCTTTCAATGTCCTGTGTCTTGGCAGCTGACTTAAAACGCCAACACCGACTGGTCCAAGGGTCGTCTAGACATTAGACTGAAAGAAGTTTCGCCTCATTTGGTGCTCTTGGGCCTTCAATTTTTTGACACATTATATGCAAATCGCATTACTCTGGTGCATGTGCTGCTCAAGCTCTCAAACGATGACCCCGGGGCTCATGTGTTTTTCATTTTGACTGGGCGGCTGGCTCGATCAATCAAATGCGCATTTGTATATTAATTGTGTTGATTAAGCGCCGCAAGAATTTGAAACTTTTTCCATCCAAGCACGCGGCCAAAGTAAACTGCTTAACAATAGAGGCTATTTTTCTCTTTCATATATATATATATATATATATATATATATATATATATATATATATATATATATATATATATATACATATAAATATATATATATTCATACTATAAGCGATTAAAAGACAATTATCAATACAACCAAATGCTTACGAGAATTAGCTTGCAATTAAAGCCAATTATAAAGAGCCAAGAGTAAAACGCAAGCCTCAAGCTCGTTTGTCAAGCATTATCTGCTCAACAAAAGCAGTTTTATTGCATCTACATTGTTTACAATCAATTCTGTAATATTTATTTGTAAGTTAATTGCCAATTAGTGATTTCTCTTGCTTGCATTAATCAATTATAATCTAGTTAGCAAGTAGTAGAAAAATAGTTATTAATAAACCAGGATAATGAATCTGATTGACAGTGGAAGTGCATGATGGATGAACGCACATGTTATATGCGTTAATTTAAAGCTCAAAATAATGATGGCTTCTCTGTATGCTCTGCTCGGCATTGTATATTTATTTTTCATTGCCACATTGCAGGTGAAACAACAAGCCACTGGCTCTTTTTAATTTATGTTCATAAATTATATGAGAATGAAAATTAAATTTTATGGAATTTTACTTGGAACTTGCACTGCGAGGCGACGCCAATTCACATTTCCGTGCGGTGTCTTGTCGCAGCGTTGTATCTATTAAAGCTAATTCGCGAGCTTTGGACTGAAATTCCCTGTGGCCGCGCTTAATCGCTATATGTCCCAGCTACCAGTAACAAACAGTAAGCAAGCCGCAATAGCAACCGAGCGGCATTAACCACTTTTACTTAATGAACAGCTTTGTAATTACGGTCGTGTAATTGTGTGGCAAAGGTCAACGACGGCTTCGATGCTGCAACATTGAATATTCAAATTGCCTGCATCAAATTGCTCGGAAACTTAGGTCAATAAATGCTGTGTAAATTGATGTTTAGCGGCGTCATTTGCATTCGCATTAGTGGTGGAAACCAGAAATAATAAATGTGGAAGTAAATACGTTTGAAGTGCTGATGAAAGTAGTAAAATATGGAAAGCAGTATACCAATGTAATTAGCAACTTTCATATTTAGTATTAAGCTGCAAACCTTTTGCTAAACAAACATTTGTAATAAATTTTCACTATTTTATTTACAGAGGAATATAAGCTGCATCCCACACCTATTAGTGTAACTGAAATGGGGAAACACACTCATCTGTTGCCTCTACACGAATTTAGAGCTTAACAACGAGAACGGCAAAAGCACTTTTAGCATGCAGTCAAACCAATGTGGGTAAGAGCTCAAACCCACAAGAGCACTTCTAAATACCACCGAAACCACTAAGCTCGCACTGCAACAAACGAAGTATTACATATATACTAAATAATGGCTGAGTTTGAGGACTCTACACATCTGCGGTTGCCTGTTAGCAACTCATCCTCTGCAGTTGGGACACCCGATATGCTGCTGGATAGTGCAGCATATAATGAAACGGATAGCAATTGGTCCACAGTAGCGAATTTCACAAGACTCTTTGTTGCAGCTGCAACGGAAGTGGCTCCCAACATTGCCAACTATACGCTCAACATCCTGGATGCTGGCCTTGCACTGGCTACAGAAGCCACAACCAGCACAGAAGCTGCGCTTGTGGACAGTAATAAAAACTCTGAGGCAGCTTATGCCATTATGACTAACTCACGCCTGAATAGCTCAACACTCAACCACATCAACAGTCTGCACGAGTTATCGCCGTTGGCGGAGCAGGTTCCGGAGCATGTAATGGACCATGCACCACAGCTGTCACGCTCTGGCATGCTGAAGGTTTATGTGTTGGCGGTGATGGCACTTTTCTCAATGTTGGGCAACCTTCTGACCATATGGAATATATACAAGACTCGTATCACGCGGCGCAACTCCCGGCATACATGGAGTGCCATCTACTCGTTAATGTTTCACCTGTCCATTGCTGATGTCCTAGTCACCGGCTTCTGTCTAATCGGAGAGGCAGCTTGGAGCTACACGGTCCAGTGGTTGGCAAACGAGCTTACCTGCAAGCTTGTGAAGCTCTTTCAAATGTTCAGTCTCTACCTGTCGACCTACGTGCTGGTTCTCATCGGCGTCGATCGCTGGATAGCTGTCAAGTATCCCATGAAGTCGCTCAACATGGCCAAGCGCTGTCATCGGCTGCTCGGCGGCACCTATATACTCTCGCTGGTGCTCAGCCTGCCCCAGGTAAATTTCCATTTAGCTTATCTAACTCAGCTCCAAATTGCAAAGTACAGCTTCTAATCCAAAAAACAAATAGAAATCAATTCAAATTGATTTCATAAACATTCCCAATACTGTTTGCTTTTTATCCGACGCTTTCAAAACATTCCACCCACTGAACAATTGGCAACTTATGCAGCAATTTGTCGCCTGCCATTAAGTCAAGCACAAGCCAGCAGTTAGGCCGCAGGCCGATGCTCCGCCTCTGCATGTGCGCCGAACTTGGAGTTATATGTTTGCTTTATGGCACGCATACGCCCCGTGGCAGCGCGTAAATAGTCCGAGGAGGGCGTCGGTGCGTGGGCAGGCATTAAAACTGATTGCCTGTTGGATGTGAGTTAGCTAAACGTTACTTTGGGTACCGGCACGCCCACCACACGTGCTCCGGCACCACATATCTCTCACCCACTGTGCGACCTTTCCGATAGAGTAAATTCAACTGTTTGGGCAAAGGGTTTTCCACCGAGAGCAGCCCCTGACCGGGAAACTGTAAACATTCGCGCGTTGACAACAGAAATGAAATATTTATTTGCTCGGCATACTTTCCAGCATTCCGGCAGATTGCTTCAGATTGCTGCTCTGTGCTACGAGCTGCTTATCTGCTTGAATTCATTTCCTTTTGCCCATCTTTAATCATAACGGAGCAAAAAAAAAAAAAGTCAAATGAAACGGAAGCGGATAAAAAATAAACAAACACATTTGACCATTTTCTTTTTGATTGTTGTTTTGGCTGTTGCTGTTCCTTTGTTGTTGTAATTCTTTATTTTCACACTTTTATTGCATTATTTATTTGGTGTGCTTCGCCTTTTGTTTGTCGCTCGATTGCATATCTAATTGAGTTGGCCGGCAGATTTATGGCCCACTGGCATTTTAATAGCCTTTGAATCTGCGAAAAATACACCACAATCTGCAGATTAGTGAAGCATTCATTTCAGTCATGCGATCTGCTTGTTGGCCATGTCATAAAGGATTATTTGGCTACGCAGCGAAACATTTATAATAAATAGTCTATCTGAAAGCTAAAAGCAACAATTATATTCGTATCCACGTTGCGTGAGTCATGGCAGTTGTCAAGGGAACAGCAGACTGCTCAATTGTGGGCCTTTGTGTCGATAAGCTGGCACTAGTTCTTCGAAGAGCTGTCTGGTTGATTAATTATCGTCGCTTTGTGTTTGTGGTAAACTTAAGCTGAAACCAATTAGTGTTTTCCCTTGTATATATTTTATTACAATTTAATTTTTATTTATTAACTGACGAAGTAATGCTTGCTAATTGGAAGCGAATGAATGCGGCAGACAAAGACTGTCATCAGCTCTTGCTTCATCGAGCATTCCTTTGTAAATGAATTTGTTGCTATAGTTCAGCTATTTAATATGCAGGCGAAAAAGAGTAAGAGAAATCCCATGAATAGTAAATGCCAGCATTGCAAGACATTAATGGATGCTCAGTTTCTGCAAAGGATATTCGGCTTCATTGTGAGGGCGGAGTAAACCTTTATCTTATGGTAACTACGCACTTGACTAAGCGCTCAGATTATACCATGCATGAGATTCAAATAATACCTAATTTAAATGCCGAATCAACAGACAACTCGTGGCTCCAACGAGCACGAAATTGGCAGTTATATGCAAAGTGTTTTATATATTTTCTTTTTTTTTACACATTGCTCTCCAGGTAGGCTCTTTTGGTCTCCAAGACGCCTTGAAGAGTTGCCCAATATTCTTTCTTTTTTTTTTTGTGAAAACAATGCAGTAACAGGACCCTTGACAAGAGATTTAGGAGAATTTGACCTTTTCTACTTTTTGGGGAGATGAAGGTGCTGTTAAGCTATCTGCTTAGGCATGTGGGCGTGGAGCCTTGTGAAGCTTGAGTGACAGCGTATTCCATGGAATTCATATGTTTTTCGCTTGCATTTTTCAAACGTCTCGTATAGAGCTCTTTCTTTTCTGTGAAATATTTAAGAAATGAGCATATATTCAGATGCAGCGCTGAAAAGTATGCTACTTATTTCGCTATATACGTCTTGAATCTCTTGCGTAAGCAGTAGTGCATATCTGCCAGCGTTATCTCTAACCATATGACCATGCATGTGGTACCTAATCTGAGGAGTCTTGATTATGTTTGCATATAATTAGGAGAGACTTTGCATTGCGTGGGCGAGTACCAGTGTTCCAGAGCGCACACTCACATATTTAATTGCCAGACCACGCATTAGGAATAATTACCTTTTCACATCTTTAGGGCTTCCGGGCGTAGGCGCCGAATCCGCTCTGAGATTACCCTTAAGTTGAATAAATAAACACACTCGATGTAACTGCTTCTGGAACGTGATAAATTGCAGCTTACGTAAAGTGCTTCTAATTCAAACTTGTTTAATTCATCTACCTCACACACTCACACACACTTACACACGCAATTAAAGTTTCGCTCATCGAATATGTTACATCAAAGGTAATGCGATATTGAAACGTGATACTTGACACTGCGTCTTTCGTTGAGCTAGGCGCCATTTGCCACAACTACTATTGCATAATTTGAAAAGTTCGGTACGAAATACTTTTCGCAGTTTTCCACGTTTGCCCCGTTATTGGGGAACTCACGCATTGAGTTCGGTAATCAATAAGGAACGTTTCAAATTCAATATATGATTCCCGCTGCGCCGATGCTCGCTTTCGCTCTCTCTTCTCCAATTCACGCGTCTCAAATAATAAAACAAAATGAAAATTTACTTTCACTGGCAATAAACAACAAATGTTGATCCCCAGCCCCAGCAGCTGTGCACATGCGTGTGCGTCCTTCCGTTTCTTGTTTTTTTTTTCCTTTTATTTATTTTTTTTTTCGTTTATGCGTACGTCTTCCATCTTTTATTACACTATGCTACAGTATTTTGACTTTATAGAGCTGCAGGCTTTTCATTTTAGCGTTCCCAAAATGTAACTCGTATGAATTCTGCTTTATTGGCTCATTTTCACATTTGCATCAGCATACGAAAAACATCAATATACAGGACTATACCATACATCACATATCAGACAGGTATGACAAGGTGCGATTGAAGACCTTAACTGATAGAGAATATATGCTCAATAGACAGAACATGTATTTGACCTCATATAGTATGTATTTATGTAAGCCCCAACACCCTTAAGAGTATACTTTATTCCATGGTGAGGGAGCTTTTTATTTGTCTTCGTCCTGTCATCATTATTCTTTTTCATTTTGGCACATCGTGTCGTTCAATTGCGTGGAAGTTATAAATGTACGAAATTAATAAAAATCAGGCCTAATACCGATGCCAAAGCTGATGCTGATTCTGATGCTGATGCTGATGCTAATGCCCGCCCACATGCTTTTAGTGTTTTAGTTTTACTACTTTGACGTTTAGTTGTCCCTTGCATTCGCGACAGCTGTTGGCACAGCCAATGGCCAGAACTTCGAGCTGAGCTCCAGGAAGTCATAAACTGTTCAAATGAAAAGACCTTTAATGCATTTGTTATAATCACAGCTGCCATCCACGAGCGCACTTTGGCTAGATTTATTGATGTCCAACAAGAGAATTGCATAAATGTCATGTTTGTTGAGACTAAAGAAGTTAAAGCTTGTAACATCGGGCATTCCCTTTAAAGGCAGTAAGTGTGCCAGCATATGAAGTAATTAAAAATAAACAGTTGGTTGATTTTGCAACTCAAACCATTTGTACGGTCTAAAAAGCATTTTACTATCATCGTAATGCAAATTATTGATGCGCATTACGCTAATGGGGCTAATGAATAATTGATGAGTTGGCCAAACTAAACGTGTTGCAAAATGTAAATTATCTATAAGATAGGCATGTGAAAACGAGTTGCCTCTGAGGGATACGAACTCAAAATTTGAATATCCAAAGTTGAACGTTCTTTTGGGACGCAACTACGATAACAATCGACAATCAAATGCTCTAACACGCTTGTAATACATATGAATATACAGTGAAAAAAAGAGTTTCTTGGTTAAGATTGTGACATCATTGAGATAATAACTGAGATGCCATAGAAACTGAAGACATTCAACATGGCATACAACAGTAATAGATAGATAACTAAGATGCTATGATTACAAGAATCAGTGTAGCAATATCTTAAAATATGTTAAAAGCAATCAAGAAGATAAATATTCCTATTACTCCACGACCAACACAGTATTAAGCAGTCGGTACCTTTCCCTTCGCATATGTATTTTGATTGATGGAGGCAGAAGAGATGATATTATTCAATCGAAAAAAATAAAAAATAAAAAAAACTCTTGAATATTTGTACTTTTGTGCGAGCAAATTTTAATCAAACTGCTTGTGTCATCATTTTTAATGCCCTCCACCCACTCCGCTGCTGTCAACCACAATCTGGCACCCGGCATTTGGTGTCCGTATTCGGCATTCGGCATTCGGCATTTGGCAACTCGGCATTTGGCAATTGGCACCCGCAGTTCTTCATTTTCCATGTGGCACGAGGTCCCTTCGTCGAGGAGTTCTATCAGTGTGTGACTCACGGCTTCTATACGGCCGACTGGCAGGAGCAGATGTATGCTACCTTCACGCTCGTCTTCACTTTCTTGTTGCCCTTGTGCATACTCTTTGGTAAGTACACCTATACACAGAGGTAGAGGTAGAGCAAGAGTCAGAGCTGTCCATCTGGATGCTAATGAAATGCAACAAATTTAAATATTTCAGGCACCTACATGTCAACCTTTCGAACCATCTCAAGTAAGTGGATTTCCAAATGGACATGCCAGAATGTGGTATATATTTCAGTTGGAACTATGTTAATGCCGGTTGGCATTTCTTTTTTTTCTCTTTGCTTTTTCTTCTACCTTATCAGGCAGCGAAAAAATGTTCCAAGGCTCCAAATTGGCCAACTATTCGACAACGAAACAGCTGCCCACCCAGACAAACCGGCAACGTCTCATACACAAGGCGAAAATGAAATCCCTACGCATCTCGGTGGTGATCATTATCGCCTTCCTCATTTGCTGGACGCCCTACTACGTAATGATGATTATCTTCTTGTTCTGGAATCCAGATAAAAAGGTAAGTAGAGCAAGGGAATCCGAATGCGAATGCCAATGCGATAGCAATTGCCTGCTTGGGTCACTTCTGTGCCAAGCAACTGGCTATTTAAAAAGGGTTATTTTTTCAGTTTCCTTTAAAGCTGCCTACTTAGTGGGTGCCTGTAAGGCCAAAGAGAAACACAAACAAATGCAAAATGTTTTGTCACACGAAAACCAAAACACAACAACAACAAAAATACAAATCTAAACTTAGCAGAGGTGTTGCAGAGTGCCTCTATTGCTGGCTCTGAGCACTAGGCTAATTGGAACTTAAATATTTCATATTGCCATCACTTTTCCAAGTATTTTTTACGCCGTAGGCGTTAGAATTTGGTAAGAATGTCTGTGATGCCCCTTTCATATGCCAAGATGAATACCCTGTAACCTTTGCCCACTGTGCCCTAGAAGTTCTGCGAAGGCATTTCACAATATTTTGAAGGCACATCAATCAACTGTCGATCCTTGGTGTGGGCGGGTTGAACGAGCTGTTTTTTTTTGCTTTGTTTGACGTGCTTTATGTTATGGCGTGAGCCAGTTGAAAATAAAATAAGCATTTTGCTTGAATATACACGGCTAGGGGCTGCACGGCAGCAAAACAATTGATTCAGTCAGCAGCTGTTCCAACATCCCTTTTTATAGCTACATTTTTACATCATTTTTTGCCGCGCTTTCGGTGCTGTAAGCAGACTGGGGCCTAGAGCACACCAGAATTATTTTTTATGCCCAATTTTTAATTAATGGTCTGGGCATGTGGGCTAGGCCAGCGGGCTGTTGACTGGGTTACGGTTGACCGTAAAAGCGTGCAGCATAAGGTCTTACGACGACGTAGTAAACAGAAAGAAAAGGTAAAACCAACAATGGCTCAAGCTGCTAGCTTGGTCAGGCTGGCGAACCGCAAGCAATAAGAAACTTACCAAATAACTGCCATATTGAAATCCTTTCAAAACCTTGAAATTAATTTGTGTTTGACTCGCTTGCTTGCAGCTGGGCGATGAGTTGCAGGATGCTATCTTCTTCTTCGGCATGTCCAACAGCCTGGTTAACCCGCTCATTTACGGCGCCTTTCATCTCTGCCCCGGCAAGGGCAACAAATCTGGAACAGCCGGTGGAAACAACAATGCATACAGCTTAAACAGGTAAATAGTCTGTTGGGTCGAAGTTTTTTCTTTCGAGCTAACCGAGGATTAATGCCCTCTTTTGACGCTTGCAGAGGCGACTCACAGCGCACTCCCTCCATGCTAACGGCCGTCACCCAGGTGGATGCAGGCGGCAGTGGAAGGCATATGCGCACCTTCCGGCAACAGAGCTATTACCGCAGCTCAAGCAACGGCGCTGCCGGCGGACCCTTCAAGGAACAGGTGGGCCTGTTGCAGGTGGGCAGTGCCTCAGGCTGCGCTGCCACGCCTCAGATGATGAGAAAAAGCTCAACCGTGCGCAGCCCACATCCTAATCACAGCTCAGCCATCGCTGCCCGGCATTCGGGCTGTTTGCGCGAACAGGAACAGCTGCTGCTGCAGTCAACGCCATCTACGCTGGTGCTCAACTACGACAGCCAACGTGGCGGCGTGGGCGTGGGCGTGGCCAATGGACACAAGCTGCTGGCGGGTGTCAGCCTCCTGACGGACAACAACGAACGGGTGTCAAGTGTGTGAGCAGAGCTAGCGGCGATGGTGACGGTCGAGGCAGAGGTGGGTGCGACAATGCGCGCGGTGGAGGACGCTTGCTCCTGCTGCCGTTGCCTGAGCCAGGAGCTAGTGCGGCGCCAACAGGGACTCCTAGAGTCAACCGGCTCGCCCGCACACTAAACCAGTCTAAGCTGCTGTGAAATGTATAGTTAAAACGCGACCACCTTGCGTGAAACGCGACTCTTCCAGTGCTCGTGAGGTTGTTCAAGATTGCGTTGCCAGAGGGGTGAAGCGGGACGGGACGGGGCGGGGCGGGGCAGGGCTTTGCCGATGATCAGATCATCGAGCCGTGCAAAATTTGATTAGTTAAACTAACTGAGAATTAAGTCTTTGAACACTGTTCGTGTGCGTAGTCGTAACTGTAGGCTTAGTTGAGTATGGCTAGGCATTAGCGAGTATAGGACATAAGAGTGTGGCTGACAACTAACTAATGGCAAGACAAGAGGTGCGTGCTGGTCCATAACTATATTTGCATATTCAATTATGTATGTGTGTATGTATGAGCGAGTGAGTAAGTGTGTGTGTGTGTGTGTGTGTGTGTTTGTATGAAGGGGAGTCTAAATGTAAATTTGATGATATTTTAATCGCCACAAAGCTCAGCTGCGCGAGAGTTCATTTCGAATGCGGGGAAAAAACACGTTTTATGCGATGCCAATTTATGTATATGCAATTTTAATTACTTAGTGACATCGCTACATATATAATGTATAATGTATAATGTATAATATAAGCAGTATCAAATGCAGAGCATAGGCAGAGCAGTTACTAGGTGAAGCCGGACAAGGAACAGAGCAGAACACCACACTGGATACCGAAATTAGTTGTAATGTTATTGCGAATTTTAGCTACCCAGATTAGTGCGGCAACTGTAATCCAAACAGGTTAATTACATCGACTAAGCCCCCATAGTACTTAAGAAGCGTGTACTTAACTTTTCTATATACATGTTTACTCTACTATTTGTGCATACAGACAAACATTTATATGTGTGTATATGTATTTGTGGCCCAAATGAAAAGCTAAATGTAACAGACTGACCTTGGTGGGGGGGTCAACAAATGCCAGGGGGATTTGTTCGAACTCTCAATTAACTTAGTTTTTGACAAAAGCATCCATTATTAAATATGGTATTACGAGCGACAATATAAATGTTTGTATGTATGTGCATCAGCTCCATCTCCTTCTATATGTGTGTATTATTTTGTTGTTGTACACTTTGGATAATCTCTGTAAAATTTGTATAGTTTATTTTTTAATAAAAACCGAATGAGAGCATTGCAAAAAAAAAATGTTACGAGCAAACTTTTACGCAACACGCACAATTCAACACGTTGATGAACTAGCGCCTGGAATCCCAAATGTCTATGCCTATGACAATGCCTGTGCTTAGGGATCGTAAATCTAGCTAAACTCCAACCCATCGGCAGGCATATTACACTTTTATGCACAGCTCCGTTTGGCGGTCGGGTAGTTGGGTGGTTGGCGGTTGGGCGGCGGCACACTCCCTCGTTATTTGAGTCCACACCCAATATGGCGCAGCCGCTGAAAGCGACAAAGTGCTCCAGCCCACTCACCCCCCCCGGCGAACAGTTGGCGGGCTACATATTTTTTATAACTGCAAAGTTCGTGTTCAAATGCAAAACAAAATGTTGGGCAACGACCAAAGGAATCAACTTCAGTGCGTTCAAATATTTACTAGGAAATTTTTGTTTGGCTGGTGTTTGATAAAAAAAAAAAAAAAAACAGTCGAAACCAATTTAGGAAAATAATGGAAAACGTGGATAGCTGCCGGGTGCATGGGGCCGAGGCCGAGGCAGACTCCAGCATAGGGCGTTTAATGGTTGACCGAAGTTTGTTTATTGTTTGCGCGCATTGTAAACTCCACAGGCGGTACGCTGGACACACCGTGGTGGCCACGTCCACGTGCACAGCCTCGGGCTACAATTATCCTCCGGCAGACGACAAAACAGAGTGACACGTCCATCATTTGACGGCACGATATTTCACCAAATAATTCCCTAAATAGGCATCTGCTTGGTATTTAGGCATCGCGCAGACAATTGTGAGCTCGTGAATTTAAATTCGAATGTCATAAAGTGTGCGACCCGAAGGCGAGACCCACGTTCTTCCCTTCACGCAAAACAAATGCCAAATTCCACTTGACAACTTCCAGCTACGACGCGTCTCACAGCATTTGCATCCACTGTGATAAATAGGCTCTGATATATATTATTGCCCACACAGGTTAAATGAGGATTTAACAGCAGCAGCAGCAGCAGCCCAAAGAGGTGGCACTTCAAGTCAAAGCCGAACAATCAGTGTAATGAAATTTTAAATTCTAGTCAAGAATTAATGCAAGCTCATAAATCAATAGCTTTAATGGAGCGCAAGTACACACATGTATGTGAAGCATGATTCCCATACACAACAGCAATACATGAATCCTTGATTCGCTTTGACCTGAAAACATTTTGTTTCGCCTGCTGCTGCTGCTGCTCCATGGTACAAGCAGCCTTTTATAATACAATTCTCAGCGATTAATGCCATTCATGCGTAGACCAATAATGATTTCGTAGCTCATCAAAACAAAAGCATAAAAAATTCACATATAAAGGTTGGATGGAAGGCCCCAAGTGACTCATCAAAAATTTATGACCCGTGCATAAACCAAATGTATGAGTATTACATATGTACAAGAATGCCTTCATTAAACCGAAAGCCTCTAAAATATTCCATAAATAGAATATCGTTGGCCTAGGGGTCTTACAAATATATAATAGTTATCTTTTGCTTTTTAGTAAATAATCTATTTTCAATTAAATTTGTTGACTTATTTTTTCTTATTTTTTTTTAACAGTTTTTCACTTAGATGTAGGTCAGAAACAGAGACAACTCAAAGTACATCGCGCAGTGGGTGACTTTCTTAGGCATGGAAACTCAGCTTATCAGATATATATGTAATTCGTACCATAGACATTCTGTCTCATTCTATCTCGTGCTAACCACTGCCTCCTTGCGCGCTGCGTCCTGCAGGAGCTGTGTGTCCACCTCGTCGCCGGGCAGCTGGACGTAGCGGACCACAGAGCCGCGGATGAAGCAGTTTTTAACGCTCAACATGTGCGGGTATTTGTCGGGATCTGTGACGCTGATGTCTGTCAGTTTTATGTTGAGATACTGATCCACGGAGTGCAGCGTGCCGCAAATGCTGAAAATTTGCCGGCTTTAGTTATACTTTTTATGGATTGACACGCGCCAAAAGCGATTCTTACCTCAGGTCATTTTTCAGCTCGACCACGACTTCTTTGCCCACCAGCGATTTGAAGAACGAATAGAATAGCTGTATAGATAATGAATTAGCTAGTGAAATAGTGTTATTCACATATATTCATTGCTTACCATTGTAAATTAAAAGTTTTTAGATTGTTTATTAAATCTGCTTCTTCTTATGTCTGGCACAGCTGTTTTTCAACACTGGAAGAGCTAAAATTGAGGGCACCCTAGAAACTTAACAGTTGCTCAACTGTTATTTACAGCATGCATTAATAGCCGACACAATTGTGTTAACAGCACACATCGCCATCTATCGGCCAGCAAGCAAAGGTTCATTACTGTGCTGCTGGCTCTATGTAATATTCCACTTACGTGAAGTTGGCAGCGACAATATTTAAGACCACTCATAGAGCGCGCCACTACAATAACAACAATTGAAAGCGCTCGAAGTTCACCACCGCTAGAGAGCGATACCAGCTCGAAAAAAATATTTTCTGTCGCGTAACATATACAACCGCTAGAGAGCGCCACCACCACATATAAAAACTTTTACACTGAGTGCGAAAAGTTAAACATCAGTAGCAAAGCTGTTACTCTACGAAAGAAAAAGGAAAGAGTTTAAATGACGAGAAAAATCTGAAAATATGTTAGCATATATAAATTATTATAATATTAATAACAATCTATTTAAATTGCACTTGCTAAAACATAATTTATTGACGTTTTAATTTAAATTACATTTTTATAACAATTTTTTGGTTCTAAAACTATTTACAAACATAGGCTCACATTGATTTTATCTTTTGGTTTCTCTACTTATTTACTTAAGTCGAACTAACAATAATTCTCGCATTACGTCTCGCTTATATCGCTGTAATGCAATTTTCTTAAAACTTCGTTTAGCTTAAAAATCACATTTGATCATTTTTACTTAAAATCTCAACTTTCCCACCAAAAAAAAAGCCGACTGGCGAAATGACTTAGTTGTCCGTTAACTAAGGAGTTACAGTGCCTACCAACATATGCTCGCAACTCTAACGCTAATAAATTCGTATGACTACGACTCTGTCTCTGTCTGTCTGTCCGTCTGCCTCTGCCTCTGTCTCTGTCTCTGTCTCTGTCTAATGGTCCGAGCTGAAGTACGAGTTCTGCATGAGATACAGCTTGTCGATGGGATTGATAAGGCTCGTGTTCAGATTGGCCAGCATGTCGTGCGGGTTCGAGTGCTGGTTGTGGTTGCCCGACGAACTGGTCGACTGCAACTCCAGATTGTTCAAAGACAACGAGTCGGCGTCATCGTCCAGCTGGTCGAAGTTGCTGCCGTCCAGCGACAGGTCGGAGCTGCAGAAGCTGTCATTTGAATTGGCCGGATAATCTGCAAAAAAGGAAAAATAATTAGTTTAACTGGAGGAAAGTCAAATAAGGATTAGTTAGACTTACCATCCGGGGAGAAGGGCAAGTTCGGATTGAGCGGCTGACTGGCGAAGGCGCTGTCCATGCCGCCCAGGAAGCCCACATTGTCAACGCCATGCTCCTGCTTCACGCACTTCTCGTCCTTCTCGCTGGCATCCTTGTCATCGGAGGCGCCGGCACTGCTATTGCCACGGCCATTGCCTGAGCCGCTCGTGCCTCCGCCATTTTGCTTGGCCTTGCGCTGGATTTTCTTCATCTTGGCACGTTGATTCTGGAACCACACCTGCACCACACGCACCGACAGACCCGTGTCCTTGGCCAGCGCCTCGCGCACCTTGCGACACGGCTTGGGCGACTGATCGAACGAGGCCTTGAATTGCTTACGCTGCTGGGAGGTCAAAATGGTGCGTGGTCGCTTTGGTCCACGTCGCCCGTCCCGCGGCCGCAGCAGATCCTCCTCGTCCAGGCCGACGAAGCCACAGTGCTGGGCTGCAGCTGCCGCCAGAAACATCTCCTTATCCAAATCGTGGCGATAGCAGAAGAGCTGGCCATCCCGCAGCATGAACTGCTCTCCCTTCTGGAGCGGCAGGCGGCAGGCGTAGCAGACGAAGCAGGGCAGATGGAATACATAGTTGGGTATGGGTCGCATCACCAGCTCCTGCGGCAGTATGGCATGGCAGCAGCCGGCGCACTTGACCCCAAATAGACGATCGTAGTCCAGCTTGCAGTAGAGCTTCGAATTGCGCACATAGCAGGTGTGATGCAGCTGCATGCCGCAGTAGCAGCAGGCGAGGCACTGCTCATGCCAGTTGGCATCACCCACGTTCATCAAGTAGCGATCATGAATCTTCTGTCCACAGCCCTCGCACAGCTCGTAGTTCTTCTCGCACTTAATGTGGCCAACCTCTGCAAGAGCAAATCAAAATAATGCTTGTTAGCGAGCAATAAAATCGATTTCCTACCCCACTGTATAGCCGAAAAGCAAAAAGAAGAGATGATCCCCTACGTGCTGGCAGCATATGTCGCTGCACAAGGTTCAGCAGGACGCGAATGAAGTATGAAGTATGAAGGCGAGTACGTTATCAAATCGTGTGAAAATGTTTTCCTTTTTTTGCGTTTTTTTGTGTCCCGCCTGTTGTTGTGCTTATGCTCATTGTTTCGCACTTCTGGCGCCCGGCAGTCAAAAGTGAAGCAAAGGAGAGAAAAAAATTATCTGTCGCTGTCGCTGTCGCTGTCGCCGTCTCCGGCGCGGTAACAGCTTGTATTGATAGCTCCTTGATGCGTAATTGAAACGTAAAGTTTGCTAAAATTTTGCCAGTCTGAAATTGATGAGCCCCAAAACAGCCAATTGAACGCGCGCTTACAATTGAAAGAGAGCTATTAGAGGTCTTACGGGAATATGTGTAGAGTGCATGGGTCGGCAGAGTAACTTAGTTCACAATGCTAGCCAGGATGTCTAGACATGTATTGGGGGAGGTTGCTGTAAGACTGTCCCACAGGAATTCTACTGAATCTAGGCTGTTGCCTTAGTTTGGATGTCCATGAAATCAGATTCTAAATCCAACTCGATGACTAACCCTAGCTACTCTTTATCAGCTCGTCAGTTGATTATGCGTCACTAATAGCTGCCATTTTTCAGCTCTTCTAGCCAGCTAGCCAAATATAGTTTAGACTCGAGTCTAACAGAAATGGGCAGCACACACACGAAGATTAATATGCGTGTAGAAGTAAGTCGACTAATCTCTGCACATGCACGCACACTTCAAACTGTAAACCAGTCATAAAAAAAGTGGTAAAAAAAAGAAGGAAAAGCACAACAAAAGCTGCAGTAAACATAAAAAGAGAAATGACGAGCGCGGCGAGAGTTGGCTGAAAAATAAACGACAGGGAGTAAGGGGAGAGGACCCAACGGAGCTGCTCCCATATTATATGACTGTGGCTCACTGGCAGAAAAATGTGTATGATTTATGGTTGGCACAATGGCAGCTCCCCAACCTGATCTACGAGTGTGTGTTTGTGTGTGTGTGTGGTTGTGGGTGGGTGGGCGCTAAGCGAACAGCGAATACAGCTCAAAGCCAGAGCTGTGCAACTGCCTGGATGGCTAAGCCAGCGCAGCGTTAAGCTGACAACAGGAGGAGCAACGAGCGCAGCTGTATGGAAATGAGGCAGGCAGCAGCAGCGCTGCTGATGACGATAGATGCGAGTAGCTGTTGGCATATCGCGCGCCCTCAAAAGTATATAAGTATATAAAACCAGCTGCAATGCGATGCGTTGACTACATGTGTGTGTGTGTGTGTGTATCAAATGGTGATAACGTGCAAATATTGCTGCAGGAAAGTTTTAGGCTGGAGTTTTAGGATCATTTGATAAGTCGCATTTTGGCAATTCCTTTTTTACAATTCGACTGTGTCCTGCGACTATTGTGAATGCGATATTGTGGCGTGTGGTATTGTGCAAAACCCATTGACATTTCGCTTTGTGTAATCTAATCGGAATTTATGACCTTTGCTGCAGTTTTATGGAGTTGCGCTTTTTTTTCTGTTTCGCTGCAGTCAAAGGACAATTTCTGTATATTTGACGCATTTGCGAAATGTGATAATAGCGTTATGCATATACTATTCAAATTGAAAAAGAAAAAAGATATAGAAATGTATTTGCATTGTTCGCATTCGATTGAATGTACAATTGGAAGCGCAACAGAAGCTGGCGGCGGGGCTGCTGATTGATTAGCACTCGTCCCGTTCGGGGCGAAACTTGTCGGCATGGCAAAGGAACAGCAAATACAAACACAAACACAGCTAAAACAAGTGCGAGACACTCATGTCAAATGGTGCGATTAAACAGCAGATAATTCCAAAATCAACTCGATGATAAACGCGCGCACCCATAAACATAGGCAAACAGTTAATAGACAACAGCACCCAAGGCTGTTATCAGCTGTGATCGCGTTATCATTTGGCTTATCAGCGACAGCGAACGGCGTCTCTGATTAGGACAGAGGCACTCCTGGCCCTACCACCCGTAACTCGGCTTTATGGCACATTTATTGACACATTGACAGGCGAGCGCGGGTCTATGATGATAAATTGACAGAGGAGCACCAGCAGCAGCTAAAGTTGTGGCATAAATTTGGGGCTCAAGTCGCGGCCAAATAGTCCACGTGGCACGGAGATTTTGGCAGACAGCTTGTGACAGCTCATGATACGAGGGCTTTAATTACTGCGGCCGCAATTTAAAGCTCGCCCAGCCCAACTCCAAGCGAAACTGCCAGACAGCTATGCATATGGCACACACTAGCTGACATAGTTGACATCAGTGTCAGCTTGAGTAAGAAAGGTGGGAGAGATTATACTTTGCTGATTGCAAACTACTGACTATGCTGGCTCTTGAGTGTTTTCATTTCCGAGGTTGGGGGCTGCCAAGCGCCTGGAAATTCCTCAACCATTTGCAGCTGCCGCTGCTGCTGCTACTGCTGCAGTTTGACTTTTGGTTTTCGGTTTGGTTTTTGGCGTCAAACTCAAATTCAAATTCATAGATGAGCAATGCTCAAGTCTGGCAGTAAAGTGATTGGCAAACGGAAACTATTTGCTGCCATTTTAGCCAGGCATTAATAGACATTTCATATGCAAATACAAGCATAAAGCTCGCCCGTTCAACAGCAAAGCCATGTGGTTGTGCATGCATACATGTGTGTGTGCGTGTGTGTGTGTGTGTGGCGAAATATTTGCGTGCTTGACAGAGCTCGCCCAGTTTGGGGTCCGGGTTCGCATATGCATGCACACATTGTTTGCACACTTTGCATTTTGGCCAGAATTTCGTAAAGTTTGCCAGCAACACTTTCGTTGCAGCTGCTAAAAAGTGTTGCCTACTTCGAGGCGCCTGCAATGAGTGGCTGCCTGTGTGTGTGTGGGAGTCTGTTGCATGCCTTAATCGCCTTTTATTGGTTGCATGCACACATGCACATATGCACACTCACAACGTGTGTCAGGCAGGTTCATTGTCAAAATTATTTTGTGGTCAACTTGCGTTCATAGTTTTGGTTATGCTTTTGCCGTCGGAACAAACAATTGTTATTATCATTCATTTGCTGCAGCCTCAGACTCAAAGCTCCATTTGTATGTCTGTTGCATATCAATTAAATTTTATTTGGTTATGCCCTGGCCACAATTTTGGTCTATGTGTTTTTATTGGCAAACGTCTCCAAAATTCAAACACAATTAAAGCATCTCACAGCCAATTCAAAATATATATTTAATGCAAAATTGTTTGAGCAATAGCATAGAAATGATTTAGTTGGAGCTCTAAGGAAAGTTTTCCATTATTTAATAAAATATTTAATGTCTTCAGCTAACAAATTGTTTACAAAATCAAATTTAATTTCTCAATCAATTTTACTATTATTTGTTGTTTTTCTAAATGCCCAAATCATTGATAAAACTTTTTGTAGATTGTTGCCTAAAATCATCATTTGATGAACTGATGCGTAAATTGAAAGTGAATTAAAGGTTTCAAGCGTCAGCCACATCAGCGGCAAATGCGAGACGTAGCCCCAAAACCTAGAATATCACACGCAAATTGCGAAAATAATTTGGGCCAACTTTGAGAGCGGGCAGATGTGAGGGAGTGTGGGCCAGCAATGCAAACTAGCCGTAAGTTGAACACGTTGGACGTAGAGCCAAGCCATATTGGGTCTCGGGTCTTCGAGCAGCAGCCAGCAGCCAGCAACCAACAGCCAGCCGGCTGCCAGAATCTGGCCATGCCCCACACGCCACGCAGCACACACAACTATGCCAAAAACGAAAAACGTGGCAGCCCCCAACGGAAACGGAACGAGCCGGTAAATGCCTCAACTGCCGGTGCAAAATACTTTTGGAACATACCTGTGCGTCCACTGCAATCGGCAGACAATTTCGATGCTGACGCCAGCGCCAAAGCCGACGCCGTCGCCGCTGCCGCTGCTGCCGAGGCTGCCGTGGCTCCACTTCCAGTTGCTGCTGACGATGGGGCAGAGACGGCTGCTGTTGCTGTTGTTGCGGCAGCAGCAGCAGCAGCAGCAGCACCAGCTGTTAATGTGTTGCAGGCGGAGTTTTGGCTCTTGCTGTTATTATTATTGTTGTTGTTGTTGTTGCTGATGGGACTGTGACCTGTGGGCGTTGGGCAGCTGTTAATTGGCGCTGGTGAGACCGCGTGCTGCTGCTGATGCTGTTGTTGTGAGGAAATTACAGATGCCGTTAATGAAGCTGTTGCTGCTGGATTGTTGCTGTTGCTGTTGCCGGAAATGTTTGCTGCCAAATTGCTGTTGCTGTTGTTTGTGTTATTATGGCCATTGTTATTGTTGTTGCTGCTGCTGCTGTTGCTGTTGGGCAAACAGGCGGTTGTCATGTTGCTGTTTACATTTGCCGTTGCACTGGGGCTGTCCAGGAAACGTGCGCCTCCATGGTTCTGCTGCAGCGAATACAAACTGCCACCGACTTGATTGAGGTTCGTGGGCATTGGATAAAACTCCAACATTTTATTGACACAATTAGACGCACTCACTGTTACTTTTTTTCAGTTCAATTCAATTTGCAATTGCTTGTAATGTGGCTGTCTGTTCCTTAAAGCACATAAAATCTATATGGGATGTTTCACACGTATAAACAAAACTCTAAACACGAACACTTGCACGAGTTGAATACTTCTATCTGCCAGATGCTGTGGCTAGCGCGCTGACAACCAGCTGAGTCCGCTGTCAGTTTGCGTGTGATCGAACAATCAGCGAAATCAAAGCATTTCACTTTGCCTTCAGTGCTCGATGCCGACTGCTGACTGCGGCGGCCAAAAGTCCCAGCCTAAAATGTACCCCCGCACACAATACAACACACACTCAGTCACTCACACCCGACGCGTTGCAGGCATTGCGCCTGCGCATGTTTACAAAAGCAACGGCAACGGCAACGGCAGCGACTGAGAATGAGTCTGGGAAATTCCCAATGCATGCGAAGGGTTGCATGCAACAAAGCCAGCCAATGTCCAACCCCCAAACCCTGTGCCCCTGCCGCGCACTGCGCATGTCTCAAGTGATTATTAGCAGCGAGGGAAATTTACTCATGCGTAATTTCCCTTTGCTCGCTGAGGCCACACCTCAGCGACGCTCCGATTGGCCGGCCGCTTCCCCGGCAACCATTTTCCCTGGTGCGCATGCCGTCGAAGCCCTTACGCAGGGGAATTGCATGAATCGTTGCCGTTGTTGTCGTCGTTGCTGTTGCCGTTGCTGTTCCCGTTGCCGTTGTCGTTGTCGTTGTCGCAGCCGTCATCAGCCACCGACTTGAACTTTTATTTTTTTATCGTCTTGGCATAAATTTCTAGCAAAGTTCTCAGCTGGGCGGTTGGTCTGCTGCTGGTGGCGGTGGTGGTGGCTGTGGTGCTTGGGTGTTTGGTGTTTGCCGTTTGGTGTTTGCTGATTGCGCACAAAGACATACTTAGAGTCGCGGCAACTTTGGTGTGTTCGTTGCACGCTGCATTGGCCATTTCTTAGGGCTTTTTCTCTTTTTGTCCTACTGCTACTGCTGCTGCTGTTGCTGCTGCTGCTCCTTTGAGTGGACCAAATACATGCTGCTAACGGCGGCCTTGTCTTTTTTGCCATTTGCTTTCTACTTTTTGTTTGGCTGCATAAGTTGGGCAACAGCAATGCCAGTTGCAACAGGGTGTTGCAAATGGACGAAGTCAAACCATTGCTCTGGGACACAGATATCGGCACTCTGTATAGTTGAATGCTTATAAAAACGCAGCAAACTGTCAGTCGAGCAGTCAACCAGCTTTGGCTCCTTACTGTCGCACTGGCTCACCCACTTACACACACACACACAGAGAGAGAGACAGGGACTTGCAGGCTGAACACAAAAAGAAAGCCGAAGCAACAACAAAAAAAGGAGATGGCGGAAACTGCCAAGACAAACCAAACATGGCGCTGTGCACAAAAGTTTGGCTCTACTTCAGCTGCTGTTGCTGCTTTTACCGTTGCCTTGGCTTTGGCTTTGGCTTTGGCTTGGGCTTGGGCTTGGGCTTTCTTCCTTTGTTTTCTGCTTTTGGTAACTTCTAGTTGGCTTTTGGCTTAAGGCTGGGCTTTGGCTATGGCGATTTTGCACAAAACTTAACGTCTTTTTCTTGTTTTCCCTACACTTCTGCTTGTTGTAACTGCTGCCAATGTAGGGTATGCCGGGGAAACTGTTAATGCCATTGAAGCAGACAATAGTAGGATTTTATAGTTTTCCCAAACTGAAAAATAAAGAACTTTCTAATGCTGTGATTGGCTTCCTATGCTGGCCATTCAAAATATTTGCCTAGTTATGCTACGTAATTCACTTCAAAGTTATACATATCGGTAATCTATAACCAGGTCCACGTTTCAAGTTTTATTGCCCATTATTACTACTATTTTTTTGGGGGTGTGTGTGCCTAGTTGGGCTGGCTCAGACCAAGATCTTCCCTAAACCATGCAAATAATTATTTACGGTGCGCCATAAAGATTAACTGACTCATATATATATAAATATACGTTTTGACTCATTCCGTATCAGCCAGAGATACGAATCAGCGCGACAATTCAATTAGCCCTAGCAACAATCGTATAATACCCTGGCCAAATACAAAAACCAACCTTTCTGTATAGGTAGTCATGATAATGGCAGAGGCAGAGGTAATGAAATCAAGTTGACAATGGGCAAAGAGTGGAAAATGTCACAGGCATCGACCGGAACAGGATTGCTTGTGCCCAAGCCAAATGTTTGGGTACTAGAAACAAATTTAATAAAATATCTAAAAACAAAGAAACATAAAAAAAACGGCAAAGGGTAGCGCGAGCCTCATTGCACGCATTATTTGTGTGTCTCTGTGCGTGTCTGTGAGTGTGTGTGTGTGTGCGAGTGGTTGTATTGTGAGCAGAGTAATATTGAATAACCACAAGAACAGCAACAACAACAGCAGCTAGAAGAGTACGCTCGACAGCCCGAGGATAAATAGTTTTTGTGTGGCACTTCAATTACCATTTGAGCATGATAAGCGCTAAAGAGGCATCAAGAACAAGTAAACTGGCAGACCGAGAATGGAAAGTGGTAAAAAAAAAAAAAAAAAAAACGAAGCCACTGGCAGCCACATAAGACGGCTTGAAAATGTGCCCAAGGATGCACGCAGCATGGAGTAGAGAGCAAAGCGAAGAAGACCCAGGGACCACCTCGTGGCATTTGTGTGTGAAATCAAGCAGCAAACAGAGCAGAGCCAAGCAAGGAATCATCGATATATGATTAGGCATCGAGGCACTGAGGCATCGAGAGATAGGGGTCATTAGGGGCAGGCTCCTCGACCTAGGCAACTATTCATTCACGTCCACATGCCCATTGAGGAGCAGTCAAGTAGAAGGACGATCTCGGTTAGGGTGGGTGGTGTCATTGCTTTTGTTTGTTTGTTTTGCCAAGACGCACGACGCACGGACCCACTCCAGGCGTAGGCCAAGTTATTTTTATTTTTATGGGCAGCCAACGTCTTGGCAACAATAACAACTGCAGCTGCAGCATCTGAGCACTCAAAGGGAGCGAAAGAGTAGAAGAGATCCATCAGCAACACGCGTGCTGGCCAGGCAAGAGCAAAAAGAAGTAGAATAAATGGAAAAAAGGACACTGCTAGTCCTTGTAAAGTGTGTAAACAAAGGCTGCGTTGCAGTAGTTGCACCCGCTATGAGCACGCTGCATGCCCCGGCCTGAAGTGGGCTAATTTGACGAGCCCCTGCGTGGCGAGCGCAACCCCCAAGTCCAGAGCAGCTCCGTCCCAGCGTCCAAAAACAAAAGTGTTAAAGGATTTATGCGCGTAATTTTGCAGATGTTTAGATTTCAGATTTCAGATTTCAGAAACTCGCTCGCTTCTGCCAAATTAGTTCCTGCCCGGTGTGCGGACTTGTGTCAACAGCCCCGATCTCAAGCACCGATCCCCGATTCTCGTTCCTGTTTCCCAGTTCCAGTTGTAGCAGCAGCACTGACAGACACGCTGTCTGCTCGACAGACAGTCAGCAGAGTGAGCAGCAGCGGGCTCTGTGCATTGTGTGTGTGTTTTTGTATGTGAAGTGGCGCAGCGTGTGCACAATTCACTTTTGGGCAGCATTTCTCTCATTGAAGGCTATGAATAAAACGCTCTGTTTGCTTAGTGTCAACTTTGCTGCACTCCCAACTGCTGCTTGATCCGAACATATTAACTTCGTGGCCAAACAGAGCGATTCGAACTTCGTTCTGTTTCGTATCCAAAGTGTGGGAGTTTAGCACGCTGAGCTGCATTGTCATTGTCTGTTTATTATTGTCGCACTCACATTTGCTTTGTTTAACTTGCGAAATACGATTTTTGCCTTTGTTTATAATTAGACTTTGGGAACGACTTGTCTGCTCCAGCCTGATTCAATGTTTATGCCGAGCTGGGAACCCAGCTGAATGCAGCATAATTATATACAGCTTTTATAGTGTGAACTTTTAAGCTAATCTCTCTGACTGTCAAATTGAAAATGATGATCTTTATTTTCTGTATTTTTTAATTTGTGGCGAACCCAAATACAAACGTCAAATACAAATATTGGCAATAGTTGCCTATGCTGGCAGTAGGCCCACTTTCGGCTTGGCCAATATTCATTTGGCGTGCGTCGAAGCGGCAATAAATTGCTGGGCCCACTGACAATCTATCCCAGTGGATACTGGTCGGTCTGGTTTGGGTATTTGTTGGGCTCGTAATTCATATGGACGCTCTTTGAGCCGCATAAACCATAAACGCATAAAAATTATTTTTCAAACGGTCGCCGCTGCGTATCGATGGCTGCTCAAATTGTTTGCGTTCGGCGTTTCGCAGTTCAGCGTTCAGCGTTCGGCGTTCAGCTTGACTATTTTTCATTTCGGTGGCCATTATGGCCATCCGTCTGCACCGACTGCTCATATTTTCTTTTCGCTTGCCGGCACATTTTCCAATTTCATTTGCGTTGCGGACGCGGAATGTTAGCGCGTCCCCCGCTTCGCTATCGCTTTGAGGGTCTTACTGGGCGCATTCATCATGGACGGCACCAAACGGTACCGGGGGCGGGGCTGGGGCTGGGGCTGGTTCTGGTTCCGGGGCCGGGGCCATCCAAGCGCAGTCATCATCATCGTCATCGCCAACGCCAACACCATCACCATCGCCATCGACATCGTCGGAGGGCAGGAGTTTGGCTATTTGGCTATTTGGCCGTTTGAAAAAGCAACATTTCAGCCATATTTTTTCTTGCTTTCAATTTGGCGCTGCCAGCTTTGGTCATTTTTCATAGGGCTTTTGATGCGTAACCCGCCAATTCTCGTGGAACGCCCCCTCAACTACCGACCTATATATATATACTTCTTTTTTTTTGTGTTGGTCCAAACGCGTTTGGAGTTGGCATTGGTCGTTGCCTTTGAGCGATTTGAAGTCAAGTGTAAAAACCGTTTTGGCTAACAAAAAGCTGTATGCCGCTTAGCAAAGTCAAGTGTTTTTAACTTTAATTTGAAAAATATTTGAATTTTTGCTCATTTCTTGGTTCACTGCGCCAGCTTCAGCTCCATCTCCATCTACTCGGCCCTCCCAGCTCCTGCTGCTTGAACAACAATTGGTGCGAAAATTGTGCCCCTTAGCAAGCAAGCAATGACAGCTATCAATGGGAAAATCCATTTCGAGTCGACTCTGATATTATTCAACTGTATGGAATAGTTGGATAGCCCACAACGGCAAACATCAAATGTTGAGGGCGGGCAACTCAAAGATCCGTCAGATACGTAAGCAAACAACCCTTGTGCCCAGTTTCTATTTGCCATTTTCCACTCTCCGGTTCCCAGCTCCAATCAGCCACACAATCTTTGATTTTCTGATGCTGTTGCGATTGCCCTGCCAAAGTTTCAATATTTACACAAATTGCTCGTGGACCGAACAAAACGCAATTCCGACCGTACTTCATGGCCAATCTACGCGCCCCTAAAAATTGTCATTACGAAGCATTTGATGTGTGCTCAAGCCCTTGGGAACAATTTTGAGGTATGTAGTCAGTAAGCACTCTACGATGCCCTGTCCTGGCGTCCGTCAATGTGATAACAATATAACTGCGTATCAGATATATTTTTTTTAATGGTAAAACAAGAAAATATATTTTAAGAACACTTACTAGAGGCTTATTAAAGAGTAAGCCATATTTTCCTATATGTTTTCCAAACTATGTTAAACTGGATTTGGAACTAACTTCCATGCGACTTTTTCCATTGGCCAAAACCATGCAAATAGTGTGTGCCCCCATGTTCATAGAGAACACTCAATGGTCAATGGGGCGCCATAAAAGCTAAACCATCTTTGGGGTCAGCATTAAAATCCGGCAGCATCCAAATACTGACCGAAGAGTGTATAAAAAAAAATACCAAACCAAATACTTATTTTTTTGACAGTAGTTTTTGCTGGGCATCTTTTATGTTTGTTGTACTCGTAGTTGTTTTTATTGCCTACTATAGCTGGCGACAAAGCAACAAACACAATCACAACAACAAATGCCCAATACACACACACACGCACACACTTACATCGTGGCTATCTCATACATATTCCGTTTACGTAGCCCGTTCGTTTAACTGTTGTTTTTATGCGCTGCAGACAAATATTTGCTTTCCGACAATAGTCATAAATACCAAAAGCTACATGCTCGGCATACTTAGAAATACACACACTCACGTACATACACACACACACACACACACTTACAACATTGGAGCGAGCGGGGCAAATAGAAATCGGGCAAAGCAAATAGCGCACAGGATATGGTTTTTGGCAGCAGCAGCAGCAGCAGCAGCCAGTGTAGTCGGAATAGTGGCTAAAGGCGAAACATAAGAGAGGCAAAGCCAGCGAAAAATGCGACTGTGACTGCGACTGCCACTGGCCCATTCGATGGTGGCCAGTCGCACCAGAGGGCCAACAAAATGGTTGCGCAAAAAGCGTCAGCAGTCGCCAAAAATATTAGAAAAAATGTTTCAGACAAAAATTGTACTAGCACACATACACACACACACACACACGTGTACATACATATATATATATATATGTATATGTATATGTATATATCGAGTATGGCCGCAGGGACATGCCAGAACGTTTAACGAAATGGCGACCAACAACTGTGACCAAGCGGAAAACACACACACTCCTCTGTGTGTGTGTGTGTGCGTGTGCGTGTGTGTTTGTGTTCTTGAAGTAGCCAACGCGAAGCTGGCAACTTCAAAGCCTTGCAAAGTTTTTGATTCGCGAGCTGGGAAATGGGTAAGAGCCCAGCACGAAGTCACCAACCAAATGCTTATCCATGTGAAAAATCTATGGCGCGTGTTCCGAGCACGCGTTGGTTGCCATCGCTGGGTGGCTTCGTGAGCCCGTTGTTGCCTTTAACGCATTACACCTTCCTAGAGACGAGAACGAGCCAATAGGCAAACAAACAAATAAACACCGCTCACGTGCCGCTCTGAGGATTATCCGCGCATCACAATCAAAACAACACCAACAACAAACAAACTACCCGCCGAGCATGTGCCTCTGGCCAGGCTCCGTGCACTGTGTCCTGTTTCTGTTGCGTGGCCCCTGGCCTGGCCTGGCCTGTTTGCCAGTCCAACGACCTGTTTGATTTGTACCACACCCTGACCCATGTTACCAGAGGCCGCTTTTTGCGATGCTAATCTACGCGAAATGTTACAAAATGTTTAACAATTAAGTAGCGACACGCGCTGCCACGCTTCGAGTGTGTGTGTGTATGAGAGTATGTGTCCTTGCTCTACCCTCAAGCGTTTTTTATTGACAGATATCGCTTTCAGATACGCGCCACTCGACGCAATTGAGCGAACAAAGGCAGGCAGGACAGACCACTTGATGTCCATGTAGATCATATCGATGAGACATGCGAGTAGCTAATTTACAGTTCAAGTTATCCTTACTGAACTTGAGTACAAGTGCTGTTGAGCATGTATAAATGTAAATGAAACACATTCAGAATTTATTATTCAATTGTAAGTAGTTCACAATACACATGCGCCTGACTACTTAATAAATTAATAAAGGGGCGCAAGGATATATATTAAAGTAGTAAACCTATTCAGAAGCTTATTAGAACTGCATTAAATTTCCTTAGATTGCTTTCTGAGCATTCACTTTTTTTTAACGTTTTTGTATCACTTCTTTCCACAGATGGCATTTCGTATCAATACAGAAGAGTAAGCTAGTGGATCGCGTTTCTTAACTCAAGTTAGCTTTACGTCTTATATCACATTCTCAACTTCCAGTCTAGATAAATATGTGCAGGTTATATTGTAGTATAGTTTTTTTTTTTGCACCATGTTTCGGGTAACCGCAGGAAATGTGAGCAACGAAAACAAGAAAAATAACATGGCGCTGATGGCTGGTGCAACAACATGGCGAATGCCGAATGTACGAGCCACTTATTAAAAATGGAAAAAGTGGCTGAAAAGCAGCAAGCAAACTAGTATGGTTACAACATGCATCAGCAGCAGCAGCAGCAGCAGTAACAGCAGCAGCAACAACAGCAGCTGCAGCAACAACTAACAAAGTGACTGCCAGAACGAGGACCAGCAAGCAGTCAAGAGAGGACCCGTTGGCTGAGGAGGTGGACAAGGAAACGATGAAAGTACCAAACGACAACGATGGCAAACGACAAAGTGCGGGAAGTTTGCACAAGGACATTGCAGCACTCACCACATGCATGCACACAAGGATATGAAAGAACACACAATGCCACGGAAACACATAGAAACACACACACACACACACACGTACACTCTCATGTAACCGCACAACACACACCAGCCAAATGACAATAACAACAAAAGGACAGAAAGAGACGGATAGAAAGAGAGGCAGAGAGAGAGCCATCACAAACGAAGTGTTGCAGAGAAAAAAATCAACATGACAGCAGTGGAAAACAGTTAAACGGACACTTATACTCACGTACAACGTACAGACATGTGTGTGTGTGTGTGTGTTGTGCCGAACGACCAATTGAAGCCTCATCTTCACTTGCTATGCACGCACGAGCATGCAAAGAAACAGGCAACTGAAGCCCTTCGCCTGCGTGCGTCCAATGTCAATGAGCCTGGCCACTTTTTGGCGCTCCATCGGCAGACCCCAGCCACCGCATCAGCAGCCACCAGTGCCACCAGCCACAGTCTACCCCAGAGGCTCAGCCCATTGAGCGTGCGCTTCACTGCATCCAATGACAAACCAAATATGTTTGGTGGTTTTTACGCAAGACTCGTTTCCAGCAGCACCCGCATGGACAATGACCAAACACACACACACACACACGCACACACACAGAGAGAGAGAGACAGGCTCATACAAATGCACTCGAAATCAATCAGCATCACTGTCCACAAGTCCAGTGCTGCTTCCGGAAATCATTCAGTCAATGTAAATGTAAATTTGCGCCTCGTTGCATGCTTTTCGTCCTCTGTCAATTCTGTGTCTGTGCCGTGACTTTTGTAATGAACTTGAAGTGCATGTTGCATGCATGTCATGTGCTCTTTTGTGACGGCGTCTGTTGACTTTTGAACGTTGCTGCAAGCAGTCGCCCACATATACGAGATATCCATCCATAAAAGGCTCACGATTTTTCAATACCAACTGCAACTGCAACTCTGTAACTCTAGAGGCAGAAGCTGCAAAGTCAATTAACAACTCGTTGGCAGCAAACGATATTACAGTTGCAACTGGTCCATTGATCAAGTTTTGTAGCAATCCTTTATAGTTGAGTGGTTTATGTAATCGAAATTTCAAAAACCAGTTTCGAGAGTCACATCGTGTATATATTACATGCAATTTATGTTGTTTTTGGTGCTACAAAAGTTAATCCAAGTCCTCACAAGTTCTGCTACTCTAAGTAACGTAAATATTTGCATAAGTTGCCAGAAATACTTCAATATTTCCAAAAATAAATTCATGTTCGTTCGCTCGCCAGGAATCAATAAGATTTAGTAGAAGCCAACTAGACAAGTCCTTTAAGACAGCCTCAATGCAGTATGAAATGTTATTAAACTCATTAAAATTCATAGCAGAACGCCCCAGACGTGCAAAAAGGAAACCCATTCGGCAAACTAATGTTCGAATAAGCCAATTAAAGCACAGCCCTTGGGCTGCTACGACTTTCGACTTTCGACTTTCGAGAAACGAGAGCTCAAGACGCCACAAAGACGCCAACATAAACAAAGTAAATGTCTTGGCTCGACGCAAAATAAACATAAATAAAAGCTAGCTGGCAACTGGCAACTGGCAACTGTGTGCTGAATGAGCAGCTCCTGGAAAAGGTGCGGATGAACAGAGCAGCAGCGGCAGCAGCAGAAGCCAGGATCAAAAGGTTTGCGCGCACACCATGACATCCTAATGATGATGTCATGAATAAATTAGTTGAGTTTCAAAGACGACTCTGTGGATGAAAACTACACGCGCCCAGAGCAAAAGTTAATGGCAAAGCCAAAGCCGATGGTTTATGCAACGTCTCCACCATGGGCGTTGCTTGGTAAAAAATGGGCGTCGCCACGCCCACAAACACTATGTGGCAAGGCAAGTTTTTAGCGTTAATGACAAAAATGAAGTGAACCGCAAAATGTGAAATGTGGAATGTGGCATTGCGGTTTCTCAGCTAAGAGGCGCTAGGCGATTCGGCCGCAAAGCTCAAAAAATGTGGCACACGTGTGTGAAAAGTGCGCTCAGCGCACGGCTGAAACTGTGAATCCATTTAAATTAAGTTGCAAATTATGCAAATGAGAGAGAAAAGTATAAAACAGGCAGTTAACAAGGCACTACCAGCCGCAACAGCAGCAGCCGCAGCAGCAGCAGCAGCAGTTGCACGTGCGTCAGCTCGTTGCAGGTGGCCGGCAGCCACACCCACTTCCACGCCCGATTGTCACACGCTTGATTTAATTAGTTGCGCCTATTTTTGCGATCAATCATTCAATTTTCTGCACCATAAAGCCAGTCAAACAACAGCAAAAAAAAAAGATGAATTCAAGGGAAGGCAGCCACTTGTTATGCCACCTCGTTGCAGCAATGCGTAGCAGAAACGCCCCTTTCAGGCCAAGTCTGTGTCCAAGGACAAACTGGCTTGTCATTTATGTGCTGTTTCGCTTTTGTTACGCTTTTTACGAAGCTGCTGCACCCTCCTCGGACAATCTGTCACACGCTCGTATGTAAGATTATGTTGCGCTCCGGTCTTTGGGCCTTAGAAGGTGGTTGTTTTTTTTTTTATTTTGTTTTTTTTTTTTGTAATTTAGTTAAGGTTGTTTTGGGCCGCAAATTGTTTTATATGAAATAATCTCAAATATTTGTGCCCGCAATGAAATTAGCCAAATTAACACCTAGATCCGAGAAGGCTTAGCCAAAAATAATTGAAATATTTTTTGTTTTATTAAAAGGACCAGACCAGACTGAATAAAGGCGCAGGCAAGCTTGTTGCTGTAGATAAACCAAAAACAAAAACAACAACAACAACAACATCAACAACAATAACAACAACAAGTAAAACTTGTATGGATATTGCGTGTGTCCTTTTCTGTTGTATTCGCTTTTTAGCCCCACTCACTCAATTAGGCGGACATTGGGCAGTCCATTTGGGCCAAATGCTTTAAGCCATTTTAACAATTTCCATTAACAAATATGCACAAATTGCCTTTTGGCGGTTTTTACAAATAAATTGTACAAAAAATATTTTGACAAAAATACTTACATACCCACACGCATATACACATACACATATATATCTGTCTCTATATATATATATATATTTATTTATTCAGCCGAGTAATATAAAAAGCTGGTGAAACAAAATGCGTGTTTCAGCCATTTTTTGTTCGACCAAAAATGCATGAAATATTTTTGTAAATTATTTTTATGCACTTCATTAAATATTTAAACAATTTGGGCGCCAGCAAGAGTCGGAGTTGGAGTTGGAGTCAGAGGCCGAGAGTCGAGAGTCGAGAGCCGTAGCCAAGCCATAGCCCAGAGCCACAGAAAGAGCACAGCGTACTTTAATCAACCGTAAAATGTTGACCTTTTTGTGGAGCGTGGGAGGGGGGATAGGCGAACGGTTTTGTAGCTGGGCCGCAACATGCTGTTGAAATTTCAACAGCAGCTTGCCGCGTGTGGTGGGCCTAATGGGCCAAAGCCTAGCCCGAACAGTGTACACAGTAGAGGCCAAGCCAAGTTGTAGCTATTGTGGAGCTTGAGGTGGTTGTGGCTGTGTGGGTGTGTGGGGCGTGGTCGTGCACTGGCCGTGTGTGTGCATTTACATAATTTATGCCCGTGGCGGTCGTCCGATCTACAGTCTGCAGCCATCTTTGGACTTGCAACCAATTTCATTTGTGTTTTCCACATTTCATTTTATGACATCCTGTGACATGGCCGACCGCTGCTCCGGCTGCTGCTGTTCATAATTTCCACGTGCCAAGCAGGCGAGTGACATTTAGGCTTTTAATGGCAACTACCGAAAGTATAAATGTGTTTTACAATATCAAATGTCTGACGAGGCCAGAGTCAGAGTTTAACTGTGACGCCTGCATAACATTTATATATATATATATATTTATATAGATATAAGGTTATATATTTATCTTATATTTATTATGCGCATACAAATGTATAAATTATTTCATATTCAATGGCCATTCATACACTCCTCTACTCACACTCTGGCATTTTATTTATGCATTTATGCACAACGAAATTCATACACATTTGTTGTGCAAATTTCTAAGGAGACAGAAGAGGGAGTTGAGTCGTTTCTCACGCCTCTGATGCCCTTGCCACACCCTACCACACACACCTAAGCAGTGCTGCTTGTAGTTTCGTCCATTGCCAATAAATTCACATCAAAGGTCTTTATTTGTGTTTGCTTAGCAGCGAAAGCCAAAAAGGATGAGTACAGCCCAGCGTCTGTCTGTCCGTCCGTCCGTCCGTCCGTCCGTTTTGTCTGTTTGGGACCCCATCTCTGGCGACGCCTCAGCCAGCGGCCGGGCCTGTGCAAATATCATTTTCATTTCAATTGAGCAGCTCGGCTTTAAGCATTACGGCCTGCGACTGGGATTGGGCGCTAACCTACGACACGCGTGTCATCAGCTAATCCCGGTGCTGCCGCTAAATGATTTTCTAGTTGCCAGGCACGGCAAGGACACACAGCAAAGGCTACGACTAGGCGCACGTGTCAGTTGTTTTGGGCCCCGGAGCGGATGTGTGGCCGGGGTTGATATTGTTGTACTGCGAATTGCCGTACGCTCTGCATTGCAATGAACTCAGCACTTGAGCCGACGGCCTGACAAAGTAACTCCCCGGCATTAGCCGAGTGACCGCCAATGGATTTTTAAATACTCGGCACACGCGTCGCCCGAGCGAGCGAGCTGCTCAAATTAAACGCCTCGACGGAGCAGCTTGAGCTCGCTTCTGCACCATTGCCAAATAAATAACTCAATTGTTTTGTTGACATTTTATTTGACACGTGACTTCGGCTGGTTAAACACACGGGCTACGACGGGGCCAGGACCAAGACTCTGGCTTAGTGCTTTGTTCTTTTTGCGGTTCATGTGGCCGCCAACGTCGCAGCGTCGCAACGTCGCAGCGCCGTCGGCAATTAATCTGAAAGGTGTCCATTAAGGCGAACACGCGCTCGGCGCCCATAAAAGATAGTTGCCCGTGCCGATGGTGGGCGGGTCTTCTGGCTGCTGCTGCTGCTGCTGCTGTGTAATACGTGTAATAGTGTCAATTTGGTATTTATGGCCAGCCAGCCAGTCAGACAGTGATTTGTGCTATTGCTGCGAGGCTCTTGTACTCGACTTCCTACCTATTTACACCTTTGCGTGTACAAATTTATTCATGGACCGACCCGACCCCCATTTGGAGCGCGTCAAGTGAATTGCGTAAATCTGAATGAGTGCTCGCGAGGCTCAAATGCAAATTTCCTCAGGAAGCATGTAATTGACAAGAGCGTGACACGACCAAACACCATTCGACACGACTCTCACGTATGTGTATGGTAATTACATATACACACATACAAAGTCATATATACAGATGTGAATATATGTGAAGGAACACAGTATGCTGAAAGCATATACACCAAACTACCATACGGAAGGAATATATATTAGAGAGATACCCTTTAAATTTTCAATTGATCAAACTAAAGTTGGAATACAAGCCTAGAAAGGTATCACTTTTTATGGTTCTACCTCTTCTACTTCGGCAGCATATACCCCTTGCGTATGTGGAATGTAGGGTATTGCAATGTGCATGACTTGTTTAGTTTGAACAACTTTTGTCCCAACCACTGAGCCCGGTTGCCTATTTCAGAGCCACAGCCCACTGTTTGTTTGCCTGGCTGGCGTGCAAGACTTTTGACTTTCTTCTAAAACAATTTAGCTTTGTATAACGGGCTGTGTGTGTATGTGTGTGTGTGTGTTTGGGTGTGTGTGCGTACGTTCATGTGGTTGCTGACACAAAACCAAAATTTAAACAAAAGAAAAGCTCGAGCAGTTCAGCTCAAGTGCTCAGCACGAGACAAACCTACTAAGACTGTTGGCTAACGGAAACCGCACTCACACTCACACGCACACCCACGCATACCAATACGTGCCCACACTCACACACACACATACCGAGACATACATATACGAGCTGCTAAGTGACTCTTGGCTTTTGTTATTCTGGCTCCGCCTGCCTTTGAAGCGGTAGCAGGCAACGGCAGAAAAACTGAAGTATATTGTTAACAGGATATATAATACACAAAATAAAGTTTTCAGCCAAAGTTACACAAAAGTATTTCGCAAGTTGTGCGCCCCATTCAGCACCGCTCCCGTCAACAATCCCCAGCTCCCAGCCCCCAAGCCTCAATGCCCTGCCCAAAGCCCAAGCCGGAGCCCGAACGCTGCATCACCTTTCACTTGCTTTGTGTGTTTGATTTTTGGTATTGTTTTACTTTTGTTGAAATAGAAATTAAATACAAAGGAAATGGCCCCAATTTTTTTCGGTCTGTGTATTTAGCTGCGCCCTCGAACACATTTAAGGTTTTTCAAGAATTTTACAATTTTCACTAAAAGAGAGATTGAAAGATTTGATTTTACTTGGATTTAAATGTAGGATAAATGAAAACTTTGACTAACTAAAAATTCGGGCTTAAAATCAAACAAATACGTAAATACTTTAAGCAAAATTAAATTATTTACTAAAATAAATATATTTTGATTACAGATCGAAACTAAGGCCATTCGCACTGAACTGCGTCAAACCTAGCAAATGCAAAGATATAGAAAGTCCGCTTATTTGGACACTGCTTTCATTTATCTTGAGACAGTCCGGCAACAACAATGCAAGATGCTGTTAGCCAGCAATAGAAACCAAACTAAGGCAAACAAAAAAAAAAAAAGCTAAGAAAAGAAAAGGAAATGCTCGTAAAACTGGCAATGGCAAAAGCAAAGAACTGTCAGTGGTGTTATACGAGAAATGTAGCATTTGTTGAGGGGCAAAAATAAATGTTTTCAAATGTTTGACGCGTACTGACAACAAATAAGCACATACACACAGCGGCTGAAGGCTGCTTGAGTAGCGTACAATACACTGAGAGATATGTGCATACACACGCACACTCACGCATTTGTCTTGCTGTGTGTGTGCGTGCATTTAATGTCTGTAATTTACCGTTAAGTAGACAAGTATTAATGGTGAAATACCAACGGAATGCGTAGCGCTGCGCAACTTAACAAACATACAAAACGGCCACAGCCGGAGACAAGACGAGCGAGCGCCCAAAGACAGCCATGAAGGAACAAAAAAAAAACAAAAACAACAAAAAAAAAACGAAGGCAGCTGAAAACAAAATGGCGACGACGACGACGACAACATCAGTTTGACTTGACGTTGAAGTTACATGTTAACTGTGGCAGTCCACCCCCACGTACAAGCACACACACACACACAGAAACAGACACCCACACATAGACACAAATAAGCAATTGTCAATGTGGCGCGCGCATGTTGCCTCCCCAGCAGAGATGTCAAAAAAACAGAAGAAAAAAAATAAGAAAAAGAAAATGAAACGAAAAAAAAAAAGCGAAACGGAAAAAAGAAAACGCCAACAAATTCCAAAGAAAACTCAACTTTGGATTGTTGGCATTTTTGCTGTGTGCTTTGAATGCTGAAAGCGTAACGGAAGCAGTGGGGAGTGGGCCAAAATCCACCAGGGCTCACACAAGCCAAGCAGAAAGCAAGTATGAAGTTGCACAAAAAGGGATGAACGGCAAGCAGATACGCTGTAATGCAAAATAAAGGCATGCAAAGAAGATAAAAACTATTTGTTAAAAGACTTAAATATCAATTTACAACTGAAATAAGTTCTTTAATCTTTAAGAGTTTAAGCACACCAATAGTTAGCTATCTAAAAATTAAATACAATTGTAATTCTTGCATGCATTGACTCTAGTTGATCATGGCCACTTTGTGGCATTTTATGTGTGCTGGGTATAAAAAAATATTTGCGCGTTAAAATAGTAGATAAGGCGAATGGTAAGAAAGCAGGAATGACAAAACAAACGCGCCATTTTCTTGACGTTCACCAATTTGACATTTTACGTGATTTTTGGACCAGCGGCAAAGGCAGTGGAAAAGGCAAGGAAGAGGTCGCAGCTCACACCCGCCGCGAGCCATGTGACTTGCCATTTGCTGAAAATTACAAACTGCCAAACTCTGTCTGCGTGCGAGTGTGTGTAAGTGTGCGTTGCGCTTATGTAATTGAGTTCGAAAGCGGCCAGTCCAGAAGCCACCGGAGGAGCCACGTCGCAAGGCAACCCAAACCAAGCCAAGTCAAACCAAACGGGCCAAGCACGAGCACATTTTTCACAATTCATTTCATTTTGCAGCGCGCTCGCTGCAAGGCAACATTATTACAAAGAATATTGTACGGAATAGATGAAATGAAAAAATGGCAGCATAACTTAAGGCGCTTTTCCATGAGCACACAAAAAATAAAAATAAAGAAAAAATACAAAATAAAGCAAAAGAAACTGAAAACAGAAAACAGAAATTGGGAGCATCTTAAACAAAAAGACGAACAAATGCTGCACAATAATTTGGTTTTGTGTTTACATTTCTGCTTCTCGTTGTGCTGGCTGGCAACATTTCCAAAGTCCTGCCAACGCTGCCAAGAGCCAAGAGCCAAGAGCCAACAGTTCTGGCCGACTAGACTAAGATGGATTAAGATTAAGCCCAAGTAGCCCGCGAATTGCAGTCAGCAGCCAACTGCAGCTTCAAACGATTTTTCTTGATTTCAACAGCATTTTGGGCTGCCAACTTCCATGCAGTTTTCAACCATTTTGCCAGTCCCTCAGCTCTGTGTGTCGGCGAGCATTAGAAAATAATATTTTATACGCTTCACTTACAATTTTTCTTGTAGTGCTCGCGCTTGGCTGCGCCATCCATTGCTCCTTCAGCTCTTCACTGCCGCTGCTGCAGAGTCTACAACAGTGTCAGCTTGTACGTGTGTATTTCTTGCAGTGTATGTGTGTGTGTGTGTCTGTGTGTGGTTGGAGTAACGCCGCCATATTGTCGGAGTTGTTGATGTTGAAAAATGTTACATGCCAGAAATTGCTGGTTACCCACATGGAAATTACGTTGCATGTTTCATTGAGCCACCCGACTGAACAATCGTCTTCGACTTGGCTGCGGTGTCAGCGGTGCGATATGCAAAAATTTAAGCACAGTGGTGCTAAGAAAAAGTTGCTGTAAAGCAACGTAGATGTGACTGGAGTTGGCACAAGTCAGTTGACTTAGAACATTTCTAAATATTCCAAAAGATTCAGAATGTTAGCTAATGATTTAAGTTTTCATTTGAAATATAATCTAAATTAAGAATACTTGTTAATCACATCTGCGCCAGTTCACTCTCTCGCACTTTTAATTACTTAAACTAATGCCTCAGTCAGCCTTTGTATTACTCACACTCATTTCGGTTCACTATTCGCTATGCCTTTGGCATGTAACAAAAACAGCGTAACTCCCGTTAGCTGTATGCGCGGGCAAAAATCAATTTTATTTGAATTTTACAATTTAACCATAAAACCACAGAAAGCATTTTAAACGCATTTTTAATAGACTCAAATATGTGTTTTATAAAAGGCGGCTGGCTCATCCCCCAACCTCCCACGAGCTGCCTGCCTGGGCAATAGACCGCTGCCAGGCATGTATGTATATGTTTATTTTGCTGCCTGTACGCATCAATGTATCAATATATATTTATATTGTTTGTAACAAAATTTGCGCATTTACAAAAGCCATTGAATGCAGCGGCAAAAAACGCGCTAAAATTATCGTTGGCTTTTGGCAGCAGCAACAGCGGCAGCAGCAGCAGCAGCCACTCCGCTTTACTCTGGCATTTTATTTTGCTGATGGAAAATTAGTTTTTGCATGTTGTATAGATTTATCTACCATGTATACGTGTGTGTGTGTGTGCGTGGGTTTGTTTGAGTAACTGTGTTGAATGTTTGCAAATAGTCTGCATACTTTCAGAGCTTATACAAAGTCGCGTGCCTTTTTTGTTGACGTGCATACGAGTACGTTGCTGGCAAATAGCAAATAACAAACAGCAAATATTTGCAAAGACCGAGCATAAATTGTTTACGTGAACGGAAATTTAAACGAGCGAACGAACGAACGATCGAGCATTAAATCTACTACTAAAAACTCAAATATATTGTAGCTAAATTTCTATCCACTTTCGAACGCTGATCAGATAGATATCTACGCCTAATACCAGTCTGTGTCCAGCATCAAATAAAAGCAAGCATAACTCGTCGCCCAATCCTCTGGCTGCTGGCCTTTGTCATTGAGCACACATGTCGCTCGCTCGACCCCAAAAACCATAACGCCAACTGACCATGAAATGGAAGTGCATAAAATACATCAATGGGGCTGTAGCCGCTGCCAATTGCACGTTGTGTGGTCAAATAGAAGAATGTTGTTCTAAGTGCCATTGGCACTGCTGGCGACGGACATCGATGTGGCCATCCGGCTACTGACCCAACCTCATGGTTGGCCAAACAACGCGACGTTTGTTGGTAGCCGGGGCAACGCGTTAAAATGCTGGCACTTGGGGTTGGAGCCACGTCTCCATGGCCAAGCGACGGACTCAGTCCATTGCCGTCTCACCTTTGGTCCAGCATCCCCTCGCTAGGCATGCTCAAGGTCTCCAATTCCTTAAAAACAGCGCCCCCTGGTATGCTTGCGCTATTGAACATTTTCACTGGCGGACCTCGATACCAGCTTTGACATTCTGTACATAAACTCCAGCAATTTAAGCTTATAACAACTGTTCCAAGGCATTTTTCCTCTTCTCTTTTTTTCGGCTGGTTTGCGCAGCAGCTGTTGCAGGGTTCGATGCAAACATATTGAAGGGACGCATCCACAGTTCCGGCCAATGTTGGGGGTATCGTCAGCACCCCGGGTATATTGTAACGAGAATTGCTGGCTTGCTTAGCTTTTTTTTTCTTTCAGTTTTCAATTGTTTTAAGCCAGGAGGGAGTTTGGGTTTTCATTTGGTGGAATCGCTGCCAAGCGCAATGTGTTCAAGCCAATGAGTATCTGTCAAACAGAAAATCTTTAAGTATGAAGGCATATTTTTTTTTTTATCGAAAATGCCATGTTTATTGAGTTTGATTAATAAAATAATACAATTTTCTAAACTGATGCCAATGGTAATGCTAGGAATCCAAGTAGAAATTATATTGAGAATCAAGATAAATTTTATCCTAGTTACAGTCGCTCCCCTAAATCACTAAGTCACTAAGTATTAAAATTTTATATCAATATCACACAGAACATTCTTTAATTATATCAAGGTAAAAATCCACGAAAATCAAGATTTATTGCTTGACCACAACTTATAAAAGAGTATTAAAGATTTGCTATGGCTAACGTATAGAATCCAATCGTAACGAATTGTTAAAGCCTTTGCTGCTTCAATGGCATCCTTTATGCCGTCAAGTGCGAGTCTGCCTGAATATGTGGCCAAATATGTAGTCGCTGCAAATCCGTTTACAGGCACAATCTAGGTAAATGCTTCCAGCTTACACACTGACACTTTGACTGGCGCCCATTTGCTCCATTTCCATTTCCTTTGCCATTGCCAGCATCCCCATTGCTAGATCCATTGCCATTGCTATTTTCTACGTGCCCGGCCAACTGCTGGGATGCCAGCAGGTGCAGGTGCTCTAGCATGCTTAGTTGTGTTCGTGCGTCCGTTCTTGCGCTACTTTTGGCCAGTCCAAGACCAAAACGAAAAAAAAGACTGTTTGTGCTCCTTAGTTGAGATTGGACCGGGACCTGCCTGCCATTGGGTGGCGATATCAGAGTCGGAGTCATGGCCCTGGCGTCACGTGGTCACAACATAAAAACGTGATGAAATTTCACAAAAATAAAAGTACTCTCCCCCGGTCCCACCGCCCACCACCCAAACAGAGGCCAGTGACAACGACAACGGCAACGGCCAGCATTTGCTGTCGATGTCGAATTGTGGGCGAGTGGGGCTGGGGTTGGGGCGGTGCTCTGCTTTTACGAGCACGGCCATACGATTGCTTGACATGGCTAAATGTGCCTTAGCAGCGTAAATAAGTAGTAAAAAATTTATAGGATTTGCGCTTTTGGCCTGGGAACAACAGTTGCAAAGGTTTTGGTGTGAAACAAAAACGCGCACAATTAATAAAAATTCTTTCGGGTTTGATAGAGAGCAAGCGACGAAACTCTGTTTAAAAGCCTGCACATCCCGACCGCGGCATAATAAACAATTACAAATGTCGCAAGTCCCCAAGTCCGGTCATGCAGCCTCTGCTGCCCATCATCTGAGCTAAACTGCAATAAAGTCGCAGCTGCCCATAAGCGTGCAGCTCATAAAAGCCAAAGGCAACAAACAGCAATGTCCAATGGAGCAACATGAATAAGGCAGTGGAAGACGGGCAGAAAGAGTTCACCAACGCCATCGTCAGTGCCTTACCCTATGCCTCTGCCTCTGCCGACGCTCGTCCATTTTTATAATCGCATTTTTATGATTAAGACGCATTTTATGGGATTTTAACTGCTATTATTTTCGCTTTTAACTGTCACAATAAAGTCAAAGTTAAAGACAGCAAGAGCGCCACACAGCACTCGCCTTTGTTTATGCGGTCCAGAACGTTTCGTCTGCTCTAAATGGCTTTCCAAGTGGAGG
Organism: Drosophila nigricruria; assembly: GCA_037075265.1. Classification (NCBI taxonomy): domain Eukaryota; kingdom Metazoa; phylum Arthropoda; class Insecta; order Diptera; family Drosophilidae; genus Drosophila; species Drosophila nigricruria. Next base: position 8,436,980 of record JBAMCI010000227.1, on the reverse strand, counting down.
CCACAGAAGAGAAGCGCTTAAGCAGAGCCATTGCAAAAGACAGAGCATTCTTGCTTGCCGACGTAAAGTTTACTATGCAGATTTTAAACGAAAGAGAGAGAAACGAGATTTGTGTCCGAAAATCACAATGGAATCATCACATTGCAGCAGGCAAGCAATTTACACAAACAATTCATAGTTTAAGGGATTCCAAAGTAGGCGCTATATATAAGTAACTTAGCCTAGGGGACTGTGAGTTGGATAAAGCTGTCTCTAATTGCCATAATCGAATATATTTGAGGCAGTTTCTCATTCAAAATTATCGATAATTATCGATTACTATTGGAATAACACATATCATATAAGGAAATGTTAATTTTTCCACCATCTAATATATCTGATATATTATTCTGTCTTAAGCAGGTGCTCTATAGATCGAGATCAACTTTTTAAATTATCGATTACAATCGATAGCTGGCACAATACGCTACATCTCAAAGAAAGAAATATCCATTAATCAATCAGTACCATTTCCTGCTATATTGTTGCTGTCTTATAGCCCTATCGCTTGGTAATAAATCGATTAAGCTTGGCCACAATTTACGGCTATGGGCCAAAGTCAATGCCAGCCATTACTGGGTTAAATCTAATGCCAACATTGCTGCAATGCCTCAACTCAAATACACAAATAAATATTGTTGTAAAAATTGATAAGCCCATCAAGCGCCGATGACTCCAAGGAGGAAACAAAGGACATTAGCGCAAAGTTTACGGTTTGGCATCAGCTTTTATGGGGCACAGGGAGAAAACAGTCAAAAGCGGCAACTCAGTCAAACTGTTCGGATATGAACTCTTTTTTAATGAGGTGCTAAAAATGCCGTTATTGTTATGACAGTCGGACGGGCATTAACGGCTGCTGGCCCTGGCGATGGCTCCGAATGCCGGCACGCAGAGCCTTGTGTGCTTTTCGCCAGGACATTAACGTTAAAGCCAAAGTTTTAATGCAGATGCGGTAAGTTGGCCCAACGGACAGCTCAAGCGCAGTTTAAACATCGATTTGTAAATTGTTAAATGATTGCTGGCTAAATGCGCGTGGCTAATGCCCCGTTCCGCACGGTTCGCAAGGGTTGCTCGCTCGAACGGGCTGCCGAAACAGGAACAGGGTGAGGGCTGCGGGATATTGTTAAGGGTATATATACGTCTGGCTTGGCAGAACTCTCATGTATGCAGCCCCATCGAATTCCACGCATATTCGAGCAATGCGCGTACATTTTTTCCTTACGTACGTTGGCCTAGCAGCCGACGAAGTCGGAGACGTCGACGCGTCGCACCCAACAGCCCTTGCATGTTGAGCCCTTTTCTCGATTTTAAATACGGTATAGAAAAATCTTAGGGTAGATTTGCTCTACTGAGCCTCTCATTGCGTTGTTTATAGGTAAATATGTACTTGAAATGATAAGAAGTAAATATCAATCAAATATTTCAGATAACTGTTGCAACTAAATTATTCTAAAAGTTGTTTTACCTTATTATAGAAGTAGTTCTAGTTTACTTTGTGTTATGTCTATGGCAGTGCCAACTATTCGAATTTGAGCAGTCAAAAATATTAGATTCGTTTTTATGAATAGCATATCTATGATTATGGGCAGTATTTGTAGCTCAGACCTTCTGAGATTACTGAAATTCCACTGGCTGCCCTTCATTTGGAACGTCTTGACTCAGCTCGTGCTTATTAAAACACTTCACCTTCCGCCGCTCAAGCGTTTTGACGGCCCCAAGTGGGGCTTCAGTCCAAGTGCGGAAGTAGCCATTGAATATTCAAGCAGCCAACACTTGCGGCTCTTTGGTTGGGGCAGCGATGTAGTTGTCGCATTTGGTTTAGAGGGTGCATGGAACCTGTTTCATTGACGATTTTTATGAAACTTGAAAACATTTTGCCGTTGATTTTGGCCTTTTGGACAAACATAACACTTTGGCAGGCCGAGACGGCAGCAGTTGGCAAACAAATTTGAATTTATATTAATTTATTAGCATAGCAAAAGCGCAACATTCAACGCCACTGGACAGTGTGGCTTAGCCCAAGTCCCGGTCCCGACCAAACCGACTAGAGCTCAAATTTTTTGGGACAGCAAGTGGCAGCCACAGCCGCAGGATCAAAACTTTTCCAAAGCCGGCCCCATAATGAAAATGAAAATGAAATGTAATTTCACAATTTCTAGCAATGAAGTCGCTAATTTGAAATGTAAATTGCCCTGCTAAGCAGTCGGAAATAAAAAGCGAACAGCACGAGTGCTTGCCTCTAAATGACTGCTGGCAAACGCTCGCAGTTGGAGGTTCGGGGGGCGTGGCTCATCTACACACATTTATTAATACGCGCATTTTTCACACCGGATTTGCATGTGGCCAGGACTAGTCCGGAAGCCGAGCGACTTCATTTTGAGTTTTAAGTGTCGCCCACACAAAAATATGCAGCACTTGCGTGAAATATGCGACCGGGCCAAAGTAGCTGGCGCTATGCAAAATTATGCTAATGCCGCTGCCACAGCGCCCAGGTGGGCGTGGCGCCAGTTGCAGAACCACCTGCGTTTTATGCAACGAAATTTGCCAAATGTCAACCGAGGTTCGAGAGGAAGTGGGGAAGGTGTGGTGGCTGTTGACTTTGGTTCGCATGCAGCTGACAGGTCGACAGTTGGCAGTGCCAAAAGTCACAAAAGGGGAGCAAACAGTTTGGCTCCACATGAAAAATATATAAAAACAAATAAGTGCCTTAGAACTTAAAACAAACGCTCTTGCACTTTAAAGCCAAAGCAGAATCCTGCTTCCCGTTCCTCTATCCACGGCAGCTTAGCGTTTACCTACACACTCATAAAATGCGCATTAAAACATACAGCGCTGGCCGGGTAAAATCCAAAAGGATTTAGTTGCGCCACAGGAGGTGGTTACTTCACGTCTATTGCGCCATCTTTGCATACACACACACACACAGACATACACACAGTGGCACACATTGAGCGACAGCCAACCGAGCAACCTCTGCGCCCCAGCTGGTAACATGAATGGTTTTTTCATCCATCAAACATGGCGTCAAACGTCACAAGGCTTGGGAGCACAAAAAGGCAAGCCAGAATTCCCAACCCCAAAGCTCTATTGTCGTCTAATACCACAGCCCCGGCCCCAGCCTCAGCCCCAATCCCAGACCCAGACCCAGAGCCAGTTTCACTACCCCGCACAACCGACGTACCCCATCAGAGTCATGCATCACTTCCGCAGCCGCTGTTGGTGGGTGCGGCTGCCACCACGCCGTGGGCTACATAATCTTTCGAGCTTTATGTGCTGATGACTTGCTGAGCCTGAGCTGGCGATGCCATTGCTGTTGCTGTTGTTGTTGTTTTTGTTGTTGTTGTTACTGTTGAGGTCGGAGCTGTGTGGGCTGTTGGGGTTTACTGCGTGTTTGGTTGTTCCGAAATGTGCTGAGTCGGTTTTTGTGCTTGGTCGGATTTTCTACACTTTTGTTGGCATCACCCAGAGTGCTGTTCTTGCCCATGTTGTTGTTGGCTCAGCATGTTGCTGGCTTCTAAATACATGGACACACACATACACTAACATAAGCATAGACATTCATATAATGCTTGTAATATTTGCGCTTAGCCTTTACAGGATAAGCGGGCCTCTGCCCGGCATCAGCTAGCACGCAGAAGGCAGCAAGCAGAAGGCAGCAGGCAGCAGGCAGCAGGCAGACGACAGGCAGCGCGAACGCCCCAAGTGTCCTTGGGGCTGCGCTTTCACATTTCAGTCGAGTTCAAAATGTTTATTTTGTTGTCCTTAGGTTAGTCGCTTGCTCATTTTGTGTTCCTAACGCTTGTTTGCTGTATCTTGCCCAAGTGTATGTGTGCTAGTATATATAGATATATAGATATATATGTGTGTATGTCTGTGTGTGGATTGCTTTTTTACAGCGTTTTTGTGTATGTTATTTGATTTGAACTGTTTGCATTCAGTGCTGTTTACATATCTCAGGAATATCTAGCCCGTGCCTTCGGTAAATATCCTTGATCCATTTGCAAACAGCAGCAACAGACTCTACAGCTACTGAAGCTTTAAAATAGGATATCTAAAGGTGAATTTGGAAATATTTAAAATACATATTAAAATATTTTTAAGATCCATAAGGCAAAAAGAAGCTTCGATCCTCTAACCAAATCGACTGCAATTTACATTCAACATTCAGCTCAGAGAAGAGTATCTTAGCTACCCACACAGAAAATATCATAAATGTTAAATAAAACAAGTAAGAGTGCTGTAGTCGAGACGGCTCGACTACGAGATACCCTGAACCCTGCGAAGAGCCAATCTTCCCAACATTATATTCTTATTTTACATATACAAATATTGCGAGCAACGCACACACACACACACACATGCATACGCACGCACGCATAAGCACGCGCTCTGCTGACTGCGCAGTCAGCGCGGCGACTGCGCTCGGGCTGCAATATGCCTATTGTATGGGAAATTAAATGTTTAATAACTTTTTTTGTGGACTGACTTTCTTAATCAAACTTGCGCAGCGTAATCATGTCATTCATATGTATGTATTTGCTAAAGCACAAGTCTCTAGTATTTGAAATACGAATTTTGCAAATTTGGGGCGAAGGAGGCGTGGCATCCAAAATCCAAAAATGACAAAATGTCCGCATTCATTACACAAATCTACATAGTAAATTTGGAGTCTCTAGTTCTTACGGTATGCTTAGCGGAAGAAAAGTTATCGATTTTTATCGATAATAAGGAAACGGGATGAGTTATCGAAAATCTAAAAAAAACTCGTACTGCGTAGGCTATAGACGAGTATTCTCTGAAAATTTCATATATCTAGCTTTTGTGGTTTACGAGATCGCTGCGTTCATACGGACGGACGGACGGACGGACGGACGGACGGACGGACGGACGGACGGACGGACAGACGGACAGGGCTATTTCAACTCAGCTCATCGAGCTGATCAAAAATATATATACTTTATGGGGTCTGCGATGTCTCCTTCTGCCTGTTACATACATTTCACAAAAACATTATACCCTGATTTCCCATTTTCAATGGGTTCAGGGTATAAAGAGTTTACAACGCAAAATACAAAAGATTGCGCTGACGATGATGGAAAAAGCCTTTAAGATGGGATTTGCCATAATCGTCAAAACGAACACGAGAGAAATTTACTGAGCTAAACAACAAATCGGCATCCAGGCCTTAAAATCTTATAAATTGAATACAAACTCAGAGCCGTAGCAGTCACATGCTGAGCGACAGACATGAGACATGAGACATGGGACAGGAGACAGGCGCAACTCGGCTGACGTTGGTGCTGATGTGACTATTCGATGCCCGACTCCCCCGAAAAGTCGCCCTTAAAATGGGACAGTCCCAAGGAAGTGTTGTATTTGTAGTGTGCGAAACTATTTGTTTTTGCCCGCTGTGCGAAGCTGTGCGCAAATTTTCGCAATTCCGTAATGGTTATTGGAAACGCAGTCAGCCAGCCAACTGGCGGCAAATATTGACGCTGGCTATATCCAAGTGCAAATCCTTTAATAGCGTTAAACGTTCCCATACAGGGATTTCCGCTTAAACTGCCGCAGCCCAGCTCCGGGCATTGTTTTGCCAGACCACACGAAACTCCCTAACAGTGGCGTCCTCTTTATGTATATTGTCAACCATAAACTTTTATTATGCCTTAAGGTGAATGATTTTGTTTATTTTTTAGGCCTTTTGCCGGCTCGGAATAACAACAAGGATACTCTCGACCATGGTGCTTCGTCCTTGTGCTGGTCAGCAACGTACGCATAATTCTGCGTTACTTCTGCTCGCCACGCGTTACGCCCCACGGCGTTTGGCATCCTTTTGTGATTGGAATGGGGATGTCACAGGCGAAAAATCGCAACAATTTGTAATGCCAAGTATTTTATTTATTCTGCGATTTCTGGGACTGAATTTTATTTTTTTGCCAGCATTAATAAATACATATAAAATACATGAAATGGCTGGCTGACACGAGCACACAGACACGCATGAAATGCATATATCAGGTATTTTATTTGTTGTAGCCCACAAATTTCATTTCATATACAAATTTCATTGTATCATTGAGAATAAAGGCAGGATTATTGATCAAATTAGGATAGGCGTATAAATAGAGATCGAGGACCCGACTGATGACAGCACTCCAATGCATTAGATGCCCCCTACCTATTTGTACATATATATCTCTCTTTTTTTTACATTTAACATTAAGTAGTTAATAATCACATGTAAGAATCTAGTATTTATTATCAGTTTACAAACTCAAGTTTTTGATAAGAAAACAAAAACATTATAAGCGCTTAGGTAAGGCATTTATCTTATATATACATTACGTAGTTTTGGTAACGCCTCTATTAACAATATTTATATACATATTTACAAATTGAAGAATCTACGCTTTATTTCTCCACATCGGTGAACTTGAAGCGGAAAGCAATGGCGGGTTCCATAAGGAATAGTGATTTATACGGCTTGGATGCATCGTAGTTGAACTCTATATAGAAGTTGCGTATGATTTTGGCCAGTGTAGTCTCCATTTGTAGATCGACAATGCGCTTGCCAATGCACTGGCGAGGTCCAAAGCCAAATGGTAGAAACGTAAACGGGCTGACCTGGATCTTCTTGTTGGTTTGAGGATCACGTAGCCAGCGCTCTGGCAGATACTCATTTGCACGTTCGAAATAGGCTTCATCCTTCAGCAGAGCATTGGCACCCAGCAAAATCTGTGTACCTTTGGGTATATGATAGCCAGAAAGGGTAACATCTGTCGCGCACTGACGGAAGGTGCCCACTCCATTGGGATAGTAGCGCAAGGCCTCCTTGATAACAGCTCGCAGATACGGCATATCCTTCATATTTTCCTCATCCAATTGGGTATCCTTGGTTGGCATTACACGCAGCAGCTCTTCGCGCAATTTTTGCTGTTTCTCAGGATGTGTGCTCAAACATAGCAATAGAGCAGATAAAAACGTGGAGCTGCCATCGACACCGGCCATAAGCAAGTCTAGACTCATAACAACTGCTACTTTCGGATCAATATTCATCATTCGATCCATCATGCTGACTTGGGTACTCTCCTCTCCTGCCTGGCGTCGACGCTCATTATCCAGACGAGCTTCTTCTACCAACCTCTGCGCAATGTCTAGGCTCTCATTTAGAGCACGCATTAACTTGCGATAGGTGGGTGTGGATACAAATTTCCATATAGAAGGCTGTATGTCCAGCTTAAAAGAGAACTGGAATATCTCCCGTGATATTTTAAACAAGGCCAGGGCGTCCTTATTATCACGCTGCTTGCGTATGATGCCCAATTCGCGATTGAAGGCGATCAAGGCAATCGATTCGAAAACCAATCGACTCATTTCCTCCTCGAAGTTGGCTGGTACCTCCAGGGTCTGTGGATCCCGTATCTCTTTGATACTTTACCAAAGATATATATGACAATTACGCTTGATTTTTGTCTAAAACATTGTTTACCTACCGTTCAATGAACTCGTTGTTGATGTTGGACAGCGGTTGGTAGTACATTTTAAGACCTTTGGGCTGCATAAACACCGGATTCACAGCTGATCGGAATTTTCCCCAGTCCTCCTGTTGTCTGTATAAAAAAAAGATTGCATAAACAGGTGATTTAACATAAAGAACAGTCCACTACTTACGCGGCTATAAGGCCCTTCCTCTCTGCAAACACTTCCGGTCTTATGTGCTCCCGAAAATAAACCAATGAATCGAAACCCTCGCGATGTGGCCAAATGCCTTCATTGCGAAACACTGTCTCTATATCTTTTGTATCAAAACTAGCCACCCAATCCTTGCGTCCCAATGTGCCGGGTATTATAAAGATATTGCCATAACGCTTACGCATAGTATTAGTAAATTCCATAAACGAGGCATCGTAAAACTCTCCACCTGGCATAAAGCCACGCATAAACCCAAGTTTTCCTGGCCGTGGCACCTCTCTAAAAGGACGCACCTGTGCAGCAGCCGCATCATCAGAGGGCTATAAAAGAAATTTCATTTGTTTAATTTCATGCTATTGTGCATAATTCATTATCAATTGCAGCTCACGTTCAACGCTGTCGCCGTTTGCACTGATCTGGCGCCGACCAGCGCAATTTGTCGCGCTGTCAGCGGTGCTTTGATAAGGGCCATTTGAATAGATTAACTATTAACTGTGATGAACTGCGACTGTTCCTGACCAGCGCGCAGAAAAAACTAAAAATTGTTTAACATTCACATCAGCTTTATAGGCGATCGCCGCTCAACGCGCAAAATGAGTAAAAAGCAAATCAAAACGAAATGCAAGATCAACAAATAACTGTAAAGTGTTGTTGCTTACTCTCCCACACTCCGTGTTTATCTCTCTCGTTGTCATTCTCTCTCTCTTGCTTATCAACGAGTATATATGTATATAGAAAGCTTCTGCCCATACTCAGGTCAGGTATGTCTTACGATAGGCAAATATAACAACTAGTTTCTTCAGTCATTGGGCTAAGCGAAAAATCTGCTTGGTCAGAATGATATAAAAATGCTTTGTTTATATGACTCAGCATAATGGATCCCTTTTGTTACATACATAGTAGATCAAAATATATACAAACATAATGCCACATGTTTGTGATTATATTAAAAATTGTTTACTTGATCGCTAAAGTGCTCTTAGCAGCTGGTGTAAAATCAAGACGAATGTTCGAATAGAATAAACTTTAAACTTACTAAGCAAGTTTGATCTGTCTACATATTTCAATGGCAAATATTAACTCTGACTGTATTCAAACATTCCCATATAGAGATTTCTGCTTAAACTGACAAAGTCAAGCTCTAGGCACTTGTTTTGCCATACCACACGAAACCCCCTAACTGTGGCTTCCTCTTTATTTAAGTATATTGTCAGCCATAAACTTTGATTATGCCTTAAGGTGAATGATTTCGTTTATATTTAAGCCGAATGCCCTTGCTTTTGGCCATGGTCCTTAGGCCTGGTCTGCGTTACTTTAGTCGCCATTCCCTACGCCCCACGGCATCTGAAATTGGTAGACAGATATCATGGGCAAAAAATCTCAACAATTTGTAATGCCAAGTATTTTGTTTATTTTGCAATTTCTCAAACACTTTTATTTTATTTTTTTGCAGCATTTATAAATGCATATATGTAAGTAACGCCCGATTAGCTCAACAGGTTTCGAGGGGTTGGTGGGGGCGCATGAAGTGTTCGCTTCATAAATCAATTTAACCTCACACAGTCAAGAACTTGGGTGTTGCAGCCGCTTCATAAATGCATCAGCGGTGGCAATCGCAACATAATGAACCGACGCGGCTGGTAATTTGTCTATTATGTAGCATTGTTTAGCGGCCGAGGCTCCAGCTGCCGGAGCCTATTCACACTTGTGGGCGTGCGCCGCCAAACTGGAGTCGGGGTCACAGTTGCAGCCACAGTTGCTGCACAAATGCATACAATGCCACACATGTCGCGCTTAATTAACCCCAAACAATTTCAGCTGTTTGGCTGCCTGACACCAATGCACACACTCACACAAGCGCAAATACACAGACAAGCACATGAGTCCAGTACGTAATATACAAGTATCCTTTACACTGTTTATGCGATGAAATTCAGATTATACTTATTATGTAAAATACATGAATAACATTTTGGATTATCAAAAGATAATTAAATCATATCTAATATAAAACTTAAAATAAATTGATGGGATAAGAGAGCAAAATGATATATTTGCAGACATTACTTTACTGCCAGAGTACATCTCTACTTTATCGAATAAATACTATTAAATATTTTATAACTACAATATCTTCTTGTCATCTTCTTCAACATGTTAATGGCATAAACACATGGGCAACTGCATTCATTTTAAATTTGAAGGCACGAGTTAGGCCCTCATAATTCCGATGCACGTTTCAACGGCAGCACTGAGGGCTGGCTGAGCTGACGGCTTGTGTGGGGTGCAGCTAAGGGGTGAGCACAGTGACCCAAATTAATCTTATTCATTGGCGGCAGCAAGTGTGTGTCTCGGCAGCAATCTAGAACTCGGCTGACAGCCTCGCATCCAAAAACCTTGACTTGTCTATGACCAGGCGGCGCGTCGACAAAGTGGCAAAAGTTTTGTAGCTGCTGTATGAAGAGGGAGCGAGCGTCGCCTGTCGACAGCCAAGGCAAGGCGTGAAAAATTAAAGATTTTATTTCATTTTAAAATATTGAATTAAAAGCCAGCATTGTAATAAGTTCGTTCCATATCCACATATTTAACTCTCAGTTAACCCTTGAGTCATTTGAATACCTGTAAAATAAAATAAAAAAATATCCAAATTTGAATTCTTAAAAGTAAATTTCTGTTCTTTACAGCCCACAGTCATGGAATACAAAAATCATAAGACCTAATCATCATATGGCGCGCCAATGATAATGAATCATAAAAAGTAGCTAACACATAATTATGGTGATTATCCAACGCCAGAGCGGAAAGTGGGGCAAAGCTGGCTAAGAAACTGAAACGCCAAGTAAATGGCGACTAAGTGGCCCGCCCGCCTGCACTAATTGTAAGTAACACGTTCACGTTTACAACTTTAAGAGAATTTCCCTCGGAAGACAAGAGACTGGCATGCAGGCAGCACCAGCACCAACACCAGCATCAGCAGCAGGAGCAGGAGCAGAAGCAGCAGTCAGGCAGGCAAGCAAGCAGTCAGGCATCCAGTCAACCGGCTAGACCAAGCCAGACGAGACACACAGCCATTCCAGCTTAGACATTAAAGTTTGGCCAGCCAGCTCGTTAAATAGACCAAATTCATTTGGCCAAAGTTTAAAGTGTCGGCAGCGCGCGCGCACGCCGACATTTATCAGTCATTAACACGGCCAACTACACAAAACAAAAACAGCTGGGCAGTGGGCGGGGCTGGCGGGGAGTCAAACAATTAAAGCTGAGTCTTTAATTTCCTAACGAGTCGAACGCCAGCATTAAAAATCAATAAATTTAAAACATTGTATGACAATAGAAAAAGAAATCAGCAAGAACGTATGGCCCTGCCATAGATTCGATGCTAGAGAAAATTCTCTTCAGGGATGTTCATGGAGCGGCTGTTGTTGCTGTTGCTGTTGCTGCTGAGACGTAGCACGAAATCGCCGAGCCAAACATCCTTTGTCAATACAAAATACGTACAACAAATCAAATAAAAGCACGCCAACAACAACATCAACATCAACAACAATGGCAACAACAATCCGAATGGCAACAAAGACAAAAGTCAAAAGTGCAAAAACAAAAGCAAAACGAACCATTGCGCCCCCAAAATGCAAGCCGAGTTCCAAGCAGCAGCCAGGAGAACGAGAACGTGTCCAGGATCAGCGCATGCGCCTAATTGACGAATCTCACGAAGCGGGGAAACCCACTTGGCTCTGTTTGTCTGTGTGGCCATGTATATGGAGTTGGCCTGGTATCGGGTGGGTGGAAGGGCGCATAGGAAATGTTGTTACAAACGCCGGATAAAATGGCGCTGCCTCGCTTTGGGGCCGCACCACCCATTCACACACACACACACACACACAGACACAGAGATATTTCTCCTCCATTTTGAGAAAATTTCCTGCTTCGAGCAGCAGTCGATGGCCATGTCTGGCCGAAGTGAGCAAATGATTTTTAACAAATTTCATTAACATCAGAGGTCCGTAATCATTCAAGCATCGCGTTTCGTAACTGGCCCGACAATACCTTACCCGCTGGCCACTCTCATCCATTCGCAGGACACTCGATGCACAATTACCTGCACTGCACCTGACGCGACTACCAATTTAGCTTTAGTAAAAGCCACGTGAAAAGTGCCAAGAAAAAGTATTCAAACCTTCTTAGATAAGCAAAAACTAGCGTATTTCTAAACAATTATTGGTCGGGTCAGGCACGGACCTGTGATTAATTTGTGAATGTGAGCTTTTGTTGACTGTAGTAAATCAACAAAATGATCGACGAACAGCATCCAATGCAAATTGGCCTGTGTAAGTATTTTGCATTAACCGAAAAGATTCTTGAGAAAATGCCGTCGGTGTTTTTATTCAAATATTTGATTTTACCGACGGGTTTTTGTATACTATGTAATATGAGTATAATTGTTTATTGTTAATGTAAACAATGTTGAAAATAGTCAACAATGATTTGTATATATATATATACACATATGTATACGTAACATCTGAACTTATTTATTTGTTAATTATTATATGAAATCATGTGTCACCCTCGATAGTAACTTAAGAATGAAAAGACGTGTCATAAGTGTGTAAGATTGATGTATAATTTTTTAGAAGTCGAGATTTAGTTATATGAAGTTGTAGCAACTTATTAAAGAAAAAATCTCAAAAGATACCTTAATAGGTTTTTATATACTTAAATTTTTAAATTATGGTTGAAAAAATAAGCCAAACAACATAAATATCTTTCGACACAACCCTTGCATCTGTCTAACCACAATTTGTAGATCCTAATGTTTTCATATTATAAGTAAAAGTGAGAATATTATATTTAAAACAACATTTTCAATACAATGTGTGTAAAGTGTTAAATCTATTAACATTTTTGTGAGCAAGATACAAACTATAGCTTAAGAAGTAAAAAAGTAAAAACTTTTGATCACATATTTGGATATGGGGTTCGCCCCAAGCTAGGTCACATCGCTTGATAAGACAATCATGCATATTGAAAAATGCCATCAAATATTTCTAACAGTCCATTAACTATTAAAAACAAATCTTAAAAAACTAGTTTATAGTTTTTCAATCTCTATAAACTGAAATTTATGGCTAAAAGATTCTACCTGGTATATACTACTGTACTAAATTCAATTAATCCCATTAGAGTCTTTTTACCATAAATTAAAGTTTAGAGAAGAATAAAAACCAATACTTAATATTATCAAACTAATATTTATATATCTATATAACGTGTCTCATTAGTCATACAATTTCGAATATATATATGTATGTTTAATATATAGTTAAGATAAAAATATACCTGATGAGATTCACATATTTTTTGTATATTTTTTTTTTGTTTTGTTGTTGTCAAATAGTTTGATGTACTTGTTGTTCGAGTACGAACTGAGCAAAAACTAAGAACCACTTGCACAACTTGGCACTTGAGCTAAGTGTGCTTAAGTCAAGCTGGCAGCTAGCCAAATGCCGAAAATCTGGACACATTTTATAGTGGGCAAAACAAATGCTGACTTCTGTCAGAGATTAGGCCAAAACAAAGCATTTATGTTGTGTATCGTTGGCACAACAGCAGCAACAACAACAACAAGAATGCAAAACGGCGCCATAATTTCTTTGTCCGCCCAAATCCGATTAAATTAAACGCCAGTCGCCGGCAACAACTCGGCAGCGACTGACAAACGGCGGCAGCGGCTGCACACAGTATCCTGGCAAGGGTTTCCGCTCGCCCGCTGCTGCCGAAGACTGCCAACATATGCCGCCAGCAGCCGTAACCGACATAATATATCCCAACCCCCTGCCCCAAGCCCGTCTCACCCCTTGACAGACATGGGGTGAGATGTAGCGAGGCTGGCCTGGCTAGGGGTTGTATCTCTAGCTACTGATTCATTGCAGTGTCTCGCTTAGACCGCGCACGCACTACTCGTAAATTCTATTATAATTTAGTTATAAGCAGCGCAAAAGTCGTCCTGCAGGGTGGGTGCCCGCAACCGCCCCCCTGATTTCTGCTGCACATTAGAATCTAATTAGTGTGGCGAAAGGGCAAAGCCAGCGCTATCAATGTCGCCTTCGCCTTTGCACTTGTCCTCGCAAATCCGTTGCTGCCAAGCACTGACATGTCCAGCCAACATGCTGACATCCTGATAAGCCTTGCGGCAGCCAAAGGACACAGAACAAAAGACAAAAGTCTAACAGGTGCGCCAGCTGAGCGGATTAGCACTGCAGCAATTCAAAGTAGCTCACATTGAAAGAGGTGTCCGAGGTTAAATGTATCAACAAGGGAAACGGAACGGCCTTTGATAGCATGCGGCAGCAGTTGCTCGTGACAATTGATGTGAAATGCGAGCCATATGTTTATGTTTATAGAAATAAGCCCATTCACTTAGTCATCCTTGTGAATGAATCTTTAAGCAAATAGGTTCGGAAAGAGATGAGGAACTAGGGCATTTTACTACGTGATGTCCAAGCTGTAGACAGAAATAACTTAGACAGCTCAATTTATAAATAAGATTGATAGATTTGAAAAGAGTGAAGTCCATATATACTTCTATTTTTAGCAATACCTTAAGGTAAGTTAGAGTAGCTATAATTTCTCTTTGTCTATGGGAAAGTTTCGACCAGCGTTGTAGCTACTGCTCTAAGTATCTTTCCTACATCAGATTTATAAGGCTGAAAGTGCTCTAATGTTTGACTAGCTAAGAAAATAGATTAATCTATTTAATAGATTATAAGCACAATTTCATTTTCAACCTACTACTCATCTGTCTAAGCAGTGGGCAGTCAAGTAGTTTGACTTGAAGTGTCATTTGTGGCTGCATTTTAATCTGCACTTGACACGAATTGTATTCCTTACACGTGAGACCGCAATACACAATTGATAACGTAAATTACTTTAAAATGCTGCACATATTTCTAGCATAAATTTTGCATGCCACAGAAATTTTTGTGAAAATTTAATGAAATTACGCACAGGCAAAATCATTTAAATACAAAATGACAAACGCTGAGTGTGAAGTATACGTGTGCGTGTGTGTGTGTACTTGCACACATACATATTAAGTATATACAAAAAAAAAAGAACAAACCTATGGATAAGGGCAAAACAATAACAACTGAAAAAGCGCGTAACGAAACAAGATAAACGGCACTCACGCACACACTCACACGCACACACACACACACACACACACACTAAGAGGCAAACAAATTACCGTACAATTTCAACAATTTGCCATAAATTGAGACAACAAGCAACAAAAAGCCAACCATCCAGCCGTAGCACAAATGCCACAAATGTACAGTCATTTTTTGCCACCAACTCGAACAACCGCACAACAACACAATACGTATACGCAGCGTATTGCCACACACACACAAACACACATTTATATATATACATATATATATATGAAGGCAAGTGCGTGGAATTTGCAGTACGGCCAAACGAGCAGACAGAGGGACAGACGAATGCGTACGGTCACGCACATATTTCGCTACAAAAGTCATTTCAATAATTGCAAAACCACAAATTTACTACAACTCGAAATGGTTGGCAAATGGTCACAGTTCCAGCTACAGTTACACAATGTGGACTGGGCAAAAGTGCAGGAACCACAAATGCAAATCCCGTTTGGGACATAGTTTTTGCCACGAACCACTGGCCGCAGTTGTAAATTGTGAGGAGGGCACACGACCAGCCGCAATTTGCATGCCGATGTGAAAATAAAAATAACTGAAATGTTTCTCATTTGCATGTTTGGGGCCTGGATCGACGACACAACCGCAAAAACCAAAATAGTTCCAATGGACATCAAATGTCAACAGCAACAGCAGCAGCAGCAGCAACAGCAACAGCAGCACCATCACCAACAGCAGCAACATTTATCTGGAGCTGGACACACGCAGCACCCAGCCGCAGCAGCCATTGCAATGGGGCACAGTCAACTGCTGTTGCACGGAAATGAGCGCATGTTAACAACACCAGCAACAGCAACAACAACAACAGCAGCAGCATCGGCTGCAACAACAGCAACAACTGCGACCTGTCAGCCAACGGGCAGCAAGACAGCAGCAGGAGGAGCCACCAACTCCCACAATGACAAAATGGCGTCAGCTAGCCGAAATGTCAACGGAAGTTGTATCAACCACAGTAGCAGCATGTCCACCGCACAGCAACAACAACAACAACACCAACAGCAACAGCAAGCCCTGACGTTGTCAATGAGTAGACAGGGTCCCGGGCCGGGTCCGCCCATGCAGCTGAGCAACCGCATCACCTTGGGCGAGTGCAGTCTCAATGACTTGGATGGCTTTTCAGCAGCACCACCGGCGCCGCCGACATCATCAATCGCACCACACACACCACAAGCGCCTCAACTACTGCAACAGCACACGGTAATGGGCATGGCCATGGCCGGAGATGGGGGCATGGGCATGGCCATTAGCATGGGTCCAGCGCTCAACCAGTGCACCTACTGCTGCCAGCCAATTTGTGATCGTTACATCATGCGCGTGGTGGACAACTCGTTTCACGAGGGCTGCCTCAAGTGCTCCGCCTGTTCGTTGCATCTGGTGCACTCGTGCTATGCGAGGGACGGCAAACTCTATTGCCGCATTGACTACGAAAGGTGGGTGTGGCAGCGGTTCAATATGGTTGTCATGCGACTCAATGAAACTCCTATCCACAGACTCTACTTACGTAATCGTTGCCTTGGCTGCGGCCATAAAATCGCCGCCGATGAGCTTGTGATGCGCTCGCAAGAGAATATCTTCCATCTGAAGTGTTTCGCCTGTGTCGTTTGCGGGGCGGTGCTGAAGAAGGGCGAACAGTATGTGGTCAAACAGGGACAGCTCTTCTGCCGCTTCGACTATGAGAAGGAGGTGGAGATGCTACAGGGCTATGGTGAGTCATTAAATGCATCCTAGTTTCCACTTCTCTCTAATATCATATGCCCTTAGATTATTATGGCGATGACCTGTTTCCACCTAAAATGGATGGTCGTCGAGGTCCTAAGCGACCACGCACCATACTCAACACACAGCAACGACGTGCCTTCAAAGCATCCTTTGAAGTGTCGCCCAAGCCGTGTCGCAAAGTCAGAGAGAATCTGGCCAAGGATACAGGCTTAAGTCTGAGAATTGTTCAGGTAAGGCAGACGATTATCAGTGTATGCTTTTATTCTTTTTATTCTGATTTGAATTTTCGCCCAGGTCTGGTTTCAAAATCAACGTGCCAAAGTTAAGAAAATACAGAAAAAGGCCAAACAGGAGCCGCCCGCCAAGGGTGTCAGCGACTCGCACTCGCAGGACTCACAGGAGTCGCATGACAGCAGTCTGACAACCAAAATCAAGGACGAAGCGCAAAGTGATAGCGAGTCGCAACAAGAGTCGCCATTCTCCACAACCTCTGACGGGCTGACAAGGCTGCGTTGCAACATCAAGGACGAACAGGAGCAGGGCACTTTAAGCTGCATGGAGACCAACAAGGGTAAGTACCAAAAAATAGGAAGGAAAAACGGATTTCCAGCAAAGGTCAGCTAAACATATTCTGTGACAATCAATAGAAAACTGCAACAAGAACAGCGAGCCAATACTGAACACCATTCTTGGCCTGAGCTACGCAACCTTTCAGCAGCTGATGGGTCCCTTCACACAGACGCCAATGATCAATCCGATTGATCGGCTCTATAGCATGCAGAGCTCGTACTTCCGGCCCGATGAGCTGGGTGCCTACGGAGAATGCGGTGGAGGAGGAGGCGGCGCCAAGGAGCCCATGGACCACTAATCTCGCCTGCAAATGAAAAAGTTTTAAGCCAAAATCAAAATTAGTACTTGTAAAATAAACAAAATGTTAATGTGCCAAAAACTCGATTTAGATAGTGAGGCGAAGCCGTTCGCCAAATGCAGCAGCACGTGCAGCAGCCAGCACCCCCGGTCCATCCGGTGCAACCACCCAGCGCAAGGTTGCGAGATTTCGGGTTGTCCTGCAGGTGCAGCCTCGAAATTCGTTCCACTCAGTTGACAAGAACAAAGCGTTTAACACAACAGCAGCCACAGCCACAGCCACCCCGAGTTGGGCATAATGCCCAAAATGGGCGTAAAATACCGATTCGTCATGCATTGTTCGCCCGAGTTCTCGATGCGCACCCGATGGGCGACCCTGTTGACAGCGGCGAGCTGTCAGTATCGCTGTCGCTAACTTAAACCGACCCCCATCATCATGCAGCTCATCCGATGGCTGGCATCGGCTGGGGCGACTGTGCTATCCGTGGCACGCAGAGGCCACAGCTATCTATTGGCATGCGAATTGTCTATGGGGGCGGAGCCACAGCAGCGCAGAGACTGTTGAACAGTGCACATAGGATCGACGATATTCAATGAAAATCTGTCGGAAACAATTAAGAGCTTTTAATTTTTTAGTTGAATGGAAGTAAAAGAGATTGCTAAACATAAAAATGTTGATTATATTTAGTTAATTATCATAGATAGTTAGTTAAATATAATAAAACTTGAGTTCAGTTTAGTGAACTGTAGAATATAACAAAAGGAACTTTAGGTAAATCTAGACATCAACAATTCTATTTGCATTTGCAGTTCTATAAAGAATAATTATGTTAATGAAGAAGGATCATAAAAAAAGTTTTACCTACTACAAACCTGATCGAGATTTTGTAGTTCTTGAATTCTAAAGCAGTGGAACACGTGTTTACACAGTCCTATGTGTGACCCCATCCTGTGTCCCACTCCACACACACAGCATCCGCATGCAATTTGTCACAATATGTGTCACATTAGCCACAGCAATTGTGCTTAAATGTTGTCGTCGTCTTCTGCCCTTACTCAGTCGTCATCATTTGTGCCGCTAACCAGATTATACCCCAATTGCGACACCGCGGTCCAGAGCAGGGAGGCGCAGGCTGATGCTGTAAGAGTAGTTAAACAAAGGGAAAGGCCGCACCACCACCAACTCAGCTCATGGCCAGAGCATTAACCACCATTGATTCTTCAGAGCAGCAATGCAGCCCTACACTCACTTACACACACACACACACACACACACACTGGCACACACATAAGTAATTTCTTTTATACGCTTTTAAAATGCACATCAGCGAGAAGTGAAACTTCTCTTCAGGCGAGCCCACATCGTTAATCAAATGCTGAAAGGACCAAGCAGCAAAACAAGTGCATGAACCACTGTGCAGTTGCAAAGAGAGAAAAAAAAGGGACTCCAATGCAAATGACTGGCAAATGTGTCTTGGGCATTAAGTCCTTCTGCCCATGTCCTGTCACTGAACTCACTTTTTTTCCACTATAAATAATCGAGTGGCATTTCCACATGCTGCGAAAGAGCTGACCGCGTCGTTTCAAGCATCTTGTCGCGCTTTTAAATGGACAAATTACGTAATTAATTACCGCCATATCGAGGAGGAATGAACGTATTTTAATGGCCATTCAGCCGCTGTCTGGCCACAGGGCCAAATGAAAAGAGAATTTTATGTAAATATAACAAAAGGTAAATTGTGTAAACAGCCACGACACAAGACCCAGCAAAAATCAACATTAAAATAGATATTAAAGTGAGAAATAAAATACTTAAATGAAAAATAAATATTTAGTTTTATTTGATTACAAGAATAAAATACAGGTAAAAACAGATTTCATATGCAATGTGTGCGATTTAAACATTTATGAACCTAGAGCCAAGTCGTTTAACTGAACATTATGCAAATTGAATTGCCACAAAGCACACTCAAAATATATATAAAAAACGATTGCTCTTTGATTTTTATGGACAAGTCAACAAAGTAAAGGCTTTCAAAAGCCAATCAGCAATTGCAAATGGTTGACAGAATGTCCCTTTCAATACACTTTCATAGTCATAATACACTTTTTGTTGAGCTCCTGCCCATTCTGTTATGGCTTTAATAAAATCAAAAGCCAATTGTGTATTGCCAATAAAAACAACAAAGAGACGAAGCGAGCGAAAGAGAGAGGGAAATGCATATAAAAGCATGGAAAACGTGTACGCATTTGTTGTAAAAACAAATCACAGCCTGTCAAATGTCTCTTGTTTTATTATTATTTTTAGCTCGAGAACTGGCTACGAAAATTGTATGAAAATATATGAAAAATTATGAAAACATATTGCAGCCTGGGAAAAAATCTTACAAGCTGGAAAATGACCAACCATTGAGGCTGACCGAAGTGCTCGTTTCTTAAGTAAATAAAGTTGTGAATGGAGATAGTTTTTGTGAAGAGAAAAGTGGTAGTTATTCCAGAATGGAATTGATATAGTTACATAAATACATATATATACTACGTTAATCTGCAAAATTTCTGATACCGAAGTGAAGATAGATATATAAAAAATTATTTTTAAAAATCTTTGTTTCGTTAGATTAGACTTTTCTTAGCCCACTCCTTGGACTTTTAATCACAATTTCATAAGGAAATATATACATATTTATTAAATATATTATTGAGAGCTCTATCTTGTGAGCATATAGATACAAATCAGAGATCTAAATGCGTATTTTATATATTTTTTTATGCATAAACTAAATATGTTTGATCATATATGAGAGTTACTCAGTTCGTAAAACTTGTTAGAGCAAAACTTGTACACCAGTTATTTACTTTATAGAGACACATATTACCTAAACTGTTGGCGTGAGCCCGGCTGCGTGACAAAGTTTAAAGTTTACGCTCATAATTATGTTAATCGAAGTCCGTAACATGAACTGCGTCCGGTTGTTGAGTTGTCGCCAGGCCTACAGCTCGGGGCAGGCAACAATCATAAGGCGCAGATGTCACACGATGTCGATGGCCGGACGACAGGTTCTGGCTGCACAGTTTGCCGACGCAATCTAAATGCAAATGGTTGGCTCAAAGGACCGTTTTTGTGCCCAAAAGGAGCCACAAAAGCCATAACCAAGAATCTGGCGCATAATGCAGCCGGCAAACGGGGCGGTAAATGAGTGGCCCAACTCATTTGATGTGTAGTTGTGCGTGTGTGTGTGTGTGTGTGTGTGTGTGTGTGTGTGTGTGTGTGTGTATGTATGTATGTATGTAAGTGTACTCGCTTTAGTGTTTGTGGTGGCCCATAAGTAAGTACAAAGGAGCATTTCGGCTGCGACGTCTGTTTCAGTTCCATCTCGACATTTGGCACAAAATTCATAAATGCTAATTTCAACACATTGTGCATACGTTACAAATATGAATATTTACCATAACTAGGCACGCACAGGCACATGCACAGCCAACACTTCGATTGCCTGCCTTCGAGGCTGGCAACAGCCGCAATGGCAGCCATAGACGCAGCCGTTGCCAGAATGCCTGCCCCGCCGGATTGCCACGCCTGCCTCGCCTGCTAGTCATCTTTATCGACAAAAGGTTTGCCATGGTTTTAGCTTTTAGCTGGGCTTGAGTTCGTTTCTGGTTTAATAAAAGCCCTTTGCAAAATGAAGCAATTGTATGTGTGTGTGTGTGTAAGTGTGTGTGTTTCAGTTTTCGAGCGCAGGCTGACGCTGGCTGGCTGGTTGACTGGTTGACTGGCTGGCTGGCTGGCTGAATGGCTCAAAGCCTCAAATGTATCTCGCAGCTACATTTGTAGCTCACTTGTCTGCCAACTGTGTGGGCTTGGCAAATATGCGTCAAATCACACAGACGCACTGTTTTTGAATACCAAATGGAGACTACAATCAAACACACACGCCCACTGAAACTAGTCAGTGCATAGGCATAGTCTATATTTGTCTACTTGATGCCTTAGATTGAGATTGGTTTTGCGCCTGGACGGTGTAATTGGTTGCAAGTGGCGAGCCACTTGTCTGCCAACATGTTCGCTCTCTCTCCCTCTCTCTCTCTCTACCTCTCTCTCTCACTTTGTCATAAATGAAAATTTTTCAATTGAAAGCCAAGCACTGGCCTGGGCAACATTATTAGTTTAAACTGGGCCTAATCGAAACAACTAATGAGTTTCCAATAGGCGTTAAAGTGGCCAATAAGTGCACTAATGAGAAAAAGCGGTTCTTAAGTACTGCCATATGCCACAGCACTCACGCCAGCAGCTGGCTAACCTCAACCCCAACCCTTATCTGTACACTCCCCCACTTGCCTGCAGATAATTTGAATTGCAAAATCTTTTGAAATTTGTGGCAACAACTTACACTCACGATTTGGCTGAGGAAGTGTCGAATCTGGCATCAGGCAGAAACCAGTTAACATGACAGACATCAAAGGGGCGTAGTTCACGAAAATGAAAGTATCTGTAGCCACAGTTCACTGCAGATTGACTTTTGCGCCTGGCCGGGTCAGAAGCCAAATGCAAATGAGCAACATGATGTTTCTAAGGGGGCGTAACGCCAGATATGCAAATGCTGTCTATAAATATTTAAAGCAAAATGTTGCAGCACATTTCGAAATTTTGTATCCCAAAAAAGAAACAAAACACAAAAGTACAAAATGCATTACATATTTTGGTGTATATGTAAGAGGAATGTTTTTCATTATGCTGCCAATAAAAGCAACAAATTTAGCACGCACATACATATGTCTATATGTATATGTATGTATGCAAGCGAGCAAAGTCGCGTGCATGTATTAAAAATATCTTGTAGATACTTTTGAACCAGAACCAACGGCAGCAGTAGCTGCCCCGCTGACTACGACGGGCTTTAGTAGCTCCAAGCAGTAATAGAAATCGGCTTTAGTAGGACGACGAAATAAAAAAAAAATAAGACGTTGGCTGTCCAACTGCTGTCGCCTTTCCCGCTGCCGTTGCCGTTGCTGTTGCCGCTGCCGTTGCTGTTGTTGGTGTTCTGCAAAAAATGTTTTTATTACATTTCGCGCTCGCGTATTTTGCGCTACTCACGAAATACTTGATGCCAACACAGCCGCAGCAACAAAGGCAGCGCTGAAAGCCAACTCAAAATAAATATCAAGCACTCGCTGCGGGTCGAAAGAGTGAGGTATAATTCCAGGCGCAGCTCAAGCCCGCGCAGCCCTCCCTTGGCCCACGCCCATGCCCTGCACTTGCTTCTGAGCCTTGGCAAGACGGCGCCGGCAGTCACACTCGCACTCAAAGCCGCGCGCATCAAAGCGTATTCACAAGTGGTCCTTTGCGCTTTACTGATTTCGCAAAGGCTAAAGGATATTTAGCAAGTCCTTCTTGCTTGTTTTCTTTTTTTTTCTCTCTTTTGCCTTCTGCAGTTACTGCGCTGCCACTAAAGGAGTTGTCTTGGAAACTTTTCTGCGAGCTACTCAAGTCGAGCTGCTCAAGTTATTGTTGTGCCCAAGAGCGCGGCGCGCAAAAAGAAAAACCCCATCAAAAATCTACGCGGAAAAATTAAAAATAGGAAATTGAGAAGCGAGCGGAAAAAAAGATTGGAATGAAACGAAACCAGATACTTGGAAATGCCTGCCTCGCGCTTGTCTTTGAGTAGCTGGCAAAACGGTTGAGCTTACAGCTAACAAAATGCCAATTTTGTATGCGTAAGATGTCTGAGGAATGGATGATGAAAGAAAAGCTTATTGATCATATAAAAATAAAAACAATAAAAAATGGGACTCTATGGCTTCAATCGTGACACTGCTAGAAGTGTTTGGCAGTTGTAAATTACTCTGCTCCTTTTCTTTCTTATTATAATATAAATCTATATATGATATATGTAAGCCAAGTATTCTACTTAAGACTAGAACTGTTTTATGCATGTAAGCGTGATCTGTGATCTGTGATCTTTGCCATCTGAAAATTTATCTGACCCCTTTATAGACCGTGTCTTCATAGTCTGATCCTTCAACGTCCGCTGCCTTACAGTCTGATGCTTTACAGTCTGCTCCTTTACAGTCTGAAACTTTATAGCCTGATTCTATATATACTATACTATCTATCTATTCATATTCTATCCTATCTTTACTTTCCCTATAACTATACTTATTTCATTTGTAAGCCTTAGTCGCTTTCTATCATCTTGAAGAAGATGCAATTCGGAATTGCAATCAAGCGTAAAGAAAACATTGTTCGGTTAACAAAAAGTCGTGGAATCTCTCAAAAAAAAAAGAAATAAAATAAAATAAAAAAAAAGAATAAGCACGCATTTAATAAAATGTTTGCCGTGCGCTTGCCTCTCTCCCACCACTCTCTCTGTCTCTCTCTATCTACCACTCTCGCGATATCAGCATGAGTTTGTGCGTTTTTTATGCATGCAGATTATGTTTTCATTAAATTATGGTAGCTATGGTTACTTTTATACAATCCAAAGCTACTTCAAACGCGAAAGCGCACGACCCCCATCGCCGACACCCAGTCCGGCTCCCTCTCCCCACCATGCCCCCACCGAGCACCCACTCCAAAGCGAAGCACAAAAAAAATATATATAACGCAAAGGAAAAGAATGCGCATAATAGAAAGTAATGTGTATCTGGCTGTGGGGCATGCGACGCAGCCGTGAGGGGGTGGCGGAGGGTGGCAGCTATACTCAGCATAACTAGTGCAAGAGTAGTCAAAGAAAATTGTAGTTTATTTTTATTGCATTTATTGTACGCTCGACTAGCTAGCAGTCATATATGTACACCCGCGGACATGCGTGCATTTGCATGCAGCGTGACATGTGCGAGTGAGTAAAAGCGGAAACGGAAGCCCGCCATCTTTTTGGCTCTAAATTTACACGTATGCGTTAGTGTGTGTGTAGTTTCCATTGTTGATGCTATTGCTATTGCTCTTGTTGTCGTTGTTGTTGTTGTGCTTTAGTAAGGCACGTACATTTATTACTTTTTGCACTCACACACATTGGAGACGCCGGCACATGCATGCAAAACGGTTTTCATTTTTTATTGCGAGAATGTAACGTGCCGCATGCGAATTACTTGCTTCTCTTGCCCCAATCTGTGGCACTGCCACTGGCTCTGCCTCTGCCTCTGCCCCCAGGCACCGATTCCGTTTCGTGCTCTGGCTTTTCGGCCTTTCGCCACGTTTAATGTTAACTTTTTCTTTTTTTTTTTTTTTTTTGTTCCTCTGCTGCGCAGAAAATATGAAAAATATTCGTAATAGAGTTGTTTGAAATGTACAATAAGCTTTCAAGTGGCTTCGGCGACTGCCAAGTGCCAGATGGCAGCCCTACCCAAAAACCCATATGCAAAATGGGAACGCCAGCAGCAATGAGCGCTGCTTAACTGCAGCATCTTTTCATTGTTAACGATCTGACAGTAGAGAAATGGGCTGAGATGAGATACCCATTGAAAAATAATGATAGCTAATGCATATGAATATGTATATGTGGCAAAAGGAAACGTAGAAATTAATCTTCAATTGAGTTGAGAATATTTTAAAAATATATAGCATACTTATCAGGGTTAGGGAGCCTGAAAAAGACCCGAATGATATCATAGGCCATGTTCTTTAGCTTTATCTGTATCTCTTTCTATCCCTTCTATCTTCATCTTCTATCTCTTTAGTTAGCGTGTCAGTCAGTCTATCATAATCTACATCGTTATCCTTCTTGCCATTCTGCAGTTACATATGAAGAATTTCACTGTCTGACGATGCGAGTGCCTGATATATATGCATTGCATGCAGCTATGGAAGAAGGTACTCGGGCTGCCAAAGGGGTGGCAGATGGAAAATTTTAATAATTTGTGCATCTTCCAACACTTTGAATAAAAATTGTTGCTTTGATGGTGGTGGCAGCAGCAGTGGCAGAGCAGCGTAACTAACAATAAAACTTTTTAGTGTGAAGCGCCAAAAGAGACGACAAAAAATATGGACACATATGAAGTCATAAAGTCATATTAACACGTACGAGTGCGCACAGGATATTAATGTGCAGCACACACACGAACACACACATACACCCATCATGGAGGGGCCGGCACCCAGTTTTTATGCGCCAAGTTGGCTGACTTCAATGTTAATATAATTTCAAATATTGCGGTTAATTTTTCGTACGTGCGAAGAGCGCAACGGAAATGAGTTGCAAACTTGTTGGCACAACAATAACTAGCCAGCATTTATTTATATTATATATGATACAAATATGTGAAATGCATTCCCAGTTCAACTGCAAAAAACTAATTTCGGCCATCGCCCCAAACCCACTTTCAAAAGTAGGCACAAACTTTATGAATTTCGCTAGTAGCAACTGCCAAATGGCAACCGCAGCGCTCAAATTGCAATAAACAAAACGGATATTGTTGCTGCCCCTATTCTACTTCTTTCTGTTGGGTAGGAACCGCAGCAGCTCTTCGCTGCTATCATACTGGCCAATACACAGCCACTTGACTCAGCCTTCGTGTTGGTCGTCGGCGCGTTGGAGCCCTTCAATGATTTTGGTCAATTGGATGACACCGAGACGCACTGACAAGAGTGCAAGCACACACACTCACCCACCCATGGGGGCACCCACATGTACGGGTTACATGGTCATAGCCACAACCGAACTGTTCCGGCTGCAGCGCCGCGGGGCTACTTATGGGACATGGATGTCGTTACCGATGTCGATGTCGATGCCGATGTCGATGCTGCTGCTGCTGCTGCTGCCGATGCCAATCGCCATGGCAATAAATTGCAGTGCGTCCAACGTCCGCTCACCAGCGGCATCCAACTCGAGTTGAAATTGGTCAAAAGTTTAACATATTTGCGTGTGTGCGGAGAGGGCTTTACGGTTTGAATTGCTGCATGCTGGACGCTGCAAGGGCGCACAGGGTTTAAGGGGCACATGCGACTCCGGCTGCTGCCGTTGGCCTTTTTGGCGCATTTTTTGGGTAAATAAACGAGCGGCTGCACAGTCGAGTGCCAGCCGCGGGCACATCCTGCCCGCCCGCCCGCCTGCCTGTTGGTTTGCTCTCATGGGCTCCGCTTATGAGTTTCGCTTTGTCGAGTGCCGGCGCCCAACTGCCAAAAACTGTTATTGCAATTGCAAAATGTTAATGCACATATTAAAGATAAACTAAGTATAGATACAAATAAATATATATATTATAAAAAAATAATAGATTTAACTATTTACCAAAGCAAACTTAAAACAACAAAAATTCAACAAGCTTTAAATAATAAATATATATATAAATATAACAATTAACAACTGTTGTTCGCACAATACTATTAAATATTTATGTATATATATATATTTACTGCTATTTAATATTATTCACATTCAACTTTTCTCTTCATTTATATATTTGCACTAAGTTATTAGCTAATAGATTCAACTAGCCTACACACTAATGCTTGGGCTATAATTAGATTCCATTATGACTGCGCCTCTATTTCGTAAGGAACGTTTTACATTAAGGCCTCAAGGCAACGGCAGCGCCTATCAACTAAATATACATATATATTCGAACATGGTATCAAGTTGAGTATTTGGTATTTGGTATTCGACTACAGATTTTAACGACTAACTAACTATATGCTATAAAGGCCACACACAACCGTGGTAAAGCATTGGGACAGCTTATAAGCTGATTTGGTATAGTTAACATGACTAGCGTTTCCGAGATTTTTCACTGAATAGATTTGGTTATATATATATGTCTGTATATATATGAGTACTTTGTAGCTTTTACTGTATGGCACAGACAGCGGAGGCGCCCGTATATTGATTATTCAGACGACGACGCATGCCCTCCAAGTAAATGTCGCGACTAAACAAGCCAGCAGCAAGGGGTATGCTAAAAAATAGAGATATTTGAATTATTGTTGCCTCCAACTATTTGGCAGCCACTCACGCATCGGTGCCAGCACGAATTAGTGTGCGAAACAAAGCCCACACTGGCTTGTGATCAGAAGTAGTTATAGACGGCACAGAATCGTAGAGCAAGCATTGGACGTACGGCTGTGTGGGCGTAGATACGCCCGGCACAGTGCTCTGTCGGCGTATTACTAATCCCTGCACCTGACGATATTTGTAGAGAATGCGATCCGTATAAGCAGGCGCACGCTGCTTAGAAGACGTATCGAAGTTCTGACTGCCAGGATCATACTGAAAGGGAACATACATAATTATATACTGCACGCTGACATCTCGCATCTTAAGCTTACCTTATAAGTGGGAGGAAATGTAATATTTGCCTCCATGAAGCCACGGAAAGCAGCGCCATCGGCCAGCACCGACGAGAGCTGATCCGTGTGCATGTAGCCATGTGGCAAATGCGAGGGTAGCGGAAATTTCGTATTCTGTATCCACTCGAGTAGCTTCTCACGTGGCTCGCCCAGCCGAAAGTTCAGATCGCCACACCAGAACACATTGTCGAAGTTCTGCGTAACATCCTTGTTCTTGTGGCGCATGTTTGGCAGATTTTTGGGCAGATCCAATGCATTTATAATGCGCTTGACATCGGACACACGTTCCTTCACCTTCTGCTGGTGTGCGGTTAAATGGGAAGTCACAAACAGCATGGAGGTGCCAAACAGGCAAAACGATATGGCCACAGCGCCCTTAGTACGAAATGCCGATCCCGTGCGCACCGACATCGAAGCATCCTCTGGCGCCGAACAGTACCAAATGAGATCACGCCGCATGTAGACAGCCAAATGAAGTGTGCCAAGTGTCGTCGAATGGAAAAGCACATGCGACGGACCCAACGTCTCCTGCAGCGTGACTTCCCATTCAAAGCGATCCGGACTGGACTCCTGAGTGCCCATAACAACCAGGTCGGGCACATGTTCCACATTGGAAGGTAACACAAAATCGTTCATTTGTCTAAAATTGATAGAAATTGATATATATGGAAATATAGTCTATTCCGATGCCCACTCACTTGGGTGGACTGTGGCCATTCATGTTCCAGGTGCCTACGAATATGGTGACCTCCTTTTGGGGCAGCACGCGACTCAGTTCGCTTGGGCCCAGCAACGAGGATGACCCTAGTCGTCCATCCAGATAGCTACGCTCGCGTGCCTTGTCCGCTGGTATGAGATTCAATGCCTGCGCTGCCATCAAAGCCTGGCGAGCCAAATTGGATCCAGATCCTTGGCGATGCAGCGTCATGTTCTCGTGCGACATGAAACGCATACCAGGCGCCTCTTGGATGACAGCGTCGAGTGTATCCGGCTGTGTGGCAATGTTCGGCGAGGACATGTGCTGCGGCGTTGTGGCACGCTTCAATGTTTCCGCACTCTCCTCCGGATGTAGCGGCGGCAACTCCTGACCAGGTGGAAACAACTTGAGACGCAGCCGTGAACGACAAGCAGACACAGCGATGGGTCGTATGGGCGCCCGATTTACTGTGTCGCTCTTGTTGGACGAACTGGATGGGGAGTAGTGCAAGTGGTGATGCGTGGAGCCGATGGCACTTGCACCGCTTTGCCCAAAGAAAGTTTTGCTAGCCACTGGAGATTCGGGTGCACTGGCGCACTCGCTGGATGGCCGCGGGCGCTGTGTGGACGGGAGCTGATACGAAGCAGCTCCTTCGCTTGAATGCGAATTCAACGAACCCGAATTATCCATCATGCTCCAGCTGAGCGACAGATTGTCGCGCCGCAGCACGTTGCTGGCATTGACCACGGCATCAGGTATCGAGTTATAACGCACAGAAACCGGCGGCGTCATGGGCTTTTTCTCTGCCTTGCAGCACAGGCTGAACTGATGGCTAAATCGATTGTGATTAGGCGAACGCTTCTTGGGCGACTTGCGACGCATGACGACATCCGCACCGCCATCGCTTTGGGAGCCCGCATCGCTGTAGCGATGTGTGTGCCCTTTGCTCTTGGACGTAGGATTGCCGCGTCTATGGAAGCTGATTAGTCCACTGTGCGATTTATCCAGCATCTGCGTGGCATTGCAATTGACGGCGTTGGCGGGCAACGTTTGACTCTTGTGATTGTTGCTCGACTCCGCCGAGCATTTGGCAAAACTGACATCGTATTGCCCACAGGCAGACGTTGGCCGTCGTTGAGAACTTGGTGAGTCAGGTGTTACAGGATGTGGCTCCACCTTGCTGGGCCGTTTGCTTAACAGTCCGAACAAGGTGCTGCCAGTCTTTTGTGCGCTGCGTGGACTGCTGGTAATGCGCTCCTCACTGCCAGCTCCACTTTGCTGCATGATTTACAACTATTTGGATGCAGCGAGGTAAATAAGTTTATGTTCGAGTTGTGTTTGTAGGGGGATCCTAGGTGTTAGCTGCTCAGGCAAGTCTTTGCAGGTGTAATACTGTGCTTCATCAGCTCTTATCACATGTTTACAATTGTGCTTCGATTGTGTTTACATTTAGCGTTTCAAATTTAGCCTCTCTTGTGCGTATGA
This sequence comes from Drosophila nigricruria, assembly GCA_037075265.1. NCBI lineage: Eukaryota > Metazoa > Arthropoda > Insecta > Diptera > Drosophilidae > Drosophila > Drosophila nigricruria. Next base: position 8,406,970 of record JBAMCI010000227.1, on the reverse strand, counting down.
GCTGTATCGAAAGTCTGACTACAATTTGTATGGGCTGCACTTCCATATGTGTGCTATGCTCAGCCCATGATGAGCAACGAACTGTGCTGTGCCTTTACCTGCAAATATGTTGAGACTTTTATAATTACTTTTCTTTTTATAGCTAGCCATGCACGCAGCTCACCTGTGATTTAGACTTGTGCGACTTGCCCTGGTCATAAAAAAACCACAATTTGCAGGATCAGCTGTGTGGGCGAAGACGAAATGGAAATGGAAAAAAATCAATATGTGTATATAAAGTGTAAGCACATATCGTAATAAAAAAGCTGTCGCGGAGCAAAACACTTAAATTCCACCCTGCCCGCTTGCTTCGGCGTTGCCCACAGCAATGCTTGGGGCGCCAACAGAGACGTAGGCAAAGGCAGCTGAGAGGGGGATGAGCGTGCACATAGCATTCAAAAGGGGGGTGGAACAAAGAGAACTATATAACGACGACGTAACGAAATTGGCATCTGCAAAGCCAGAGCATGCTGCGATGTTGCGGCTGTGACGTCCGCCCACGCACAATGAAAGCGCAAATAAAAAAATAAATAATACAGAAAAAAAAACGACTGCTGGCGACATCACTTGATTTGTGCGCCGGTGCGCTCTTATGCTGGGATTTATAATTAGCAGCCTATTGTTGCCGCCAAACGTACGCGCGCAGTGTCTTTGCCTTGAACGCCTATGAGGCGAGGCGTCTGGCGGAGTCTCGGCCAATAGCAATATAAAACAACAACAATGGCAGCAGCAGCAGCCAGAGCACACACTTTTTGTCACAAGTTTTTTCAAGTTCAGGTTCAGGTTCAGGCACTCTGCTGCATTGACATCACTTTATTTCACGACCTTGTACCTCTTAGCACATTTTATGCCCGTTCGGTGTCCGCAATCACTAAAGCAAAATAAATATTGTTTATTTGCCTAAGTTACTCGATACTACGACAGTCAGTTACTCGATTTTAGATTAACAAAAACTTGTATATCGTTTATCGCGCTTACAGACTCAACATTGCGTTAACATAAATATGTTAATTTCATACATAATGTTCAAATTCTGTTTAAAAATGCGGAAGTCGTACCTAAAAAGTTTACTTCTTGGTCTACAAAGTTGTATCAAGAAGTAAAGCTCTTAGCTTATTAACTATTTTATTAGTACACAGATAATGTTGCATTTTGATTCATAATTTTAAGCTTATTGAAGAAGTAAACAAATCGAACAGCTGACCGCATTTATTTCAAAAAGAATATGGTCACACTTTTCAATCACTTATGAATATATCGATACTTAGCGATAAGTTATTCGCATGTTCGATATAAGCACGTATCGTTACAATAAAAGCGCATCCAGCACTAGCGAGACCTGCATTCGTATTTTGCACATTCGGCGGGCTGAACCTAAGACAATTTCGCCATGGCTGCCCAGACAATACTTTTTGACTTTACACTGGATGCTGGAAAAACGGCGACATCAATACAGCGCCAAGAGGTGGCGCGTATTGTTCGCAACGAGCTAGAACATGTGTTTACCCAATTGGAACTTGCCTATTCTATGGAATCCATGGATAATGGATACTTTTCGGTGCTGCACGAGAATAAGGAGACTATTATAACGTGCCGCATCTTTCAGCAGGGTTTGTTAACCATCAATGTGGAATATTACTTGGCTGCCGGCAAGGAACCAGTTCTATCCTTAGATGTATGTATGTATAAAATACACATTACAGTTATTTTATGAAACACACTCACACACACACATTGATATATGCAAAAAAATTTTTTTTGGCACCTACACGTGTGAAAGTAAAACTCACGAACACAGACATACAGTTAGGCTGCGACTAGCTGTTAAGTGTTTGTGTGTGTGTGTGTGTGTGTGTGTGTGTGTGTGTGTGTGAATAGCGGAAAAGGGTTTACAGCGGTAACGGGAAGTGAAATTGATTTTTCGTTACTGTGTGTGTGCGAGGCCCCTTGGCGGGGGTGTGTCTCATGCACTTGACCGTTTTTTTTTCCGTTAACATTGTTTTTGCACTCTTCAAAAGTGGAAGTGGGAGTGGGATGGGTGAGGAGATGGTCGCATCGTATTTCAAGGCATTCGAGCTACATGCGGCCAAGACCTTAAAAAGTAACTGTGTATGTGTATAGATTTCACTTGTGACTATTATATCATAGCGGGTCTCTGTTTGATAGGGTATTAAAAGGTATATATATTACTTTAAATTTGGATTTACTTAGTGACTTCCATTGCCTTGCTTTAATTTCATTATCACTTATGTATAAGTCTCTGTGTAGAGAGCTTTTGGGTTAGCTTTGGTTAGGGTATGCGTGAATCGGACCGGTAGCTAGCTAGCATGATTTCTCTCCCGCTCTCGCTCTCTCCACTCTCTCTTCGTAGCACGTGGGTGCAGGTTTGAGTAAATGCGGGAATTCTTGAAATGATTTCTATGCGCTCTGCACTGACCAGCTGCGTTTCTCAGTAAACTTTGCTATTGTTTATGTTTATAGTGAACTAAAGCAGACTAACAACTGTGTATCGACTGTTGGTCTAGCCGGCAATTGGCGCTTATCGTATTAACTTTACTTTCGACTAAAGAAACACATATTATATTATAATATATATATAAACTTGCACTTGTCTAAGGAATACTTACCATTTTCGTATGAATCTACAATCTAAGCTATAAATAGTTGTTTGCGGGGCTGGCTATAAACATACGCAAATAAATACATATATAGATATATATATATATATGTATGTAAATTCCACACTAACAAGGGCTGCTTGAAAAGTTTGTGGAATGACAATTTCTTTTACTATTATGTATTTTATTGTTTTCCTTTGATTTGCTTAACTAATTTACTTCATCACAGCATTTACATTTGCAATTTATATGCTTAGATATATACCCAGTAGGTAAATAATATTTAGGAACTTAAACAAGAAACATTACAATTGCAGACAATGCGTACAATGGAGCTTATTCTACGTCAGAAATTAGATTCCGATCGATCCAAGTATTTACCGCCGATAAAACGTGGTGGATATATTGACATATACATGACTAGCTCAGGTTGGTCAACTATATATATTATTTAAACAAAACAAAAACCAAATAAGTTTAGTTTTTTTGCTAGTTCTATATACAGTATCAAAGAGTTTCGCAATCCTTGTATTTACTCGTATATATATCTTCCTATTCCGAATTCTCTCTTCAAAATCAATTGCCAAAAACTTGCAACCCAAGCAGAGCAAACAAAAAAAAACAATAATCAAACCAAATTTCTGTTCACTTTATATATCAATTCGACAAATATATATATATAGATTCATATTCATCAACTATTTGGTTGCACGGGCCCTAGCCATTCTCTAGTATGGCTCTATAAATTCGCAAACGGCTTGTCAGTCACTCACACTACAAACGTTTCTCGTTTTCGTTCATTGTAGCCCCCACAACATCCATGTAATATATACAAAATATATCAATTGGTTTGCTACCTTAGCTTACCTATAGCAATTGCCTTCTAATTTCGGCAGTTCTTGCATGTTTGTTCCGTCGTGCTAGAAATCCAATTCAAACCGATAAAAAAAAAACAAAATGAAAATAAAATAAAAATAAACAACGTATTATTTGTATTATTTGAAGAATTCTTAATTATTTATGATTTCTTTTCTATAAACTCTTTTTTATTTTCATATCCATGAATACACACAAACGAAACCTACAACGATGTCTTTGGTCTTCTCTTCATCATCATCACCATTATCATCATTATCACCTATAATCATCATCTATGACAATCTCTTACAACCATGATCAAAATTTCTTCAATTATAATTGTAAACCAAATTAAATTGTACGTACGCCCAATGCACCTGTGTCACCTGCCCCGCTCGCTCGCTCTCATGGTACTACTACAACTACTACAACAACAACAACAATTACCACCATGTACATTAACTACTCCACAACTGAGCAGATGGGCAAACGCTTGGAAAATGCCCTAGCTAAAAATTTGCAAGCCCTTTCGGGTCAAAAGATACCAACATTGAAGCGCGGCGATGTCGCCAGGTATTATCCATCCTCAGGTAACGTATACCGTATACTCTCTATTATCATAATAAAACAAAAACTATAGAAGCTAAATCATAAGTCATAAGTAGTTGAAAGCAACTTTCGCACTGCGTACAGATACATGATAAAAGCACAAAGCATGTTGCATACTTACATTTGAAATTCGACTAATTTACTTTGGAGTAATTCTTATTATTTTTGGTCTTTTATTGAACATCTATCTGTTCACTTCTCTGTCTATCTATATGATTTGTAATTTAGTTTGTTTAATGATTTATCTGTTTTTATTTCAGTTAATTTTGATGCATGTATGTAATTCTGTATATATAGGATCTCTAGGGTATTCGATTGCAGTTTTTGTGAATAGTTTGCAGCCTTAATCTATATTGTATTTAATCCTTGTAAACTTTTGAATTGAATTGATTCGCAGATGAGCGCATTATTGAATACGATATTGATACCCTTGTGTATGAGGCTCGTTCGCCGTTCCAGAAGATTCAAATCCTGCACTCCAAGACGCTGGGCAATATGCTAATTTTAGACGAGCTGCAGAGTAAGTTGCACACATGCACACGGTGGTGCGGTGGCACGGTGGCACGTTAATTTACAACCCCTGCATAGCCTGCGGACCATGCCACACAGATCAAATTAAGGTCAAGGCCTACTTGGTGCACGTCACGTGTCGCTGTTGCTGTCGAGCTGAAATAAAATCAATTGTTAATGGCTGCTAATGTATTGCTATTGCAGATATTGCCGAATCGGATTTGATCTATACGGAAACCCTAATGGGCCGCGGCGTTGAGAACTACGAGGGCAAGGAGATATGTATACTCGGCGGTGGAGATGGCGCTCTGCTCTATGAGCTGCTCAAGGAGAACCCCAAGCATGTGGTCATGCTCGAAATTGATGAGCTTGTCATGCAGGCTTGCAACAAGTATTTGAATAGCATTTGTGGCGATGTGTTGGAGAAACGCAAAACCGATCAATACGAGATCATAGTGGGCGACTGTGTGGACTACATGAAAAAGTTCATTGCGGAAGGGCGCAAGTTTGACTATGTGTTTGGAGATCTAACTGATATACCCATTTCGGATGCACCTATTGGCGAGTGCTGGGACTTTATACGCACCATCTTTGAGCACTCGTTCCAGCTGCTTAAGCCAGATGGCAAATATTTGACTCATGGCAATGGCTCGAGCTGCTTGGAATCGTTGCAGTTGTTCGAGGATCAGCTACGTTTGCTTAAGCCGAAGGTTAAATTTACTACAACCAAAGCTTTTGTGCCGTCTTTCATGGAAGAATGGCTCTTCTATCAAGTAACTTTCGCTTGACCAGCTCAAATTGAAGCAGTTATGCGACGACTACAAGCACCACACTTACAGCTAACAAGTAGTACGAACTCAAAAACAACAACAACAGCAACAATAACATCCACATCGTGTCTCCGAAATGCTACATCCAGCACGCAACTTGTTCTCACACCCGCAATGCAAATCAATCCACTTGAGCTCAGCACCAAGGAGCCGCTGTTACTGCACAGCTACACCGTGATATTGCATGCTGCCAAGACGCAGCAGCTGCCACAGAATCTATACAACAATATTGTGCCCCTCAAGAAGCAACGCAAGAAGCGTGTGCACTACCACCATGCCCTGGTTTCCTAGTGGAGGCTATCCAAATGTAACCAAAAAGACAAAGAAACTACTTAGCATCACTAAAAGCACCCAAAACAATAAAAGAACAAAATAGACTTCCAAGGGCTGTAACTAGCATCTGATAACCAAACCAAAAACAAATATTTAAAGTCCAATTGATATATAATTTAAGTTAGGATTTAGTTGTGTTTTACGTTCATTGATTTTAAAACTAAAACTAAGTCAGGCTCAAAGGCGAGAAGGCAAGAAGACGCGAACAACATGTGTTATGTATTTATTTGTGCTTATTTAACATTATAATTAATGTCTAGTATTTTCATAAACATACATAATATACTTATATATATAATTAGAATTCATGTATTTAATTTGCAATTAGGCGCACTCAAAGCGTGTTTATGAGAAATTGAGTGTTAGGAGTGTAGCAGATGGCTGATGTCACTTGATATGTTTGAATAAAAACAATAATAAAATGTCGTACGCAAAATAAACTATTGATTTTATTTTTATATATAATTATAAGCTCTCAGGCTGCGGGTGTTTAGCAAACAGAAATTCATTTTAAATTTTCAATTTGCCGCGCTTTAGTCACGCAACTAAATTAATCGAAACAGTATCGATAAGAATTAAGTGCAACAATCGATTGGTCAACGTGCGCGTTCCACTCTTCAGTGCAAAGTAAAATTTCATTCATAAGACGTGCACCGCTGTCGCGGAACAAATTAAAGTGAAAATGGATCGCAAACTGCATAGTGCTATACATCATCCGACGCTGCGACTGCTACAGGAGTCGGGCTGTGAAATATTGCCATACAACCTGATGTATCCGGTGTTCATAATCAGCAACGACGATGAGGTACAGCCCATTGCTAGCATGCCGGGCATATCGCGCTACGGGCTGAACCGATTACGCGAGCACTTGGAGCCCCTAGTTAAAAAAGGCTTGACCTCTGTGCTGCTCTTCGGCGTGGTGGAAAGTGAACACAAGGATGATCAAGCCACAAACGCTGACTCGAGTGTGAATCCCGTGGTGCTGGCGCTGCCCAAGCTGCGAGAATGGTTTCCCACTCTGCTGCTGGCATGTGACGTGTGCATCTGTCCGTATGCGTCACATGGCCACTGCGGTCTGCTGGGCGACAATGGCCTGGAGAACGAGCCGAGCATAAAGCGCATAGCGGAGATATCCGTGGCCTATGGCAAGGCTGGCGCCCATGTCGTCGCCCCCTCGGACATGATGGACAACCGCGTACGGGCCATTAAGCAGGCTCTGGTGGACGCTGGACTCACCAGCGTTTCGCTGCTGGCCTACTCGGCCAAGTTTGCATCCAATTTCTACGGTCCCTTCAGGGAGGCAGCGCAGTCGGCGCCCGCCTTTGGCGACCGTCGTTGCTATCAGCTGCCCAGTGGCTCTCGGAACCTGGCCATGCGAGCGGTGCAGCGCGATGTCAGTGAAGGCGCCGACATGCTGATGGTTAAGCCCGGCATGCCGTACCTGGACATACTGCGTCAGACCAAGGACACCTATCCATACCATACCCTGTACGTCTACCAGGTGTCGGGGGAGTATGCCATGCTCTGTCATGCGGCGAAGGCGGGTGCCTTTCCGCTCCGCGAAGCCGTGCTGGAGGCAATGAAGGGCTTCCGGCGTGCAGGCGCCGACTGTATTATAACCTACTTCACGCCCTATATGCTGGACATCATCAGCAACTCCGCTTAGGTCAAGATGAGACTACCTCCATGTAAATCTCACTCTCTCTCTGTTTCAAGTGTACTTAAATGGGATCAGGAAAAGTTTAGTTCTTAAGTCAAAAGCGTGCAAATATTAGTAATAATCGCAATTTAAGACTTGATTTCTGTTTAAACTTCAGATTTTAGCTAATCACGATGACAATTTCATTAACTTATTCATTGCTCTACACACACACATAGACAATAAGCTACATTGTATACTATTCAGCATTCAATATGCTTATCAGCCGAGCATATTTGGAAGGCAAATGCAACCCAACCCCATTTCGAGGCGTCGAGTGTTTCCAACTTTGGCATTTCAATTGAACGCAATCAGCGTGACGCGTTCCCCAACTAAATGTTGAAATACATACAGTGAAGGCTCGCTAATGTAAACTGTCACAAATTCGACACAAACTACGATTTAAGTTTTACTTTAGATAAACGTTTTTTTTTATTCATATTTGTTTTTAAACACTTTGAAATATATATAAATAATTATTTTATATTGTTTAGCAAGTGAATTAAATTGATATTAAATAAATGTGTAAAACTATTTAATGCTTCGAAATCTATGACAAAATGTCAAGCTATATAGAACAGCGTCGTTATATTTAGCGAGTGACTACTGTATTGTGCTTCAACCGGTTAATGCGTATTTTTGGGCTGAAGACATGTGAAATGCGTTGCGATTTCACTCTAATGAAATATACAAATTGTGACAACGAAATTGGCCTAAATCTTAGGTGCTAAACTTAAGGGTGTATTGTAAGATATAGTGCGAATCTTAAGTCTTGGAATGTGATGTCAAAATCACAAAATAAAGTGCATTTAGCAGAGCTCAGGCTAAACTTTTAAGTACATGAAACAGTTTCTTTTTCGGGGGGTACATATTTAGATCTTAAATGCATAGATTTGGACCACAGAAGCCGTGTAAGATGTGAGCGTAATGCCAGTTAAGGAAACTACAGATATAGATACAGATACTATATATATATGCTATATGTATATCAGTGAAATACTGTGAAACTCTTTGTGCCTTAGTTGCTTTCGCTGTTGTGGATTTTGCTGTGCTCGAGTATGTCCGTATTTTGCATGGGCTCCAAGTCCGTTTCGGATATAATCTCTGCCAGCCACTGCTCGATTTGCACCGGATGAAAGGAGTCCTCGTCGCCGCTGTTGGCCTCCAGAATAATTTTCAAATTCTCAAAGTTCTTCAAGACCAAACGCTTGCCCGGCTGCAGCTGCGACGACAATGTTGTCTTGCTGGCCTCGCTGCACTGCGTGCTGGAGACATGGACCGGCCCGTCTCCTTGACTTGAGTCAGCTGCAACTGTAGTCGGCTGCACTGCATCGCTGCTTGTGACTGTTGCCGCTGCTGCTGCGGCTGCTGCTGCTTCCTTTGCGGCTTCATATGTGCGCGTTGGCTTCTGCTTTAGACTCTTTTTGATTTCGTTTAGCAAGCGATTGTAAAAGTCGCAGGTGACGTCATGCGTGTCCGTTGAGGTGGGCTGGGTGGGCGTGCTCTCCACACTCTCAGAGTGCGGCTCCCTCTTGACTTTAGGTGGCTCCTCTTTACCCTCCATTCTCTTAATGCCCTTCTGCTTTTTGGACTGCGAGCGAGAGCTCGCATTGCTCGAGTAGTTGGAGCTGGTGGGCGTGCAACTGGATAGTTCGGTGGCGGTGCTGCTCGAGTCCGCTGAGAGCGTCTGATGCAGCTTTGTGTGAGCTGCAGCCGCTGCAGCGCCATCGGTTAGGGGAAGATCAGCGCTGACAGCATCCTCGCTGGCACAGTTGATGGTGAGACTGGCGATGTTGCGCAGATTGATGGTGCCATTGCAATTGTTGATTGTAATCTTTGGTTTGAAGCGGGGTTTGCGCGTCTTGGGCTTTTGTTTGCCAGACGGCTGGTCGGGGCAGCTGCGTCCCAGGCTGGACACCGCGTCGGCTATGGACGATTCCAGCTCGTCGTCCAGCTCCTCTAGATTAAGCGGCGGCACATATGTCTCGCGCTTAACTTTGGCTCGACGTATGAGATCTTTGGCTTCCTGCAAGGTGATGTTGATGATGGAACGCTTGGCGTTGTCCTCGAGCAGCGCCTTGTTGCGCGAAAAGTCCACCACAATGGCCTCTGGCTGCACCTCATCACTCAGATTGTAGTAGTTGCTGCTGTCCACCCGATCCTCCAGGCATTTGTACATCGTCTCATGGTCATCCATGGGCTCAATGTAGTCCTCGTTGCGCAGTCCTGCCGTTCGGTTGTCCTGCGACCTGTGCAGCGCCAGCTGCATATTGCTATCCAGCTGGAACTGGCCAAAACTCCGAATAGCCGCCAGCAGCTTCTCCTCCTCGTCGTCATCGCCCGTCACGAATCGAACTTCGCACTTTTCTTTGTCGTTTTCCGTATCATATTCTATGTAAACGGGCGCCGATTGCTCCCGCTGGGTATTTGCAATTACCTCCAGTTGGCGTAGCAGCAATTTCTCGCGCATATGTAATGCAGCACGGATTTCGCTGAATTTCTGCTGCACATTTGTTTTTACCTAAACAAAAAAATACGCATTAAAAAATCTGCTAAATTTCTGTAATAGACCCAAAACATTTGCTTTGTAACTTTACCTCATCCAGAAGCTGATCCATGTTGGCTTTCATTACATTCGCTCTATTGTGTGCTAAATGAAAAACATTTTTATCAATTTTCTTTAAGGGTAAATGAAAAATATGCAAATTCTGTTTCTGTTTGATCGAATTAGTGGAGCGGCGAATAACGAACATATGTTGCGCGGCGAAAAATACCAACGATTAGCTATCGATAAATGACTGGCCGTTTTCGCCGTACTCATTTGCAGTGTAAATATTGGCGCCAAGCAAATGAAAACAGATATATCGAAATGTAATAAGAAACATATCGAAACAAAATTGTTTGTTATCGTCATTGACAGGCGCGCATCTCTAATGTCAATTTGCCTTTTCCAGGAAGTGCTTGCTGTTAATAACAGTCAGTCTGCTACTTTTGGCCGTCGTGATTTCTAGGCGCGGATAAATTTTTGTTGATCGCTCAATTTGCGCTAAATTCGAAAACAAGATTTCAAGAATATATTTACGAGTTTTTGACAATACGTCCGACATCGACAATAAAACAATAAACACTATAAAAAAAAAAATATTAATAAGAAGAAGCTTACGCTGTGCAGCAGCCGACGCCGCTAGCGTCGCATCACATTATTGTAATTATAATTGTTCTGTTCTCATAATTAGTGTCAATTTTGAGTTTTTGTTTGAATTCTGCATTGTACATTTGTTTATATAAAAGCAACACTCGCCGCAGTGAATCATAGGCATCGAGCGCTCAGCGCTGGCTGCCGTGTTTTGTTGTTGTTGCTGCTGTTGTTGCTTGCCTCGCACAACTAATCTAAAATAGTGTCAGTGTGTGTGTGCGTGCGTGTCTCTCTGTGTGTGTGTGTGTGTGTGTTGTGTCTTGTTTGTGTTTGCCAACGTGTTTTTGTTTTTCTTTTGACTTTGTACGCATACACGTAGTCTCTGAAACAAAATACATAAAAACAATTCACTTAAAAATTGATTGTGCACGTCAATTGTAACAATTGTACAAATGCAACAACAGCAATAACCACAACAGCAACAACAGCATAACAGCGCCAGCAACGTGGAGTGCAAAGACATAAAACACAAAGGCAAATATCAAAAACAAAAAGAATGAGAGAGAGCGCGCGAGCGAGAGAGCGCGAACTGTGTCAATGCGGCAACAGCAGCAATGACGCCAAAAACTTGAGAAATATATATATATATATAGATATATTCCAGACAGGCTATTAAACAAATGAAGCTATTTCTTTATTTAAATAAAGTCGCTTTAACTATTTTTAATTGGATTTGTGCGACATTTGACATCGCTACGTCGTTATGCCTACGTTCGGCGTAACGTCAACGTCAACTCTTTTTTTTTTTTTTGTGTGCTTCGCTATGTCTGCGTTTTTATTGTTGTCTGTTGTCTTTACATTTCTGTTGCCTTTGCATGAGTGTGCGAGCGAGACAGTGATATCAATTGTATTTGTTTTTGCTTCGTGACTAGATTTTGAGTTTAGTATTTGAATATGATTTGCTAGCAAAAGAAATTCAAATAAATATGCATTAAATCTAGGCTTTCTTGTGGCTCCGGCTTACCGGTTTCGGTTTCAGTTTCGGTTTCCATTTGCCCGCATTGCAGCGCTTGTTTATCTATGCCTTTATTACATACAAAAAGAAGAAAAAAAAACCTGTTTAGCTCGACGTAAACTTTGTAGTTGTACGTTTTAAATAAAAATTACCTCATTTCACACATTGTGGCTTTTCATAAAATTTACCTGTCTGCCAGCCTGCCCGCCTGTCCGCCTCTTTATCAAATTTTAAACTAATATTCTCTGTTTATGTTTGCAGCAAAACTTTTTCGATTCAAAAGTGAAATGTTTTACAAACATCAACAAAAAGTGTCGCGTATCAAATTTAATTAACGTATTCATTATTCGCCCGCACTCTCACACACACACACACACAAACAAACCTGTTACATATTTAAATTCGCAATTCAAAATTCGCGTGTTTCCATTAAAAATAAATAAGAAAAGTGTTTCGGGGTCAATGCTGTTTATTTATTGTGGTTGCGAGCGAGAGATAGATAGATAGAGGGAGAGAGAAAAACAGAAACTACGCAAAGCAAACGTAAGTTAAGAGTTTTCTTATTGTTATTTAATTGTTAATTCACACGTTTCAGCAGACTAAAGCGTGAGACGACGTAGATAGCTGCGAGCAGCTCAGAGTTAGCAGATCATAAATTAAATACTCATTTAGTTCAAATATGAAATAGAAATGAATTACGTGCCAGTAGGAGTGGTTCTGAGTGGGTCCATCATGTAGTTAGACTCAAGCCCATATAAAGCTTTCACATTGTTGTTCATTTTGTAGTTTATAACTGCGATATTCATGATCATGTTATGCATTTTTTTATAACTTATTAGAGTTATTTTATAACTTATTAGAGTTATGTATTTAATATTGATTGAGTATATTTAAAATTAATTTTTAGTAATTTTTAAAAATTTATTTATATATTTATTTTTGGAAATTAAAAAAATATATATCTTGAAAAATTAATTTTTTTATAGTATTTATAAGTTTATTTTTGGAAATTGAAAAAAAAAAATATAAATTATATATTTGTATATTTATTTTTGGAAACTAAAAAAATATATAAACTTTCTTTTTTTTTATATTATTATCAATCAATTAGTAGTTATATTTATAGATACTTAAAGTACATTTTTAATCTATTATGAATATTATTATATGAAAACCTTTTGAGAAAACCTCAATTTTAACTCAATTTCAAGGTCGTGATCCCTATTGCTTACTTTGTTCCGATATTTTGCATTTGATTCTGCTTTAGTTATTTAAATTCTTTACATATTTTATGTCTGAGTTTCTTCAAATTGAGTCAGAATAGCGCGAGCTATCGAAAGTGTTAACTCGCCCTATACATATTTAGAGCCCACATATCATATTTCATACCTCTAGCTCATGTAGGTTATGCCCACATAATCAGTGATTAAAATGTATAAATAAATATTTGACAAACTAGCCAATGAAAATTGCAATTTATTTCACACTCACCACAAGCTAAACTGTCAAAATAATTATATATTTACAAAGTTAAATGTCCGAAAACTGAGCAAACATAAACTTGGCAATTACAAATTTAATTAAGCCGCTTTTGACATTAATTAACACCTAATAAAGTGCTCAATAGTAATTGCGTTTTTATTTTTCCAGTTGAAAAGTTTCCCTTGATTTGAGTGTCAATTAATTAATTTGCTTTAATTGCAATGCAATTAATCACAAAGCAATGCAAGTGATATGACTAAATCTGGGATTTTGTATATTTATTTAAATTTGAGTTTTATCCATGTGGGACTCTGTAAACATAACTATTTGACTTTAATTAATACTAATTTGCGTTATGAGTGCGATTCGCAGTTCAGAAAGTTCCCATTGATTCGAATGCACATTTATATTAATATATATATATATATATATATATATTTATATCTGATAATTTGAATTGATATTCAGAGTTTGCAGTGTTGTGATTCGTGTGAATGTGGAAATTGCTTTGAGCGCAGAAAAAATAAATTGGAAAAACGCCTGCACAAATTCTAAACTGTAAATGCAAATAAACGAAATTGAGCACACAATAAAAAATAGATATATATATAGATATATATGTATTTTCGATATGCATTCACATTTATAAATGCATTTTTATTTTATATTTCTAGCAATAACTTTTGTGCACTCTTCCGTTTAACATGCTTTGTAAAGTGGCTTTCAAATGTTTTGCCAATTGCTGACTTTTGAACTTCTGACGTGTGAGCGTCGCCCTCTGGCTCAACCTCACCTCAGCCCACCTGCCCCGCCTCACCTGACCCTTTTCAATAAATTTGCATGACAAAGCCGCTTAGCCCAAGTGCTGTTAGCATATTTCAGTTTATATTCATGTTAGATAGTTGCCTAGACAAATACAAAATTGCCAAAATAAATACGAAAAAAAAAGTAGAAAAATATATTTTGTGTTCCATTGATGTATTTGCTCAATATATATAGGGAAACGGTATGCATAGCGTGCGTAAATATTTATACATGAAAACTTTGATCGTTATTTAAGCCAATACGTAATTCAAATATGCATTTATATATAAGTTTTTATTAGTAATACGCAAACGATTCATTGCCCGCAAGTAGCAAAATATTATTTATCATATATGAGTTATGAAGGTGATTAAAAAGAACAGGTTTATTTTTGACTTATTTATACGAGTGTGTGTCAGCTTTTACTTAATGCAGATTGAGTTTGCCTAACAGATGTCGGCGGTTTATATATATGCAAAGATTTCATAGCCCAAAGATAAGGAATTTCTATACTAACATATTCATTCTTTGTTATATATATATGATAGGCATGTTTCCCACTAATTAATTATATCAAATTCCAATTAACTAAACAATATTTTGACAACTCATTATATTTGCTTTTTTCATGAATATATAATTTCATCTCATTACTTTTACTTTGTTTTCTCGCTTTCGACCACTAAGTCGCCGTCATCTTCTGTTAATTTCTTTACTTGTCATTAAAACAATAACCAAATGACTCGCACAAATAAAAAAACATGAATTGTGGTTCCACGCAACACAAGGCTGGGGGGGTGGTGGTGTCTGTGTGGGGGGTGGGTCGCGCGTTTAGCCTGCAGCATTTTTGCTTGTTATCTGTTGCAATTAAATTTAATCACTTGCTCCAATTAGCAGTGCAACTGCGATAATTTCGTATGTTTGCGCTTAACGCAATTATGCGGCTATATCACGGCCGTTCTGAAACGCCAACAACAAGCCAGCCAGGCAGCAAGCCAACGAGCCAGCGAGCCACCCACAGCAGCTCCCTCCGCGCATAAACATCAAATCAAATTACATTGCTAATACGCCACGTTGCGCGCACCGAGATTCAGTTTCCAGAGTCAGCGCAAACGCATTCGTTGTGCAATTTGCTTGCATTTATTTACCCACTTTATGCTTGTCCCATAAATGGTCGAGCTTCGCGGCTAATGAGTGGCTCCAACTCCCTAACCTGGACCCAACCCTCATTCGTATTATTCGTCTTACTATTCGCTCTCTGGCTCTATGTTTAGAGCTTTGCACAATTTTTATTCAGTTGTCCTTTTATTTCTCCTTTTTTTGTTGGCTTTATTTTATTCGCGTGCTTCCGACCTGCCACTCAGCTCCAGCCGTGAGTCATGGCAGGGCAGTCCGCCTGCCTCGCCCCCTTTCCGTCTCCCGCCTCCCGCCCACTCAGCTGGCAATCCCCGTGCTCTGTTTTAGTGCTTGTGCATTATGAATTTTTTATAATTTCTTGCGTTTTTATTGGTCGTTTATTCGGCTGGTTATGTTTGGGTCGCTTAGTGCGTGTTTTCCTAGCTGCTCCTGTTTGCGTTTTGTTTTTTTTCTTCTTTTTTTTTATTATTTATGTTCCGTCGCCTGCGAGTGTTTGTAAACAGTTTAGGGCAATATCATTGCAAATGTTTTTATTGGACTGTTGGGACAATTTGGTGCCACACTGATCCTAAACACTTTGGGGCAGACAGCGACAGAATGTTCATTAAATTCACAATTTCAAATTATAATTGCTTAAAGTTGTAATTAAATTCAGACTGAAAGTCGGGCTCAACTTATAGAAATCAAGTGAAAATCTTGCGTTTATCTAAGCCTAATGTTTCCTAAGCCCCTGAGTATATATGTTTTGCCATTAATCTTACCTTCATTTGAGAATCTCAGCGTATTGACTTTTGAGCAATTGGGCTTAAGCCCGAAGACCATTTATAATAACGCAGTTATGACAAGGTGCTAATGGAACTGGCAACACTGTACGCCAAGCTGAGCGTGCCATACAAATGCCCCATGATTTATTAATAGCACAGGCTGCACACACACACACACACACACATACACCCATACATACAGACTCTGGCAATCCTGACTCAGATCTCAATGGGGGTCAATACGAAGTGAACCTAACGAACGAGGGGCACAGCGAGTAATCTTCTTAAAATGCAATTTGTTTTGTTGCAATCAACGATTTTTGATGATGACGTTCGACCAAGGACGATTGCCCACTAGCAGCTCCATCAACTTGATGATGACGTTATCGATGCTGATGACGATGAGGAGGATGTTGATCGAATGCGAGTTGAGTAACAATTTGCAGTATAGCCAAATAAATTGCTTGTTATTTCTACCCTTAACCCCACCAAACACAAAAAAAAAAAAGAAATGGGTAAAAAAATAGGAAACGGAACGAAAATAAAATTTGTAGCGTGCTTTTTGGGCTCCGTTTTTTTTACGTGCGCACCACTTGACTCAAATTGGTTGGCTGCCACTCGTGATGCATGGCCATGCCAATGCGGTTTGAGCGCTGCGACAGCCCTGACAGACAGATTGTCAGACGGACAGACAGCCAGCCGGCCAGGCAGCCAGCTAGCAAGCCGAGTGACCAACGGCGAGTGCAATGAATGAATCACAAGCTAAACGGGAGCTTTAGTGGGGGGGAGAGGGCGGTGTAAGGGGTTAGTAACAATGCACACACACATACACATACACATACACATACAGCTGACTCTTACAAAAGCGCAGCGCTTGCATTTTCGCGTGGCATGAGGCATGTGGCACGTCACTTGGGGGTCAGTTGATCAGAGTGATGCTTTGGCTTGGCTTCGGCTTTGGCTTTGGCTTTCGCTTTGCTGCATACTTTATGGCGTGCTGGGCGCGCACTGCGTGTTTGCCAGTAACAGATTTGTTTGCATTGCCAAACCCCGCTCACTTGCATTTTATTTGCTCGCACGTATCAGAGCCGTGTTTCAATTTGCACACACACACATACAGACTCACACACACCCGCACGCACGCACACACACAAACAAACGAATGTTGCACATGTCGATTGCTACTCCATCGTTCTGTGTGATTGTAAGGATTGATTTCTAGCTTGTCAGTGACTTCATCTGTCTGTGTGTCTGTCCGTCTGGGTGCTTGTTGCCATTTGGCTTGCATATTTTTGCATATCTCTCGTGGCGCCATCAAAGCGTAGTTTTATGCAGTTTTTGCAAACATTTTGGCAGCCCGCTGACAAACTGGCGTCTGAGATGCGCATTCATTATTTGGCAATTGATTAAAGAGCCAGCCAGCCAGCCAGCCAGCCAGTCAGGCCGAGATTAGCAAATGAATCCTTTGCCCTTTGGTGGCGCTGTGCGTGCCTTTTGGCGCTTTCTCTCGGCCTCGTTGAGTGAGTTTGTTGTTATTTTAGCTGGGTTGTATCTAGTGGCATGTACGCGGCTTATCAGCGACAAGCAAACACACTTCCACACAAACGTCAGGCAGAGCGTTTGTTATCAAACATTGCGTAGATAATTACCCCCGGCCCAGCAGGTCCGTCTCCGTCCGTGTCTCTACCAGTTACGGGCGTAATCGTGAGTTTTGTTTTTGCAGCTATTTAAACAATTTACTGATTAGATTTTCAACGTTTCTCTCTCTCTCTCTCACTCTATCTCTCTCACTCTCTCTCTCTTTCTGTTTTCTTGTCGGCTCTTCCCTTTCGTCCACACTTTGAACACAGAATATCGATGGGCAAAAAAGTTGCTTTAGCCTCAATTTGCTCAGATTGTTCGCATTTGTGGCCGTGTGCGGAGGGCATGTTCATTGAAATATCTTTAAAATTGAGATTTGTTTGTGTTTTTTTAATTAAGTGCATATTTCTTTTAATTAAATGCATTCTTGCCATTCGTTCTCTGACTATTTGCAGGCACTGTTGCATGTCGAGCTTAGAGTTCGTATCGCAAAACCTGTTTAGACTTTCTGTGTGTCTGTGTTTCTGTGTGCTTCCCAATTATTTGTTCTGTACGCTTGCTGCGTTGTGGATTGCCTCTGTTTACCTGAGCGCACCTTGCGGCCAAGCAAGCAAGCAATCAAGGAGCTGCCAGAAGTTTCCACATATATGCCTATATATGTATATACACACACTTTCCTATATCTGTACTATGTATGTGCATATTGCCGTTGTCGTCATTAGCTAATCTCTGTGCTAGTCAAACTCAGCCAACACAATGCCATGACATTGCACTCGTATATCAACATCTGCCTTATATGTAGGCACTATTTGATTTTTAAACAAATATATACATACCCTCTATGCCTTGAATTATGACTAAACATTAAATTGATAATCTAAAACAGCGAAATATGACGCATATAGCATATTAACTCGACCCTCAACTTGGGCACACAATAAGCTGTGTGCCAATGGAAAATTTCCTTATCTAACAGTTGACGAGAATAAAACAAACTGTTGAAATGAGCTACCCCATTCATATATATCTCTTTCAATACTATAGAGCATAGTATTAAAATTCTTTTAAGACATTTACGGCTCATCTAGCTAATTGCCTGTTAGTGGGTTAGAATTTCTCTGGATTTCTCTGGCACAGAAGCCCATTTAGTGAGCTCGTTAAGCGGTAACATTATCCCAGCCATACACACTTGTGTACCTGGCCATTATCTATTAGCTGCCATTAAAAGGGCTCATTTCGCATGCAGAAATTTGCAAACGAAGTTGAACGAGATGACGAGCTCCCATTTGGGGAGCACTGTATGGGAATACATGTCATACTTATCTAATCATTCATATGCCAAATAAGATGACTGATTACGTCGCCACATGCAAGCCAGAGTATGTGTGTGTGTATGTTCATATATATGTATGTATGCATATGAGATGTGCCCGATAAGCAAGACAAATGTGCTGTGCGAAATCTATAAAGCTGTATGCCTAATAGCGACATGCACATGTCATAAAACATACGCCCAAATGAGAAATGTTGCCAAGTCAGCAGCCGGGCCACAGGCTGGGCCGGACAGGAGCTAACAGCTAACAATTTCCAATCCCAGCTTTACGCTGCGTATACGTAATATATTTGCTAGCTTAGTAAAATCCGCATGCTGCATGCCAAAGATTGGCAGGCGTTGCTTCTGGTTTATTCAATTTATTTTATAACATTTTCTAATGCATATTTTGCGCGCGTGCCTGAGATGGTTTTTTCATTCCATGTGGAATAATGTTTGCTCTGTTGACATTTTGCCTCGCCCATTTCACCTGGACTTTTCTCTCTTGCGTGTTGTTAAAAAGTTTTGTCCAACTATTTATCTAGTGCTGTGCATTTTCGCCGAGCCTGCGCAAATTTTTGCACTATGCCAACTATTTTTTATTTTCTTTCTTTATTTTTTGTTTTTGTTGTTTGTTTCTTGACGACAAACTTGGGCTGACAAACATTTTGGTTACAGCTGCCAAGCCGGAATTCAGCTGGCAAGTGAAGGATTGAGAGATTCTATACCTTTAGGTTGGCCTCCAGTTGAGCACTTGTACTTGCTGGTTCTGACGTCTTTTTGGATTGACTCATCAAAGGTCAAACGTTTGATTTTTAGTTTCCTTTCGTTAGTTTCATTCCCCTGGCTTGGCTAGCGTTTTCGCTTTCAATTTGCTACGACGCCAATTGCCCAAGAGTTGGGCGACAGCTGCCTGAACCTAGGCATATATATATATATATGGATGTGTGTGTGTTTGAGTGACCGAGTGTGTGTGTGTGTGTGTGTGGTTGCCATTATGTGGCCATTTCCAGAGCAACCATAAAGCCCGGTGGCCCGCTTTTGTCTGCTGCTGCATCATTGCGGGTTAGGGAGGGGCTTTATGCCTTTTTAATATGGTCTTCCACCTCGACTACCTCGTTGTCATTGTCCGACTCTTTTGTTCGCCGCAGTGGCTGACCACATTTAGTTGTACATTGCTGTTATTCTCGTTGCTTTTGTTGTTGTTGTTGTCATTGTCTAACTGGAGGCCTGAGGGGATCACATTCTATTCGCATCGAGCGAGTTCATAAGGTTCTTCCTGCGGCCATTGTTCACTAATTTTGTCACGTTTGCAGCTTTTTGTTAGCATTTTTGCTGCCATCTTCCACTTTTACTTACTTTCCCTTCCTGCGTTGTGTTTTGTTCCACGATTTTCATTCTTTTTCTTGTTCTTTCTCATTTATGCTTTTTGTCCTGCAGCGCTTTGCTCTTGTGGCGCCTAATCCACGGCTAGTTGGCCGTCGCGACGTGTCGTTTCGATGCATTTGATTGATTATCAGGCTGGCCTTAACGTGCTGGCCTGCAACGTTTCGTCTCTGAGCTCTTCCACTAATCATAAGCAAATACCTGCCGAAAGCCGCAGCGAAACCAAAATGCGAAAAAAAAATGCTTGCGGGCCATGCGGGTCATTTTATAACAAAGCGTGTTGCCAGGTGGCGGCACGTGACTCGCACGCCTCTTGCCCCACTAAGTGTGCTGCATATTTTAGCGGCAACTTTTGGCCCCAACAGCAGTTTCTTTTTTTTTAATGTGCTCCGCTGCTGCTACTGCTGCTGCTGCTGCTGCTGTTGTCGTGTGCTGCGAAATACTTTTAAGCGCATGTTTTGAATATTCCTGCAATATTTCGCTGTCTTGCAGCACACACGCTGGTGTTTTATACCCTGTTATTAAAACTCGTAAAGTGGCAAGGTGGCCTTGCATGTGCCATAAATATAAACAGAAGCCAGATAGCTTATGCTGCACGCGTCTATCTTGAAGATTTTAAAGTGTGTTTAAATTTTGACTACAGTAAAACATAAGCGAACGATCGACTATAGTCTGACCAAGTCTGTATGTAGGGTATTTAACAATTTAAGCTTGAGGCATTCGCATTCTCCCATTTCGAGTCCTGTGGTATTTCGAGTAAGTTGACGCAGCTTATCTACATGTCAGGTCGAGCCTTCCGTCAGCTCTAGTATGTGCAGCATATGCGACAGCTAGCACGTATGTATACTGTGTATGTGTATATGTATATGTATTTGTGAGTGTGTGTGTGTGTTAGTGTTTTTGCACATTTTTTCGCTGCTATTTTGCAATTTTGAACCATTTACCAAGGGGTATTACAACTTGGTAACATTGTTTGCAGCAAGTGGAACAAGCAAATCTTGCAAAGAAGTTAAGGCATATATATTAATATGCATATAAGTTATACTTAGCTTAACTTAAAGTGAACTTTGGCTCATAAAATATACAAAACAAACGAGAAATTTGCTGAATTTTTAATGTTGTTATAGGAAAGTCGCTTATGCATATTCTATTAACTCTTAACAAGCAAGCATTATTACAATTTTGTTTCTATTTTCTATATACTTGTTTGGTAATTCCCTTAGTTTCTTGACTTTTGCACATTAAGCGTTATTTATGACATTAAAACTTGGAAATTGCACAAAGTAATATTGGATTTGCAATAGGGTATTAAAGTTTGGCTGCTCCACAAATTTGTCTTCGTTTATTTTTTGTATATTTTGTATGTATTTTTTTTTTGCTTTCGTTTTTTGCTGCCGCGATGCTTTACATCTTTTTAATGTTGAAAAGCTTTACTTACTTCCGTTGGCAGCGGCAGCGGCAGCGGCAGCGGCAGTGGCAGCAGGAAACGGAAGTTTAACTTTTGTGAACATTTTAGTGATTCGTGCGCAGACACTCGCCTAGCACTGGGCTAGCAAATGGGATTGGCTCTGGCTGGGATTTGGACCGCAGCTACAATGTGGGCCAGCGCGCCCACACACTGACTGCATAATAATGAAGTTTCTGTTTAACCTGAGCCTGTTAACGACACATCATAGCCAGCGCCTCCTGTATCGAAGGCTGCCACGAAAATCAAATATTATTTTAATACACTGCTGAAAGGTCGATGCCGAAGTTGACTGCCTTTAACTGGCTATGGCTATGGCTATGGCTGTATTGGTAGTAATAAGCCTCTGCTCTTTAATAGTTTTTGTGGCAAAACATTTCGTAATCCTCACCTGCTGCTGTTGCTGCTGGTCTGAGCTGCTTATAACTTTGCAATGTGCAGTGCAGGCGTCGGTGCTAGTTTGGCATCGTGCCTGGGCTCCCATTGGCATTGCCACGCCCACTCGTTGGTGGCAAAAGTTGTGGAAGTCGGACCAAACGGCCAAACAAGCAAACTTTCGAAAGTAGCAAACTGCCGGAGCTCGTTATTACTATTATTATCTTTATTATTATTATTATTATTTTTGGCTTATTTAATGCGTGCTCCGTCCGAGATCCTGCAATCTCTCCCGCTCTCTCTCTCTCTATATATATAGCACGCTTTTCTGCTCACCGTTCAACTTTTTTAACTTTTAAACAAAAGTAGTCTGCGATTCGGATTTCAATGGACGTTCATTGCGTGCTGCACGTCGGTAGCTTTTAACGGTTGCATGTTTGCAACAGTCACGCCCCCTTCACTAGACACACACTTACACTCACACACACTCATATGGCGGAAATGCATTTTCAGTGGCCGTCAAGAAAGCAAGAGAAAGCAATTTCAGTTGAGTTTTATGAGCATTTGTTATCCGCCTCGCGACTGGCCGTTCCATTTCCTCGCTCGCTGTTTCAATTTGTACACAGTTAAAGGCAGCATCAGCCCTACAGCTGCT
This sequence comes from Drosophila nigricruria, assembly GCA_037075265.1. Taxonomy (NCBI): domain Eukaryota; kingdom Metazoa; phylum Arthropoda; class Insecta; order Diptera; family Drosophilidae; genus Drosophila; species Drosophila nigricruria. The sequence goes on along the minus strand of JBAMCI010000227.1, from coordinate 8,384,362 downwards.
GCAGGGACTGCTGCTGGCGCCCCTTCATCTTGTCCCCCGTCTCAACGGCTCAACTTTATCCTCGCATCTCTGACATCATGACATTGCAATGCCGTAAAAGCGTTATGGCAAATTGTTTTAAGCTGTGCGAAAATGCCATCAAAATCAGTTGACTATGCAAAGCAGCCAGTCCACAGCAGCTCCATACTGGAATGGCCAAGCGTTGGAGGAGAGATGGGTGGGCGTGTGAGTCTGGGTTGGGACATTTGTTGCTGTTGGCATTGCATTTTATGGCTTGTGCTTGTCAGCCATTATTGTGGCCCATCTCCTAAACGTTTCCTTTCGCTGTGGGTCCAACTTGAACTTTAGTGGCTCCCAAGGGAAACACGTCGCCAGTGGTCGCCCAGTGGTCGCCGCTCTGGTCACTGAGGTCTGCCCCAAGTAGCACTAAACAGACCTTTCACAATATGCTGACAGTTTTGCCACTGCTGCAGTAACAGATGCTGCGCATTCCAAGAGTATAAACGGGTCGAGTTTGTGCAGAGGGACAGAATTTTATTCATCAAAGCAAATTCGAAAGCAGAGACTGGATATGGTTATAAATGGGTTGTCGTTATCTAAAATGGAGTCATTATATTAAGCGATTGACAAACTATTGATAGAGCTGCCGTAGCGAAGTTACTTTCGAGCTGTCAGTAGGTTAATTTTGAAGCAATTTATCTTGATAAGCTCTAAGGGACTAGCTTCTTTATTTTTACAAAATTAATACTGTGGGAAATTGAAATGAGCTTCAGATACAAGAGTAATAATAACTATCAACCTTGACATGATACAGCGAGAGTCTTGTACAGAGTTATTTGTTGCAATCATTGTTGAAAGTCTGAAGTTCCCTCGCTTTCTTTTGCAGCACTTCAATTTAAATTGTACAAATTCTGCGCAACGGCCACAAAAGCCGCTGTGGCAAGCCAGCAAGCTGCATGTGCCAGCGGTTGAAATGCCCACGAGGCGGGCCCTTTGCCTTGACTCAACAGCTCCCGGGTACCTTTTTCACGCGATCCCCTCTTTGTTTGCGCTTTGTTTGTGTGGCCCGAGTACCCGCCCCAGCGGACGCTGCGCTCGCTCGCGGCGTGTGAATCCGCGCGGCTGCTGACACTTTGTAAATATACCTTAAGAGCAAAGCATGGCAAAGGGGCATATTATTTGAGAAACAAACAGAAAATGAAGTTTCACAAAAGAAATATAATTAACAACAGTTAAAGTTCTAAGTTTTATGAAACTCTATAAATTTGGCTACACTTTAAGCACAATTAACTTTAGTTTTCTTATATATCAATTACAGGGTATCACATCGTCGATCTGCACTTCAACTTCTTAAGTTTTTTCACTTGCTTTTTGACGCTTCGCCGCCTGCCAAACGTCGCATGCATAATTTAATGCAAATAATGCACTTGTTTCGTTTCGTTTCGTCTCGTCTCGTTTCATTTCACTTCACGTGTTGCCTTAAACACACGCGTTCTGTGGCAGCGACGCAGCAGGGTGCGTGGCTGTGGCATATAAAGTGCACAACTCCATTTAGCATTAACTTGGCCAGCTTGGCTTCAACTTCTGCTGCTGTTGATGCTGGTGGTAATGCTGCTGTGACTGCTTATGTTGCTGTCGCATTTATTCAGCATATTTCTCGCTTGTATTGCATTTCCGCTGCTGGCGCAAGGAGGCGACGCGCGACGCGTTGGCATAAACTTAATTTCCTGTTTGGTGCCTGGTGCCGCTTGTCACTCGACTGCTCCATTTTTAATTCCTGTGCTCGACTCTGACTGTGGCTCTGGCCCTTGCAACTTGTAGCGCGTTTTGTCTTCGCTTTCTATTTAATTTCCCAACCGAAAGCGCTCGCCTTCTTAGCGGCTGGCATTTGCCATTTGCGGTTGCGCTTCTCCCACACAACGCTGCAATTTCCATCAACAGTTGAGTTCCTTTTTGCTTTGCTTTTCGCGTTTTCTTTAATGGTTGAAATTAACGCCGCCTGCAGCCTGCATCCTGCCGCCCGCTATAACTGGTCGACACTTTCTTTACTTGGTTGCTGCCTCGTGAAAATTGTGTTGCAAATTTCCTAAGTGCCATCATCATTCAGCAGGCACTTTTCCTCTTTTGCCGCCTGATGAGTGTTTTGTTGTTGTTTACTTCAGCTCTGAGTAGCTGCTCGTTTGAGTGTTTTATTTTTGAATAATTTATTGTCTGCATTTCTGACTGGGCGTCAAGCGTGGTGTATGCGCAATGTTAAGTATGGCTAATCGAGGACATCGCTCATACGCCATGTGTGCTGCAGGCAATTAAAAGCAAGTCAAACGATTACTTTGCACTGCAAGTTGAGTTAATTAAACCGCAATATTTGCATATTTCACATCTGGCGGCAAACTCACACACCTGCCCTCGGTTCTTTGTCTGCGTGTGCGTATGTATGTGTGTGTGTGTGGGTGTGTGTGCTTGCGTCAATGTGTTGCAAGCTTTATTGCTCAATTTCCCCAAAAAGTTTTGCCAAGCAGCCGTGCCGCTAGGTATAGGAGCTAGGGTGCTGTGGCAAACCAAGGCACATCGAGTTAACATGCAACTTTAAGTTGCGTTCGCAAACTTGAGCCGAGGCAAAGCACAGAACACACTGATAGCCCCCGGCGCGCTGTAAGCTCAGATAAACCGAGACAATGTTCAAACAAAATCCGGCGGGGGGTCGGCATTTTGACGTGCTTGCGATTTTTATTAACGCACTTTGCGTACCAGATTTTGGCTAATAATAAAGTTATTTGCCTTTGGCCCACTAGGCAGGCGGCGGCTTGGCAGCTGCGTCGTGGCTTTCTCTCTCTCTGCCTAGCGATAATAATTTATAAATTTAATATTACTGCAGCGGCGTTTGGCCTCTTGCCTCTGTCCACCTTTTGGGTGTTTTTGCTGTTGTTGTTGGTGGTGGTCATAGTGGTAGTGGTACTGCTGCAATGTCCACTGTGATTTACAGCTATGCCTGCAACGGATTCCATGCCAGGAAGTGGGCGCCCAGTAACGTGCGCCAAAACTTGCCGTCGTCGACCGCTGGCCGCAGCAAGGACATTTATATTTGCTGCTCGCACACACATATACCTCTTCGACCTTTTTGAGCTGGGGTGTTTTATATTATTTGTGCCATTTACGAGTGTTAAAAGTAGATGACACTCTGCTGATAACTGAGGCGTCAAAGTGTCGACTTTGTCACTTTTTCCAAGTTGCGCGAGTCTGTAGAAAACTTTAAAACTCTAGAATGGAGAGAGGATAAAAACTAAAAACTATAAGTTTTTCCGCTCTGTCAAAGTGTTCACATTACAAAAAATTGATAAAAGTATTTATTTTTAAACAAACTTTCTTAATAAAATATATATTTAATTTAAATCAGATCTGGCTAAATATAAAATTGTTATATATTTTAGGTCAGCCACTTTGACTAAAATTCTCTCTTAAGGATATCTTCTGGTCTAGCATTTCCTAGTTTGATTTCTGAGTGCCTTGTGAAACAGATGCTGTTGCTGAAATTGTAGACAGTTGCCAGTGTTGTAGTTGTAGTTGTTTTTGCCATTGAAGGCCACAATTACAAGGGTGTATAATGCGCTTTTATGTTTTAAGAATTTTGGTTTGTCTGGAAGCCTGGTCTGGAGGCCTGTCCTGGTAGCGCTAAATAGGGCCAAGCAAGATTTGGTCTGTTTGTAAAAAGTATTTCCATTATTTATTGTTCGGTTATTGTGTAAGGCTCGGCACGGCTCGGCTAGTTGTCGAGGCCCGTTTTGCCCATATATATTTATTGGCATCTTATTTATGAGACACGAGGCTTTGCGCTTACAGTTGCGTGGCTTGCTGTGCGTGCTGTTGCTACTAATGAGAAAATTATTGAGCTTTCGCACAGTCGGCAGTCCCAAACTAATCGGACTTCGCCACATTGAAATGCAACTCCCAAAATCTAGTGGCTATAAATTGGTTTCAAGCACTGGGTAACCAATTTCAATAGCTAATATCGCACCCCAACAAATAAGCCAAATCCCAGCCAATTTGCCAAACGGAAGGAGGCGAGAGGGCGTCAACAGAGCTACTCGGCTAACCACAAATGCTTTGATAGTTGTTCATTTGCACTCCAGAGCCCGCCCCCTGAGCACTCTTCATATTTGTTTTTAGCCAGCTACAGAAATTTATAGTAGAAAATTAAATACCACACGAACTGCTGTAGCTCGCCCTCACTGCCACACAGAGCAAGGCTCTTGTTGCCCTTTACCCTTCGGCTCGGCTCGGGTTCCATGTTACAGTTTTAACACAATTTTTATTTCAGTTTATTTTCTCTGTTCTTCGGTATTCAGCATCCTGGAGCTGTAGTTGCTATTCCTTTGCTGTTCCACTTGCAGTTTAATTTGTGCATCGATATATTTTCTCAGTTGTCAGGATACGCAGCTAAAGACACACACACATGCATATATATAAATATATGTATATATAGACACACATGAGAATGTGTATATGCTCAACTGAACGTTGTAATTGCTGTGGATGTAATAAATTCTATGCTTTACCCTGCGATTGTCAGCCTGATATATACTTAAACTTTGTTTCTGGCATGCTGAAGGCATGACTATGCCTGCTGCCTGCTGGATTACATGTCGTATACGTAATACAGTATTTTATGTTAATGCAGTTTGACACAAGCAGCTAAATGATCTGCCATTTGCGTAATTAACACTCGACAGCTACTTACTCGGCTTCATTCATAATTTGCACTGTCTGCAACATCAATCAACTCTACCTTAAGCAAGCAGAGAATAGTCTATTGCTTTTGCCAATGGCAGAAATTCTCCTCGCCCGCACAACGTTCTCCGCTTGTCGACGTTTTTGGCGTGCTTTGTGCCAACAATGAAACTTTTGAATCAATTCAAGTTGTCCAAACTTAAATCCGCGCGCTGCAGCGCCAGCTTTGCACTCAATTAAGTGTGTTGCGGGAGGTAGGGAGGGAGGTGGAGAGGGGGCAATATGCGGGTGCTAGAGCGGCAGGGCGTACTGTGCGTGTTGCAACAGCAACAGCAGCTAGGAAAAACAATTTTGTTGCTGCTTGGAAAAAGTGAAGCAAGCAAATCCACTTCAACGGCAAGTTAGTGCCAACAATTGCAGCAGCAGCTGCCACGTCAGAAGTTGCCACTTTCTTGCCAATAGCCCTCACCACCTCCCAAGCCACCTTCCCCTTTCCCTTTTCCTCCTGCCCCTTGCCAGTTATGTACGTGAGCTGGCAAAAGTTTTGGACCCTTGTTGCCGCCACTCGTTTCTCGTTGCTCTTCGACTTCCGGCTGATTGACTTGCATCGAGTTGACTTAGCACAGCTTCTCCTTCCTGGGCTCTCTTGAAGGATGCATCCTGGTCTGGCAAACGACAACGACGGCACTTGGCAATGGTTGCGTAAACTAATTTTCCATGTCGTCACTCGATTGTTTTAAAAGCCAAGTTTGCTTTTGTTGACACACAACCTGCACACGCACACGCACACGCTCCCATTCCCACACACACACACACACACATACGTAGTGTCAAACTCACATATGTTCACAATCGTACAACTTGGTTTGGTCATAAAATATTTAAAGTTTTCTATGCGAGAGCCCATACGTTGCTCATCGCCTACTATTTTCCGCTCCATTGTTGCCGTTTAATGCAGTTTTTGTGTTAAGCCTAAAACATCCTTCTATTGACCTGAACTTTTTCTATCGCACACAAGTAAACAATTTGGTATTCCCATTAGGCGCATTAGAGTCAAGCACAGTGGGCAAAGTGTTTGATTTTGTTTACTAAACTCGACGAAGAACTAAACTCGAAACTTTGCAACTTTGACGACTTTAATGCTTGGCAAATTAAACAGTAATCATGTATTGATAAATCTAAAATGAATTGTTTCGCATTTACACCCAACCTCTTGCCTATATCCGTGTGTCTGTACTCTGTGTAGTGGCATTTCCGCTTATGCATGGGTATTTGTGTCTGCCGCAGGCATTTCCGCAAAGTATTTTAACTTGCGGTCTTCGGTACTATGATGGATAATGGCATTTTATGAGAAACGAAATCCACTCGAGCTGAATTCCCTATGCACACTTTGACTTCCCATCCTCCGTCGACATCTTAAGTCCTGTGTTTCTGGCTGTGTCTCTTAAATTGCTACATCAATTAATGCACAAGTCATTGTCAGTTGTCATGTGCATTATAAATGATTTGTGTGCGTGAGCAGCTCTTCATTAGCTGTCGCACATGCCCCGAGGGCGTGCATTTATGGGTCAAATGTTACGACCTCATTGGTGGCAGCCTCTTAAACCGGCTTTACTGCATATTGATTTCGTGTGTGTGCGGTGGGCGGAAGGAGTGTTCGCACACTTCAGACTATTTGCAGTGGTTTGATTTCATTGCATTAGACGAGTGACTGCCACGCCCACACAGCTGTGGTGCCGACGCTTAAATATTCATTGAGCAAACTTAAAGTGAGCCCCACATTTACAACAGCTACCCACATACACTGAGAGGGAGCGAACGAGTGGCTGTAAGAGGCAGAGAAGTCACTTGCAACGCTTTTATCAATTATCAATTAACCTAAATTTTAGCATCTACGTTTTTGGCACCGACAGCGACAGCGACAGCGACGGCGACAGGAGGCAGCCACGTTGTCAGCGCCGTGTGCCAGTTGAAGCAGAAATGTCGCAAGACAAAGTATCGTTCAAATGAGAGCTGACAGCTTTGGCTACCAGCGTTGCCTGAGACCAGGCACCGGTTTGCGCCCACCTGGACGGCTCCGGCAGCAGCCGGTAGCTGTTAGTGTGTGCGTCATTAGTGTGAAAGGATTCTTAATTTTTAATCGTGGTTGAAGTCGTATGCTTTAGCTCTCTGCTAGTTCTGCTCTCTGCTCTTATCTGAGTCCAACGGCAACCCTTAGTTGATGTTGTTGTTGCTGTTGTCGACCCTTGACAATAATCATTTTCATTACAGCAAAAAGCCAGCAGTGGCAGCCAGTTGCAAATGATGGCAACACAAGGCTGCCGCTGCAGGATGTGTAGTTTCAATTTGATGTTACTGCCAAATTCGCAAAACAAACAAACAACTGCAGCGCGCGCGTTTTCAAGGCGACACAACGCCAGCAACTCCCACTGGGTGTGCCCCGTGGCAGCGTTTTGCAGCTACTTTTATGTCTTGCAGGGCGGCTGACAACTGTGTGGGTGGCGGGCTGAATGCAGTTACTGTCTTTAAGACGTGCACTTGCTCAAGTGGAAATGAATTGAACTCAGGCAGCGCCGCCAGAATCCAATCTCATTCTCTTGTCAACTTAACCCCGGCTGAGACGTCAACGACGTTGCGCCAATTGTTGTCTGTATTTGTGCATTTGAAGCTGCTGCTCATAGCCGCTGCTGCCATTGCCTAGCTACGGAGCTGCTTTTGCTTCGCTTTGTCATCACCAGAGGAGCAGCAGCAGCAGCAGCAGCAGCCATTTAGCGACTAGGTCGCACAGTGGGAACCAAATGATCGTGCGATAAGAATAAGACTTATTTGGCTTTTCCTTGAAAAATAAAAGAAAATAAATAAATATGGAGATGCATTAAAGTTAAGTCCCATTGAATTTAGCACGCGAAAGTTAAAAGTGTTGTTGACTTTGTAAATTCGAAACAATTATTTATGTGAAAACTAAAAGAAACTTATTTTTATCATTTGAAAAGACAAAAACAAATTAAGCAGAAATTGAATAAAGTTTAGTTTTCTACTGCGATAAAAATATATTTTATATACAACATCACAAAACTTTGTCCACTGTCTTCGACTCGTTGTTTGTGCCGAGGTCCGTTTGTCTGCTGCTGCTGCTGCTGCTGCTCGATTTTTACTTTAAACAATAGCTTGAGCATTTCTGATTGTCAAATGTTTGCAGAGATAACATTTACTATTGCGGATGTGCAGTGAAGCGCAGGAGATGGTATTCTAACGATGGCGACGAAGCTGCAAGTGCCGTAAGCGATGTTCACTCCCGCCCTGTCGCATCCGTCGTCTTTGGATGCGACACAATTGCCATCAACTGTCGTCTTCAGGCGTCTGGCTGCTCGACAGGAAGCATCAATTTGTAATGATCCTATAAGTGCTTGTATTGTCCTTTTGTGTATGGCTCTCTTTAGCTCGCTATAGAAGCAAATGTATTTTTAATTGTTTCGAGCAGTTAATAAAATGGCAATTAGTTGCCATTACACTGCATACTTAAGGACCTATAACAGTTGGGGGAAACATTATGTAGTCACTTTTGACGTTTATTATTAAATATTAAGAAACAATTAATATGAAGTCATAAATTCAATACAACATTTAATCAATCAAGATCTGATAAGGATATTTTAGAACAACTCTTAACAGCATACTCTTTGAAAGTTCTTTTAAAAGGGACAGCTTTTATTGGAGCGTGTAGTTGCAATCACATTTTCCGGTCTGCATTACACGTAATTCCTATTAATATCACCGTAGTCCGACCAAATTAGTCATTTTCATTGTACCGCAAGTCGGTCTGCCGTCGCTTTCGTTCGAATTTTCAGTGCATTTTACGCTAATTGAAATCGCAATCGAATTACATGACTACCTGGCCCACCGCCCCGATCGCGCCCCTTTGGCCCTGCTGGCCGGGCATAAAAGCCAATGAAAATATAATCACATTTATGCAGTTTTTATGCCTGCAGTGTAAATATTTTTGCTGTAAACACGCGGCAGCCGGGGCACATGTCCTGTTGACGCCATCCAACAGCCAGCAGCCAGCAGCCAGCAGCTGAGCTCTCATAACGGGGCATACACACACTCACACATACGTGCATAGAGAAAATTCGCTGATGCGGCGTCCATTCTGCGCATCCTGTGCATTGCAGTCAGTTAGCCAAGTCAGACAGACAGACAGACAGACAGAGAGACAGTCAGTCAGTCATTCGGTCTGTCGGTTATTTCGATTCCATTTCGAGTTCATTGAATTTGCGCTGATTTCTTTGCTTTTTGGTAGCTTTTATGCATATAAAAATTGCATTAAAAAAATTGTAGCATAAATTTTATGTAGCTACGCCAACAGGTAAAAACACAATTACGTTTATTTATTGGGTGTGTGAGTGTCTGTGTGTTAAAAGGATGCGCATAAATGTATAAACTTGTTTTTGATTTAATTGCATTTGCTATACGGGCTGGCAGACAGGCCAACTGGTCGACTGGTCGACTGGTCGACTGGCCGCCTGCCGACCCACCCGTCGTATACGTAATTTAATAGTTTTTCAATTGCTTCGTAATTGGTTTTAGTTAATATTGACAAGCGCAGTGGGCACAGCTGTTGCATTATTAATGGCCACGAAATGTGGCGTTTCCGGTTATGGCCAGTGAATTAATAGCCAACAATTCAACGGAAATACGCGCAAAGTTCTGCTGACAATTTTTACTTTGATAAACGATGTGCCATGTGCGTATGTGTGTGTGTTAGTCTTTGTGTGCGTAAATGTCACGTTCGAACGATTAATTATGTGATTTTTTCTTGTCTCTATTTGCAGTTCAGCGAGCAAGCGCCAAAACTACAAAAGGTAAATAATTTTTCGCCTATATATATATATCGTATATTTATAGCCAGAGCGTGTTAAATTTGACAAGCTCAACATATCAGGGCTAAAATCTATGCCCCGGCATGGCTGATTAGCCAAGCTATAAAGTTACTCTAGACTAGAGACAAAAGACCGCCAGCAGCATAAGCCAGTGACAACGTGAAACTTTTAACGAAAACTGACAACCGCAATGACCAGAGTGTCATAAATCCATAACCGAGCGTCAACAACATCAACAAACATTTTGTTTGACCTACGACATGTGAGTGGAACGACGCCACGCTTGCCGGCCAATAACCCCCGCCATTGGGGATAAACAGCGCTAGACGACAGCTCTCATGTCAACCGCAGGCCGACGTATCGGACAGAATGGGACAGCACATATCACTGAGGGCATGCCATGAATGGGGCTATGAAAGATTGACTGTCCCTGTACTCTGACAACCACTCAACTCAGCTCCACTCAACTCAACTCAACTCAACTCATCCATCCAATGCCACCCACTCACTCTCTAGCGCGCGATGTCGCCTCGCGTCTGTCAGATAAAATGAAGTATTTGGCGAGTGTGTGTGTTCAAGACATGCGGAAAAACAAAATTCTTTTCAAAACGGCAGCAGCTTCTGCAGCGGCAACAGCAGCAGCTGTAATAACAAATAGCAACAATAACAACAACAACAACATTGTTTGTGTCTGTGTTCGAAATTTATCGATAATTCGTCGCGGTTGACGCGCGCGCTCGCAAAAACAATGGCGCATAAATTCATGAGCTCCCAAACCGCCCGCAGTGCCAGCCATCAGTAATAATCATATATTAAAATGTATAAATTTATATATATAAATATATATATATATATATATACATATATTTATTTATGTAGTATACGATCGCTCTGAATTTTCGCCATTTTTTGCGTAGCCGCAGAACAACGGCATTGACAGTTAAATAAATGACTTTCGCTGGGGGAGGGGTATAAAGAGTAGGGGTTGTATAATAGTCCTGCCCTCTGACTTGGGCTCAACATATTTTCTTTGTTTTTTTTTATACGTTTTGTCGCTTGGTAAATTTATGCAAATCTCTTAAAGTAGTGCCGTCATCGGAAAAGTTGTTGCCGCAGTCTTTTGACTAGTTTTGTTTGCGTTGTTGTTTTTAATATAATAAATATAATAAGATGCCAGGATTCGTATTTCTCCGCCACAAACAAGGGCAGACAATAGTTTCCTGGTTGTTGTTGTTGTTGTTGCTGTTGTTGCTGTTACTGATGCTGTTGACATGAAATCCGTTGGTCTGAGGGCAGTTTTGTAATGTTTTTATGCTGCTGTCGGGCTCTGACTCCAAAGCTTTGTGGTAGTTTTGTTGAATAGCTTCATATTTATGCAAAGTTATGCGGCTTAAAAGATAAGTCGAAAGTTTGCTCTGACAACGGTGCGACAGACAGGCCAAGCACAGACGAAAAAGAGAACTGGCAACAGCAGTTAAAGCAAGCCACTGCCACCAGCAAATGGCAACCAGACCGACCCTATCACCATCTCACAGCATAATAAAACTCTATCGATACACATGTAAGAGAGACTGTTGGATTTGATATACACTTTGATTTGCATTTCACTGAAAATTGTTTTAGGATATTCCATTTTCAAGCCTTTAAAGCAAGACTCTCAGGAAGGCGCTCAGGGCAGAGCAACTTTCGAGGCTGGCTTTCAACACTCTTAATTCCCTATGACAAACTGTATGTGCTGTATATGCAAGCAGTATGTAGGCCAAACTTTTAACTAGCCCCACACTGCGTATACGCATCAGCATGTAAGGCAACATAAGCCGCTGCAGCAAGCGTGAGCTCGTGCAACAAAGAGTGCCCATAACTAATAACTCCGGCTTGCCGCTGCCACTTTAGTTAATTCCAAATTAAATATTAAAAACTTTTTGGGCTTTTGAGCTCGTTTTTTGGCTCGCATTTTCATTATCTGGCCAACAAAGCAAAATTTGAAAAATAGCTGCGTGCGAGCGCTAGTTAAATGTAGTTACAATAACGGCAACAACAACTTGCCACGTCCAAAGGCTACATATTTGCATGATGCCGCTTGTTGCTGCAGGCTCCGCTGCGAAGCAGCTGTCCTTTGTACACCGTCTCCTCGTTGCCTTGTAGTTTGTTGTGGCCCAGCTCGCTTTGGCATTAGTCGCCTCTGAACTTCATTTGCTGTGGCGCGCGCTGCGTAACTTGGCCAAGGCTTGCGGCACGCTTGAAGCAAGCTAAAAAATAAACTGCAACGTGACACTTGGGCGTTCATTTAATGTGACCAAGCAGCAGAAGCATCAACAGCAGCATCACCAGATTCAGCTCCTACCTCACTGCCCCGCAGAGTGGGTAAATAAACAAAGGGAGTGACAGCAGCAGAGGACTTGACTGCTGCTTGCCACAGGCAGCACTGTGACACTGTGGCACTGGGCAGCTACCTGCTGGTAGCATGGCCCAGCCATTGATTTGCGCCCCTACTCCCATCATCCGCCTCTCCCACTCGCTGAGACACTTGAGCATCCTCTCTAGCTGCCTCGCCCTGTCCGCACTTGACTGACCTCCTAAATTCGTTTAATGTTTAGTTAGGTCGCATCGGGTCGGGTTTTGGGCTGCAGCGGTTGACAGGTTGCCCGCAGCTGCCTCCTCCAGCCTTTCCACCTTATTAATGGGCAAACTGAAGTGTACTAAATTATAATTTTTTCGCTGTCTATGCGGAACGGCGCACATTTCTTTTAATGAGTTTCGGTCCTACCGCTTGTTCGGCCTGAAGTGCGCTCGAAATATAATTATGAGACTTTGTTTATGCGCGGACTTTAAAGTTTACATCAATATGGCAATGGACATTCATTTAATAATCCTCAGACTCGAAAGCCATTATTAAGCTTTAGATGTTGAGCGGGTCCAACAAAAGCGTTGCCCAGAGTTTCAACCATTTCAAAGTTTGATTAATTCAGTTGCTGGGGTAAATGTAAAGAAAATTTTGATGAAATATAAAAGGTGTAATTATAATTATGAGAAGTAGACGTTTGATATTTGTTTGAAAAATATGAAAAGTATAATTAAATTTATGGTTTCTATTTTCGAAAAATCTTTGAGGGCTTATAAATGGAATTTTTTTTGTTAATTATAAGCTAGTGTCGTTAAGGCTCAAAATCCAAAATAGTTTTTAATTAAATTCAATTATAGTTCTATTTAAGTCAGAATAGATAGTTGCAATGATATGCCAACAATGTTTGCAATTTTTAACCGAAAAAAAAGTAATTGCATTGCGCTTTTTGCGTGAATAAGTTAATGTATAAACTCTCTATTCTAATTATTGCCCGCATACATATATTTGAACTTTGATTATAACAATAAAATGCAAATTTAATATCATTAGTATGCGCCGAATGCAATTAAATAATTTGAAACTAGGAGAGTTTCGAAACGAATGAGAAATGTTTGCGGCGGAATGCATAAAAATTTTAACTGCCCGCCCGAAAGTATGCAGCAAATGATAGTGAGAGTGAGAGTGCCTGCAGCTGCAGCGCAGCTGACGTCGCCGTCGCCATCGCCATCGCGCTGGCACTGCAATGGCCGCCATGGCGTGACCTAATAAAAAAATTATGCCAAACGAAAGCGAAAAACCGAATGGTAAACGGTAAATGGTAAACGGCAAAAGGACATCGAGCAGAGGGTGAGCAGCGCGGACACTGTTAATTTTATAACTGGCAGCGGTTAGCGGAAATGTGAAAGGGGTGCACCGAGTGGTGCAGCTAGGCAAGCAAGGGCTGCTCCTGTTCAATATGCACACTCGGCACTTATGAGATATTAAGTTGAAAACTTTGCCGCAAACTCGAGTTAAATTGAGCAAAATAATGCGGTCAATTTATAACGGAATGTGGCGGGGGCTCTGCCGGCCCGGCCCGGCTGCAATTGGATATGGGGTCTCGGCCGGTGCATATTCAATATGGACACGATGACCGAGCTGCATGCATGTGCCTACACATGCTCACACTCACATATATCTATGTAATATATATATATATAGGGATGTTAGTGCACAAGTATGTGTCGTAGGATGTGGCAGTGCCATTATTCCGGCACTTGCCCCACCGTTGGCCAGTTTGAGGCAAGCTTAAACAAAAGGAAGTGGCCCGGCTGCTACTTTGTCAGTTTTCCAACTTGTTGGAGACACACGGAGCAAGGGGTATTTTGGCCATCCGGCTGGCTGACTGCGGATATGCGGGCGTTCGTACCCATTCATGTCCGTCCCACCCGCTCGTCTGCTGCTGGTGTCATTTGGCTGTCTTTCTGGTCGCACGCAAGTTTGCCAAAGTATGGCATCAAGCCCACCCCACTCCGGCCCACTGCGGCCCGCCCAATTTATAAGGTTAATATTATAATGGAGGCCGCTCTCGCATTCGGTTACAACAACAACTACGTGCCTCGGCTGAACGAGCAGCTATTGAAAGTGCAAGTGGCATTCTTGCTATTGGCAAATGACCCAATTTATAGGGCCGCATTCCGGTCAGCAGAGGACGACATGAACATGACTTAATTCCTAGCATAGCTGACATTCGGCTTTCACTTTTTAATGAGCTCTTAGCCGATAAAGGACAGCTCAAATATTGGCTTTCTATTGAAAAGTTAGTTGCTGCCTTATTAATCACAAGTCAAACTTTGTTTAGCAAAACTCCAATTAATTATTAAAGCATATTTATTGGGGACAAGTAGGCAAAGGCTCGCATTTGACAGCAAGTGTGAAGATGGCGCTGTTTGTCCTAAACTTGTCCGCTTCTATTTGCCGCCCCCTCAAGACTCAAATTTACCAACACGTTATGCAACTCAAATTAATTACGCATGAAATTGCAATTAATTGGTTTAAGAAGTTTTGCCAAGTTTATTTTAAAGTTTCTGTTGCCCCCCACAAAGTAAGCAAAGAGCTTAAGCACTTGGTTGCACTTGGTTGGCAGCTGCAACGACCGACGGCAAGTAAACAGATAAACGGCAACGAAATCTTGCGAAAGCAAAAACATCAACAACCAGCAGCCAAGTGCGAATGAAAGAGATAGATAGAGAGAGAGAGATAGAGAGAAAGAGAGATGGAGAGGGTTAGCCAGGCAAAAGAGACAGAGAACAGACGGGTTAAAAACAATGGCGCAGGCAACGGCAATAAAAATGGCGCACAAGTTCAACCACGTGGCACGTGGCACGTGAGTCCGAGGGCCAGAAAATGTTTATTTGGGTCTTTTGCTTATGTGTGTGTGTGTGAAAGTTATGTGTGTGTAGGCCATGCTGCACAGCCAAAGCCAAAGCAAAAGCAGAAGCAAAAACAACAATAGCAACACACACACATGAACACCAACTCGAGGGAGGACTGTCACAGTAACCTAGATAGATGCACAAATTTCACCCAAAATGTGCCACTTTCGCTTTGACCCAGAGCCGTGGCAAACGAAGGGCGGCCAACCGGCTGTGCAGCGCTGCGTTTGGGGGTCAATGTGTCGGTCGGCGGAGAAGCAACAACAACAGCTGCAGCAGCAGCAGCAGCAGCAGCAGCAGCGGCGGAGGCAGCAGCTGAAAGCCATATAAGAAATCATGCTTGAAATATTATACTCGTACATTGCGGTTAAAGTGCGCAGCCCAAGGAGCTCTGCCAGCAGCTAAATTGCAACCATGCGTCACACACATACACTGGCTATTGTCATGCCTATGTGTGTGTATGTGCGTGTATGTGTGTTTGTGTTTGTGTTTGTGTAATACATGCAGCGTTGTCATGTCTGCTGCCTGGCTTTAACAAATGGTTTGATTTTCTGCTTAAGCCTGCAGCGGAAGCGCTCTGTGCCGACCCAATGCCCGGTTCGAGTCCCTGTCGTTGTCCAATGCCAAGTTAAACATGCTACCTTTGGGAAATTTTTTAAATGACACCAATTTATTTAGTATGTGTAAGTGTGAGTGTATGTATGTGTGTGTGTGTGTGTGTGTGAATGTATGTTTGTGGCTAGCAAGGATTGCAGCCAAGGCCTCAAAGCCAAATATTTAATTTCGTTCGCAATCGCGTTTGTTGACATTCGACTCGGCACCCAAAATGCCATGTCAAAGGCGCATGTTCACGCATAAATAACTTTCGGCATTTGCCTTTGAACCCAAAATTGGTATTTGTAAATTTTTGGCTATGGCTAAATGGAAGTTCTTTAAATATTTAACTGTCATTATCTTGACGTTTGCTTACAAATATTTGTTCTAAATTGCAATCTAAATCAACTCAAGTCAAGATTAGTTATCGTATAATTTCTGATTTCTTAGTAGAAGGGACTTAGGACTTATTCTTTGTATCAAGAGGCATCTCGAATTAATTATGCAAAGTGCGACCTAATTCAACAACAGCAAGCAGGACCTGTCATATTAAAGGACTTTTGGGTGGGGCTAAAAGCCCAACGCTGGGTTCACACTGACTTAACCTTTTTTGATGGCGTTATAAACGTGCTAAAAATAAACAATTTGCGTCGCATTTTAGACCCATTGTTGCCTTTGCTATTGTTTTCTGGCATTTGCGTGTATTTTGTATATTTTGGCAAAGCCTTCTGACACTTGGCGTGTAAATATTTTATGTAATTTATTCCTAGGGGAAGGCCCTCTGATTTGGGTTGGCAATTAGCAAAGCTTCGACTTTTTGGCCTTTTTTTTGGGTTTTTTGTTTTTTTGGTGTTGGTGGGCGTGCGTCTTGAGCTGAAGGGTTTATTAATATGTATTCAATGATGATGACGGAGCTTAGGCCGACGAACCCGAATATTTTGTTGGTTTACGGCTTAGGCTGACTTTTAGTTAAGCTGTTGAAGATAATGAATAACCACGAATACAAATTCTTGCCCTCGGTCGGTGTCCTCTAAGTCTGTATAAGTATTTTATGAGTATTCATCAAAGTCATCAAGCTGTCGAGTTTTATATTTGAGTTACACTTCACACAATCATTTCTTATTTACACTTTGTAGACGCCCTTTTGCCTAACATTTGGTCTTCAGGTAACCGCTAAAGGTCAATCCAATTAGACCACCTTTAGCAGTTTTTGGTTAGCCAACGGACATCACTTACAACGTGGCCTTTAACCAACTTTGCCCTGTCAGAGCCAAAATGTCACGTGTAACTCATGGCAATGGCTCAAACACCTCTGACCTGTCCAGCTGTTTCGGTTCGAGCTGCTCCAGCAGCACACAGAGTAGAGCAACTAAAAAGCTTTTCGCCCGCATCAGTTTTTCGCTTTTGGCCTGTTCCCGTTTTTGGCCGCGCTAGCACTCAAATGAGTCAACAGTTTGTGGCCACCGACGTTTGCCCTGGGTTTTGTTATTCTCTTTTTTTTTTTTTTTTGTTCTTCCCTAGGCTTGGGTGTGATGGTATCCTGGTCGGCTGCCCGATTGGCTTCCAGTGCGACGCGTTGCAGACGCGACTTGACGCTTGGCTAAACTCCAATGTGCTCGTCTGGCCATACGGACACACAAGCCATCCAGCATCCAGCGTTCAGCATTCAGCATGCAGCATGCAGCAAGTCAAGCTGAATTTATTGTTTTTGTTGTGCGGAATTAAATAAAAATTGAATTATGTTTATATCCGCCAGTTGATGTTATTGTTGGCACCATAATAACGCGCATTGTTTGCGCTCTCTCTGTCACTCTGCTTTGTGTGTATTTGCATTGTCTGTCCGGATGACTCTATGTCGCTGTGGATCTGTCTGCGGCTGCCTTTGCTTGTGCCCGCACTTCGAGTGTTTTTCATTTTGCATAATAAATTGCATTTTCCATGCCAGTGACTCTCCATGGCCCGCCGCCTCGTCTACTGCTCCGTTTGGTTTGCTTTGGCTGTGGAAATGCGATTCTCAACTCCGCATCCGAGTTTGTATTTGCCACGTGCTTTGTGCTTTGCTCTTTTTACGGCATCTGTGCGCGCTGTTTTGCATTAATCTCATTTCATTGCCTGTGCGCTCAGACAACTTTTGGCTCCATGGCTAACCCTTTAAGGAGCTGCAAATTGAAGTCGTAAATCTGGGTGGGCCACCCACACTTTACGCTTGCACGCGCTAAATCAATTTGCTCTTTAAGCTTCAAGCCTGGCTGCCATCGAGGGGCGCACACCTTTATAGCCTTTGCGCCAACGTCGCCTGCACACCTGCTCACCTGTGCGCACCTCCCCATCCTTCGCCTCGTCAGTCACTTTGCAGGTGCATGCTGCTCCGTTAAATGATTTTCATGAGCTTAACGAAGTGGTTGTTCTGACTCATAGTCTTCACCTATCGAGACCCTCACAACAACTGCATCCATCTTGAAGCAGCTCGTAAAACGAGTGAATCGAAAAACGACTATTGTATACCCTGAGTAAAGAGAGTTATAATTAGATAGATAAGGAAATTAAAAAGGAAATGATGGGAAATGTAATTATTGTCTAGAATCTAATAAGAAATGAATCAAAGTCTGGCTGGATAGCTTTGGTGTATATACATTATGATAAAGCAAAAAAGTAGAAAACAAAATCTTTATGAAATTATCTAGTTAATTGAATGAACTACAAAAGAAAGCTTATCGAATATAAAATGTTGTTTAACAAGTCTTAAAAAAAAGTTCTTTAAACTCTCTTTAAGACACCCTGGCTAATATGCCCATTTACACGAAGGATAGGGCGGCGTTTCTTATTCATGTCGCTGATTTTGATGTCCTTTGAGGCTTACACGACAATGTTGAAAAAGTTGTGTGTCCCTTCTGTCTGTCTTTCCGTCCCTTCAGTGCCTTGCTTGTGCCTATGCCTGGCGGAAACAATAGATTTTTGAGTGTTGCCACTTTGTTTTACAATTTTATTGCGCGAAATTTTGAGCAACAGCGTCAACAAAAAGCGGTCCCAACAACAACAACAACAGCAACAGCAACACCATAAAAACCTAGTAGCTGCTTCAAAGAGTTGCCCTTTTTGCTGTGAGTCTGTGTGTGTGTGTGTGAATGAATGAGTGTTGGGGAGATGTTGTTGTGTGCCTGCCTCGTTTGATGCGCACATTTGAGCAATTTTTGTTATGTGTTGTTTTTGTTTGTGGTGCGTGGCGCGTGCCAAAATTGGCTAAACGTGAGTGGCTTTCACTTCCAACTGGCTACCCGGCGCCCGGCGCCCGTTTAGGCAAATTTGTGCAGTGTGCATCATCAATCATGCCGACGTTTGCCGTTTGCCGTTTGCACTTTGAAGTTTTGTTTAATCAGCCGAATTATGTGCCACTAACGAGCATAGATATATTATATAAATATATATATACATATATATTTAGGCTACTTGGACGTTTGTTGTCCTGTTAGCAACTCAAATTGCTGGCCCATGCAGAAAACTTGCAGTTGAACAAAACTCAAACAAAGCCTGTCAACAACATGTTGCCGAACAAAAGGCATCGGGCCATTGTGCTGCAGATCCAGCTGCAACTGCTGGCTGAAACAGAAGAGCCACCACTAGCGACTAGCAAGCTGGCAAGCAAACAAGCTAACAGGACAAACAAGCGCCACAAAAAATCTGTATGGAAGCAGTTGACAAATGGCGTTTTGGTCATAATGCCGTCGCAGCTGGTGACGCAGACATAGCCTCATGCTCCTCATCATCATCTAGGCGGTGGCTAACACATGTTTGTGTCAGTCTCTCTGTCCCTTTCTATATGTGTGCATCAGCGGCAGACGCGCCGCTGCCGCCGTTCGCTCATAAAACTAAATTTCTAAACAATCTGCGTTTGGCAATCTTAGAGGCGCTGCTTGCGTCGCTGCCGCAGTTGGCGTTGCTGGCGTCGCTGCTGCGCAACTTTATTGAAATGTTTGGCAGTTTTTCGTGTCGTGCTCAATTTGTGTCACATACATGCATAAAGACACTCACAGACACACTCACACACACACACACTGATTTGATATTACGTATATGGCTTTGCAATTTTGATTTTTGCAATTTTGCCATTGCATACTTTTTAGGGCTGCTGCAGCATGTAAAACAAAGTTTTTGATTACGGCACAAACTGTGCCACATGCCACACATTTCACATGTGCATGTGTGCTTAGGTGTGTGTGTGTGTGTCTTACATAGGCAATTCATTGATTTTTGATTGAAATTTAATTGAATCATAATTCAAAATCTCAAAGGCGCCAACGAATATGCCTTGAGCCTTGAGTGTAGGAAGTGGAAGGAGTCGAAGCTCTGCCAGTGTGAAATTGCGAGTGAGGCATTCAAGCGTAAATGGAATAGCCAATGGCCATTCAGGCAATACGATTCGCATCAGAACGATGCCAAATCGATGATAAATAAAAGCTTGTTATAAGCAATAATCCAAAGCATAGCAGCCAAACAAGTCGTTTGTAAAAATCTCTCAAGAACGCCGTCGAGTCGAATGATGGGTGAGCACGTGGGCGTGGCAGCGCCCGAAAATGGGCGCGTGCGAGATAAGCAAACAGCCGGCAGCTGAATACACATTTGCACATAATAGATATTGAGCTATAGCTACAAACATATATATAAATATATCTATATACATATATATATATATGTACATAGATTTGTGTGCTTTATTGTATTATATAAGTAAATCGAAAGTGTTTTTGAAGAGCGTTAGCAGCAGATTGAAGTAAATGTTGCCTAACGCGCAGCCAAATAACAAGACTCCTGAATCTGATGGCATCTAATGCACAGTTCAAATAACACTTAAGGCTCATTGTCCTCCTTTCCCTTATCTGAATACACTTTGCACATTGCCAGCACAGGTTAATAGTCGTTTATGTATCCATTATTTTATCTTATCTTAAAGCACATTTCGTGTTCTCTGTTGTCGCAACAATTTTGCGCTTAATTTATGAACAAGACTACTCTTTATTTTCGTGTTTAATTAAAAAATATGAAAACATTTTGAACAGAGTATAAAGAGGAAGAGCATATGAAGTTTTTACACAAAAAGTTGAAGCTTAGCTTCAAAGCTCTAAAGAGTTTTTCTTTATGTTTTTTGGGGGGTTTCCTTTTCAATTGGCTTAAGCTCAGCTCTCTGTGTGTGCGCTCGCCCTAAGTATTAATAATAGAACCAACAAAAAAATAAATAAATACCCTGCTGCGTGTTCGTAAATTGAATTATATTGAAAATATTTGCTAGACTTCAGCCACAATGAAAACAACTATTTTTTCAGCTTGTTTTTTGTTATATTTTCTAATAATATTTTATGTTGCAAGAATATCTCTTTGTGGCTTTTACTTTAATGTTGACGCATTTTACATTTTGTAACAAATTTAAAGACTCCTGATTTATGTCTAATATAACAATTGTCAAGGATTTCGGCCGGTGGCGATATTAAATTAATGGCAACAGAGATCAGAGATAAGAAATCGGACAACAATTGTGGAAAGTCTGTGAAAGGCAAAACTAAACGGCAATTAATTTAATGCGCCTCAATGGGCATTGCAGAGATAAAGATGGAATTGGAGGCTGGGGCCCAGAACATCCGCAAATAGAAATAGAGCGAGGCGAATGCCCAGCAGTTCATCAGCGGAAAATAGTTGAATAGTTTCGAGCACACAAACTGAAACCGAAACTGAAACCAATGGCAAATGGACAAATGGACAAACAAAAGTTTGCCATCTGCCAAATGGACAGGAATTTCGAAATTAAAGCAAAACAATGCCCAAAGATTAACAACAGATACTAGCACACAGACTAACTATCTCACACAGACTCGCGCGACACAAACAACGGATAAAATTTGCTGGTAGTTTTCTTTTGTCTTATACCCTGTAAAGGGAAACTAAATGAAGTGAAGTACGTCTAGTACTATTCCGCCTTAATGAAAGTCTGCAAATCTTTTCAGATCTAGTCGAGTCTAGTTTATGCAACCTTATATGCTCTGCAATTAATTAGAGGATATCTTCTAGTCCATAAGCTAACTAACTTTTGCCTGTTTTTGTCTTTGTTTGTTTGTTTGTTTCCATGTGAAATAAAATGTGCTACAAAACGTGGTCCAAACGCTGATGGTAACGGCGACGATGACCACGGCCATGCCGAGCAAATCGTCGGCGGCGGCGTCAGCAACGATTACAACGCCAGAAAAACTCACGCCAAACAACAAAAGCAATCTAAGTAAATGTATTAGTGTGTGTGTGTGTGTCTGCTCTGCGCGACGCTTTGTTGCATTAACGGAATTGAACGCCATGTCGGAAGCGAGGAAATGTTTGTGCTGTTTCAACGGAATTGTTATAAATATGTTCTCAGATTTTGGTCTCCCCAGTGTGTGTGTGTGTGTGTGGGGGCTTCCATGCTGCAACATGCTTACGTCCACGTTTAGCCAGTATGTCACAATCAGCAGTATTCGAAAGGATATAAAACCGAATATAAACTAAATTATGTGTTGTGATTTAGATTCTATTATGATATACAGTTGGGTCTAGTTATGAAAATAATTAGCATAGATTAGATTCATTGTTGGATAGATAGGGGGAAATATCTTAAAGCTGCTCCTTGAACATAAATTGCATAGTTCTCATCAGTCTCTTAACTTACTCCTCTCTACACCTTCCTCTCCTGTTCTGTATCGTGTTTTCTGATAAACATTTCTCTGTCTCATTTATTTATTTTCCTTTACTTTGATTCTCTCTCTTTCCACTTCTCTAACTCCATCTCTTTCTCCTTCTCTGTCTCTCTCTCTTTCCACTTCTTCTTATCTGTCTCTTTCTTTGTTGCTGTCTCTCTCAATCTGTTGCTCTCTTTCTCCTTCTCTCTCTCTTTCCACTTCTTCTTATCTGTCTCTTTCTTTGTTGCTGTCTCTCTCAATCTGTTGCTCTCTTTCTCCTTCTCTGACTCTTTCTTTCTCCTTCTGTCTCCGCCTCTTTCTCTCATATCTCAAGATCAAGAGTCCAGCTTATATAAGTCTTAATAAATATTTCCATTTAATTTATCAATCAATTATTCAATCTATGTAATTATTTGAAAGATATCAAATAGGCCTAATGATCGACTAATTGGGTAACAGAAACCTGACCAGCATATGAATTATATGTACAAGCTAATGGGCATGAAATGGTTAGCCGGCTGATTGCGTATTCCAAGCGATTGCTTAACAAACAGTGCGAATAGTTCAAGTTGATGTGAGCAGTGGAAGTTCGTATCAGATCGTGGTTTACAGCTGCTGTCTTGATTGCCAACTTCTGGGCATCTGCTTAGTACTCATGAAAGTTGCTTGCAACACTTGCCGCACCGAAAGCAACTTAGACTGCCGCGCACTTACACACACACACACAGCTCTCAGCTCTCCTCTACTCTGCTCTACTCACTATTCATTTGCAGGCTAGCCGAGGCATTAATATGTCTGCGTGTGTTTGTGTGTGTGTTTTGTTTGTTTGCGTAATAAGTGGAGGGCGGTGCAAATGGTTTTGAGGCGTGTTGCGTAAATGAATAAACGCAGTCGAGCAGAGGCTGAGTCTCGCCCGGCGACCGAGTCAGAGTTGGACACGTGGCAGGCGGGCGAGTGCACTTGCCACATACGAGTGAATGCCAACAGAACAGAATGTTGAGTGTGCTCGCCATGCATGCGTATGAGTAACGGTAACCGTTAGCGAAAGTGTGTGTATGTGTGTGTATGTGTGTTTATGTGTGTGTACTGTTTGTAGCATCAAGTGCACACTGTGTGGTATTCAAGTGTTTGATGTATTACAAAATATACGACACGCATACGCAGTCACAGCTGCAATTACAATGCCAAGTGCTTTAGCCGTGCCTCCACAATCAAGCAAGCAGTGTGTAAAGGAGAGAGTGTAACTAATATCTGTCTCGCTTTCCCTCTCGCTCGCTCTCTTTCTTTCTGTATTTGCTTGTTATTTAATAATACAAACATGTGCGCGACCCGCTGTTGTCTTTTGTTTTATTACATT
Organism: Drosophila nigricruria; assembly: GCA_037075265.1. Lineage (NCBI taxonomy): Eukaryota > Metazoa > Arthropoda > Insecta > Diptera > Drosophilidae > Drosophila > Drosophila nigricruria. The sequence continues at coordinate 8,360,855 of JBAMCI010000227.1, read as the reverse complement.
AATAAACATAAAATTGGCATATTGTTTGCAATTGTGTGGCCCACATATAACACTAACACACACACACACACACACACACACTTACTGAGATACTCATGCACACTCCTGCCGGCATATGTAGACATAGTCAATGGCTGTTTCCGCTCTGCCCGCTGGCCCCTATTGAATTGCCGTAAGTGGCCATTTATTTACATATTTGCGTTGAGCGCGGCGTCGCGTTTGCCAAGTGCTTCTCAACCTTGCAGCGTACTCGTTGTTGTTGTTGTTGTTGTTGTTGTTGTTGTTTTGCCGTTTTATTGTTATTGTTTTGCCATAGTTGATTGTTGTTGTTATTGTTGTCACTGGCACTTTGCGTCATTTTGTGCAATTTATGAGTTTATTGACTGTTTTGTGCATGAAGCGCAATCTGACAATCAAACTGCGTTTGTTGTGGCTGCCACTAATTGTCGCCACTCGTTAGTTGTGCCACAGATTGTAGACACACACTCATATATACATACATTTATATATGTATATGCATATATATAGTTAACTTATTTTTCTAACTGCCAGTGGATGGCGTTGCCATGGCTTTAATTGCAGCTCAATTTGCATAAACTTGGCGCTATGCGAAACTCGCTATTTGCCCCATGCCACAGTTCCTCTGCCACTTTTAATGGACGACGTGCGCCTAATTAACGTAGAACAGCAATGGAAATGTCTCTGCCACGCCTACCGACCCAGCACGCCTATCTCGCTGGCTTTGCTCATGCCATTTGCCGTTGTTGTTGTTGCTGTTTGCATGTGTGCTAGTTTATGGCATTCTCTGTGTCTGTTTGCCTTAAGATAACAATTGCCAACACAGAGACAGAGAGAGAGAGAGAGAGAGAGAGCTAGCGAAAATCGCAGTTGTACAACGGTGCGTATGGTTAACTTTATTAGTGCAATTTATGTGGCAGCCGAAAACGCGAGGATATACAGCGAATAAGCGCATTACAGTTGCAACAGCAATTCGTTCGTGTTCGTGTGTGTCTATTTGCGTTGTCAACCTAATTCGCTTAATTTATGGACTGTTTATGCACTGGGCACCAGCTTAGCCAAAATAATAGATATATATATATATTACAAAACGAAATAGATTACGCCAGTATTTTATCTGTCAGCCAATCTAGTTGCTTATTCAAACCACAAACAAGTTGTCTCATTCAACAAATGACTGTTATGATGAGCCAATGAGTAATTTGAATAACTCACTTAACTATGTTCATTCATTCATTCATTCAGACAGACAAATGAAGTAGAATAGAATAGAGCAGAAAAAAATGAAAATGAAAAAGATGAGAACTCCGTGCAGAAAAGTAACATTAAAAAAACATTTGCTTGCGCTCGAGTCTGTTCGTCTACTTTTTCTCTTTTATTTGGATTCCTTTTGGCACTTTTGCCAAAGTTCTTAATCAAAATAACTTAATGATTATATTTGCTTTCACCCGCTCTCAGTTTCTAATTCAATGCACGGTTCGGTCTTTTCTTTACAGCACCGCAGCAGCTGCGTCGATTTGAGCTGCCTTTGAGGCGCCGGGCAACGTGCAGCGGATAATTGAATCATAAACGGACGGCGGACAGACGAATCTCGGAGCGAATTGCGGGCAATGTTAACAAAGCCAACCGAATAATTGTTGCAGAGAGCGCCAGGACGACGACGACAAGGAAGAGTAAGAGAAGTGGGCGGCTAAGAGGCGGGAGGCTAAGAAATGACAGCCGCGCTGCTTTAATTAAAGTTGCGCGCGGATGAGGCGCGTGGAGCGGCCTGAACAGACAGAGTAGAGAGAGAGAGAGAGAGAGTAAGCGGACGAGCGAGCGAGCGAGAGAGAGAGCGAAGGGAAACGCAATGTGGCTGATGCCGCCGCGAACTGTGCACAACAGAACAAAGTGGACGAAATTGCTTTTGGAATTGAATGAGCGTTTACCGGACGCGGCCATATAGACAGCGCGAGCAGACATTCATTTTGATTACATTTTACCTTTTACACTGCGCTACAAGAACTGACACGCAACTGAGAAATTAGCCGAAAACAAGAAAACACGATAAAAAGCAAAGCAAAGCCAGCCAAGTGGAAGCCAAGGACCAACTACCAACTACCAACTACCAAATAGCAGCCAAAGTTTTGGCCAAAACTCTGCTGTTGAATTTAACGCATGAAATAATCGCAAACGAGGTGCACTTGCAATTGTGGGCGTGGCTAGAGTACAGCAGGGAAATTTGCATGCCTCAGGCCTTGGAAGAAGTTGCCGCTATTGCCGCCCATCAACAACAGCTACACATGAGCACGCCGCTGTGACACGACGAGCACTAGTAGGCGAGGAGGCACCGGTCACATTTTCGATTCGTCAACTACAGCAATAACAGCAGCAGCAGCGGCATCCGAGCAAAGTGTCAGCGTTTGTCCATTAACGCAACTTGGCAGGAGGCTCGCAACGAATTGACATCATCCACCACCCCGCACGAACCCCGGACAACGTTGGCCCACATTAGCAGCACCAACAGCTGCATAAGAAGAAGCAGCAGTAACGGCAGTAGCAATAGCAATCTCCTCTTGTTACTGCGAGTCTAAAGATAACGCATTGGAGCACCACCCACAAACAGTCGAAATCATTCCCCACTCCTAATCCAAACCCGTAACCAGCAGCGATCCAATGAATCTGCTCTGCTGTTGCTGTTGCAGTAACATGGCACCAAACCAGCGCGTCACACGCAAATGGGAACTGTTTGCCGGACGCAATAAATTCTACTGCGATGGATTGCTAATGTCCGCACCGCACACGGGTGTCTTTTACTTGACGTGCATCCTGATTACTGGCACCAGCGCCCTCTTCTTTGCCTTCGAGTGAGTATCAGATGCATGTATATACAGACTATCCACAACGAATTGCGTGTTTCAGTTACCAGTTGCCAGTGGCCGTCCGTCCGATTCTCATTTGCAACCGACTGTGGTTGCATTGTTTGCAAAATGAATACGTTGCTAATTAAGCATCGCCAGGATGCCTTGCCTTGCCATGCCATAGATCCAGCCCTGACCCTGTGTGTCTCTGTGCTGATGCTCTGGTCTGCTTGGTTTCCAATTACGCCCACATTAATGGTCACTGACTGCTGTCTGTAGCTCTCGCTCTCTGTTGCGCCTTGGACGTATCCAATGGCATGTAATTATTGCTGTGCAACGTAGCGTATGCGTTATGCTTGGTCGGGCAAAGGATATTAGTCGTGCTTTAGAAAAGGGATTAAAGTTTGCATGTTTTTCGGATTTGGATCCTCTGCGGCTTATCAAAGATTTCGAAATAAATGTAGCTTTTGTTTTGATTTGTCATTGCTGCGGCATTGAAAAGGAAAACGAAAAATTAAATTGGAAAGCTCTAGGTTAAGGGTCAAATGAATCAAATGTCCTTAGGGCTAATCCGATTAAGATTTCTTCGATTCGCTTTGAGAATCATGTTAATTTGAAAGCAAGAAGCGTGGCATAAGCGCCAAAATATAATTGGATTATTGATGCTGCACTTAATTAAATTTGAGTTTGTGCATCTAGAGAGTGCTCTAAATTTTGGGGGGGAACCAAAGCCTTTAATCAGATCTGCTTTAGTTTGATAACAATGGCATGCTTCTGTGCCAGTGTTAGTTCCAGTTGTTAAATAAATATTCGTTGTTAAATAAATAGATTGCTATGGCAGCCACATGCGTTTAGCTTGGCTCCACACAGGCATGGAGGTATGCATTTAGTTGTAGACGCAATGCCTACACTGTGGTAGCCTAGCAAATAATGTATACGTCACGTAGCACAAATACAAATACACATAAAATCCCGTATTGGCAGGGTGGCAGTTGGGAGTGGGAGGTAATGCAGCGTGCTGTTAGTTTTTGTTCACATGTGGGAAAGGTACATAATGATGCGATTTCCAACAGTGCACGATTAGAAAAAATTATGCTCAACATTTTCTGCACGAATTCGTTTCAATAGCGCCAAGGAAATTGCATGTGTGTAGGTGTAAATACACACACACACACACACATACACACATGCTCACATAGCGAGCATAAAGAAATAGAATTGGAGTACTCCATGTTTTTTTATTGTTGCTGTTGCCGCCTTAAACTTACAATCCAAATTTATGCGCTGCCGAAAAGCCAAGAGCGGCAGCTGCAACATCGCGACGTGGCATCGACTACAAATAGCCATTTCTATACGCTTTGCTGATAGTATAGGAATACTATAAGAAAACACGTTGCAGTATAAAAGATTCAAGAATAGGATCAAGAGACGAGCTGACATAGCCTTACCTTTGTCTCTATAAACCAGAGACTATTTTGATTTTAAAATAGATGTATTAAACATTCAGCTCTTTCTGTGTGTTAGGGCATTTCATCTTCGGCATTCTGTAGCTAAATCCTTTTTATTTGTGTGTGTGTTTTTTCGGGATTTTTATTTTCATTGCATGCCTTATATTAGCGCACAGTCGAGCTGGCAACGGTGGCAACCTATGGGCATTACAATATCTTCTATGCTTTTAAGTGCTGTTGGTTGTAGTTGGAGTTGCAATTGCTGTGGCAGTGTCTGTTCCTATTACTGTTACCTGCCTGCCTGCCTGCATCTGCCCGTGGGCTATGGCCAAATTGTATTCCGTTCAACGCGCTCGCAATGCAAATCGCTAAAAGGTAGCACAGCACACACACAATGCGATGCTGGCTTCCTTTTTTATGTGCCATTGTCAGCGATTTGCCAGCTGAATGCAAGGAAAAACATTTTCTGAATGCTTTCCCGCTGTGGATGTGTGTGTGGTGGCGCATGTGTGTGTGTTTGCTTACGGAAGGTGTGAGGCGGGTCGGTCTGTTAGCCATTGTCATGACAAATGTATTTAACTATTTTCGGTTAGTTTTGCTGACGGTCCCACATTCGACTGGCCCCAAAATGCAGCTGCAATTCAAAGCTGAGCTCTGGGGCTTGTCACACATTATTTTCATTATGCTCGCATCTCTTGGGGCGCTGTCAGCAAACGGGTGTGTGTGTGTGCGAGTGTGTGCTGCTCTATTCACAAATCGGTAGCACGCATGGACGGCATACTGTAACAATGCTGGGCAGCAGCGGCAGCAGCAGCAGCAGCATCATTGTCGCTAAGCGTTCCACAACAATTCCCGCTGGGTTACACATGCTTCGTGCTACAGTTGCCTTATTTTTGGCGCCTGGACGGCGCTCAATAAAATTCCCTTGTTGCATATTTGTGCGGGCGAGCGGCATTTGGGGCATTGCCAAAAAACCCTCTGGAGCTATTTGCATGCATCTTTGAGCAGGGCAGAGCTGCTGGCTGCTGGCTGCTGGCCCTGCTCCCCGCAAATACTTTAAGTAGAGTCTCTGTAGGAAAGCAGAGAAATACACAAATGTAAGCTGAGTTCATCAAAGCTTATATTAACTGGCATGGCTCTAGATACTCAAGGAGAAAGAGCCTTGATTCCATTATGTCTTATGAATACCTTTGTTGAGCTGAGCTGTAATCAAACTTGGTTGGCAATCTTCTCTTTCCTTTTGATACAAGGCGCAAATGTATACTTTAATCGTGCCATTTATATCTTCTTCTTTTTTTGTAGCTGCCCCTTTCTGGCGACAACCATCAATCCAGTTATACCCATTGTGGGCGCCGTTTTATACTTCTTCACGATGAGCTCGCTGCTGCGCACAACCTTCACGGATCCAGGCGTTATACCGCGTGCCTCCAATGATGAGGCCGCCTATATTGAAAAGCAAATTGGTGAGTATAACCCCCCCTCCCCTCTCTATCCCCTCTTTCCAGCTTGTGTCCACGTCAAAGAGGCGAATGTGGACAAGGTCGTTTTGCCTGTTGAATGGCTCATGACTGCCACGCCCACAGACAAACACACACACACACACACACATGCATTTATGCATTTGTATATATTTGTTTTCACTTCATTAAGTTGGCGAGTGTGTGTGTGCTTGCGTGTGTGTGTGTGTGTGTGTGTGTGTGGCCCCACATAAAAAGTAATGAGCGTGTCCTGGCATAGAGAGCTGCGAAAAAAGAAGAAAATATGTATGAAAATCATCAAAGGCAAAAGCTGTGCTGCCTTTACCCTAATGAGTTGTTGTTGTTGTTGCTGCTGCTGTTGGAAAATATTTAAAATGAGAAAACTTTTGCTCTTTCTCTCCCTTTTACTTGCATGTCAACAACGACTTTGTCGCTGTCGCTGCTGATGCTGCATTTCCGACGCCAACGACGACGCCGACGCTGACGCGCACATCCGGTTCCGTTTTGCTGCCATGCCGCCTGCGCAGAAGTGCCAAACTCGCTGAACAGCCCCACATACCGGCCGCCGCCCCGCACCAAGGAGGTGCTCGTCAAGGGCCAGACGGTCAAACTGAAATACTGCTTCACCTGCAAGATCTTTCGGCCGCCACGCGCCTCACACTGCAGCCTGTGCGACAACTGCGTGGATCGCTTCGATCACCACTGTCCCTGGGTAAGTGCACCGTGTTGCAAGTTGACATTGCAATGCCAAAATGTGGCCGCAAATGTGGGCCATCGAAAACAACTTTCACTGACTTTAACCCAATTCCTGCGCCAACTGCTGAGTTAGCTGAGAAAATAATTTGTGCAGCTCATGTTCTGACTGCAATGGCTGGGTCGGTCGAGGCTGGTCGACCACAGAGCTTTGCCAGCAAAAAAATAACAGACACACACACACACACACAAATTCAAACACAGTCACCCCGTCGAGTACTACCCAATTTGAGTTTTTTTTTTTTCTGTCGCGCAGGCAGCACAAAATGCGAATTCCCCGCGAGCGCCTAAAAGATGCAACAAGATGCGGCGGGTGGTGGACCGAACAAACAAACCACTGCACACAAAGCGCACACACATACATATATACTTTTATACGCATACTTAAGTAGCCGCACTCTGATTTTCTAGCTTGTGAGTCTCTCTCTGTGTGTGTGTGTAAGGGGCATGTTGCATTAAGTGCAACGCGCTTTTTCAGGCAACATTGGCGTCGTCATGCTGATACCCTCTCGAATAAATAGTAGTTAAGGCTTATCTTGATATCTATTTAAGCAGCTGCTTAGTTAGTCTCTTTACTAGTTAACCACAACTAATCAATGGGTATTAAAAGATGCCAGACCTAGAAGATAGCAGCTATAATCGGCTTCAAAGCGGGCCATACTCCAAGCTACCTTCTGACATGCAAAACTTATAACTTGTTACCTTCTATTCAAAACTAAGAATCTTTATCATAAAATTCTGCTTTCACAAATACAGGGTATCTCCAAATACAGGGTATTCTTTGACCCTGTCAAATTTGTTCTCGCTGCCTTAAGCTGGCGCCACCCACATACCGCCGCAGAGTGGGTTTTGAATTTTTCATTTGCTGAGCGTTTCGTTCGTTCGGACGACCCGAAACACCCGACCCATGCTAAGCCACCGCGGCGCAGCACTCCATGCCGCACAGCCAGCCGGCTTGATTATGAGCTGTTGGCACTGCTGTCAGCGTTGAAGGTCGCCTCGCGCCGCCTCGTGCCATTTCGGGCCTTAAAGCAGCGGGTGGTGTAGCTAAAAAAAAAAAAAAATTGAGGCATTTCTCGACGCTGCACGGAACGCGTAATTTCATTTTGGCGCCAATTATATTGCGAACGGGGCATGGGGCGTGGGGCTGATGAAAGGGCAATTAACCTTATTGTGTGACTGCGCATTATGCAGGCTTTGTGCGATGCGAAATTTTCCAATAAAAAATTTGTCTCTCTTTGCAGGTGGGCAACTGCGTGGGCAAGCGAAATTATCGGTTCTTTTATTTGTTTCTAGTCTCACTGGCATTTTTAGCCGTATTTATATTCTCGTGCTCTGTGACGCATTTAGTTTTATGTGAGTAAATCGCAGACATAGAGATAATGAAAGCATAAATTAATCAAATATATTTGGACAGTGATGAAAACGGAACAGGAGGTCTTCAAAGTAATAAAGAAGGCGCCCTTCACTGTGATTGTTGTGTTCATTTGTTTCTTCTCCATTTGGTCGGTGATTGGACTGGCTGGCTTTCACACATATCTGACAACCAGCGATCAGACAACGAATGAGGATGTAAGTGGCTATATGATTGAAATATTTCTTAAATTTTTATATTTTATATATGTATACGTACAGCTCAAAGGCTCGTTTTCGTCGAAGGGCGGGCCGCGAACTCAGAATCCCTATTCACGCGGCAATATTTGCCTAAACTGCTGCCACATTCTGTGCGGCCCCATGACACCCTCGTTGATTGACAGGTAAATTAATGTTATGCTGCCTGGCCATGAATTGCATCATTTGTTAAGCCGAACAATTTGTCTCTGCTCACCCACACACAGGCGCGGCATAGCAACGGATGAGTACATTCAGCAGATGCATCATTCCAGTCCGCGGCATGCGCTGAGCGATGTGATCAGCGCCTCCCAAATGGTAACCACAGCGCAACCCATGCTGGGCAGCATGAGTGGCATTGGTGGTGCTGGTGGTGGTGTAAGCATTGGTGGTGCCGGCGCTGAGCTAAAGCCGCGCTTCTATGACGAGGTAAGCAGTAAATGCTGCATTGCATTTCGAGCACGTCCATCCAACTCCATCCTAATCGAAATCTAAATGTCTCGGCACCTGTGCTTGCTTATCAAATCTCAATCTCAATCTCCTCCTCTATATCTATCTATCTATCTCTCTCTCTCTCTCTCGTACAATGAACTTCTATGCACCTCATATTTGACGCTCTGTTTTTTTCTACCTCTTCTTTTTTTTGGTTTTTGGTCAATATTGATTTTGGTAACAACTCGTTAAATATATATTCGCATATATATAAATATATATATAAACACCAACAACCATATATATATACAACAACAACAACAACAACTACAACTACAATCAACAATCAACCACATATCACATAATCACACCGACAACAATCAGTCAAATCCCTCTTCCTCGACGTTGGAGAGCAACGGGGTGGCCGCCGCATCTGGTGGCGCTGTCAACGGCCATGGACATGGCCATGGGAACGGCTTCGATCGCCCGCCCAGCTACGATATGCTCCAAAACGGTAAGTCAAAGTCGCGTCGGCAGCAGAATCAACGCTGCTCGCTGCAAACACTGCTGCCAGCCAGCGCACAGCAACAGTTCAAAGCCAACAAACACAAACAACTCAAACACCAATCACACCAACAACAACAAACACAAACACAACCGCACCAGAAGCAACAGCTTTTGGCTGCAGAACTGCAGCTGCATCTGCAGCAAGAGGCTCTCGCCAGTGGGCTGGCCACGCCGCCCTCGTTGCAGCGCTCGCCTGCGACTTCCTCCTATCGGCTGAATTTAAAGCGTTCGCTGCATCTGCCGCTGACACCATCATACGATGCACGCAACTCGCCGCTGCCGCTGCTTCATCATCACGTGCACGCCCAGCAGACAACCGCCATTGGCAGCGTGTCGGCGGCGGCGGGGAGTGGTGGTGGTGGGTCCTCATCGTCGGCCACAACAGCGCCCACCTCTGCCTCGATGGCAACGGCGCCGGCGCTGGCGCCACGACGACCCTCAACGCTGAAGCTGCAGGGCAGCGCCGCGATCTCGGCCAGCAACACCACAGTGACCACGATACACACATCGGCACCACAGCCGCCGGCGCCCAGCGACTTCAAGTACTATTCCCCGCAGCGCGTCACCAACTATCCGTTTCCGAAGGCGGCGCGCAGTATGCGCCGCCAGTCCACGCAATCGGTGGACTCGCAAAAGGTAAACATTGCCGGCTATCATCCACTGCCGATGCGTTCGCGCTACAAACATCAAGAGGTGATGTTCGAGCTGAAGTCACCGACCAATCGGCTGACCATTCGAGAGTGCGACTTTGGCGGTGGCGGCGAACCCTGCGACGACGATCAGTCGATCAAGGATAGCCAGATCTTTCGTGTTAGTAAACGAAATCTTTATATGAATCACCGATCGCCATGGAAGGAGCGCGATCGTTACTCGAATCTGTACGAGTACTCGTTCAACATCGATCTCAATTCGATTATCGAGGATGCCGCGGGCAGCGACTCGTCCTAGTACGCAGCTCGCAGCTCCCAAGCAAACACTGCCGTCGACTGCGACCGCCACTTGGTCGCAGTTGCCACTGACTACATTGATTGGTTGTTAAACGCTGTACGCTCTAAGGGATTGCCCCGCGCTGGGCTCTTGGCAGTCTGCCTCCGATTCCTACTGCTGCCAGGCTCGGGCTAGGTATGCTGTTCGAGCATATAGTTAGGCCGTACCGGAACGGATTTTTGCAAAAGAATTAAAAAAAAAAAAAAAACAAACAAAAAATTCAATAATATAAAAAAATAACTTTTTGAAATTGAAAAATTGCTAAATATATAGTCTGATGACATACATATACGTACTGTATGCATATATGTGTATAACTCCTTGGTTATTACCCAACACTGGCTTTGGTAATTTCCCAATTGGCTTCCGTGACGCGCTTTTTGGGGTAGATGATTGAATTGAATTGATTTTCCGTAGTTCTAGTTGGCATTGCCTTTATTTTTGTTGATTTTGCACGCCTAGTTGCAGCTCGGTTGACGCGTTTATGATTTTATTTATATTGTTTGGAAATTTTGGACACCCAGCAACCAACACTAAAAACCCCCACCCAACCCTCCGTAGTATCCGACCCAGATCTAAACCTGGACAAAACAAAAATAGAGAAAAAGAAAACTTGGTTCATACAAACTTTTGCGTTTATGTAGCACCTATATATCATAGGCGAGCCACGCTGCCGCGCCGCATCCAGCGCCAGCGCCAGCAGCGGAGCGGTCAGTGTGGCCATATATTTTCAGTTGTCGCAGCAATTAACACACCTAACACACACTTAAATGTTGAAAGTCCATATCCCGACGCCGCCACCTCCAATAGTAAATAAATTCAACCAAAAAACCTAAACGAAAAACTTTATAAGAGCAATGCATTTTGAAGACACTTGCATGTTAAGACTCGATTCGTGTAGTCGATTGAGATTTTAATTTATTAAAAAAATATACATACATTATATATAGATATGTACTTAAATGAAAAGCCCTTGAATTGTGGGCAGTCACTTGTGCAATTTAGTTGAAATTTAATTTGTGAGGTTTCAATTGAATGAACTCTAATACGAAACGCAAACAAAACAAAAACACTTAGCAAACAATTTATAAAAATAGCCAAACAACTGCCATTTATTGAGAAAAAAAACGAGGAGAAAACTCATTTTGTTTTTACAACGAATATTAAGTAAAGAAATCTTTGAAAATTCAACAAGAATTTGATACGTGTAGTGTTGTATAACAAATTTTAATAGATCTGTAATTTTTAAAAACTCTAGTCGAAAACCAACTTAATGATGCATTATTAGTGCGAAATGCATGCGAAATATTGGATAAATATTAGTGTAAACAGATTGCCAAGTGACTGCAAATATGTCAGAAAAAAAATCATATGTTTAAACAACTGAGAGACAAATATTTATACATAAACACATAGTTGTAAATGTTAACAGAAAACGATGATGAAGGCGAGAGTGTGTCCTGGCCATAGTTGAGACATACCATAGCATGCGTATGGCCAGGGGGTAGCTTAGTTATTTAAGTGACAAATTCAATAGAACAATAAGTCAGCTTACTGTAAAACGGACGGCGCACTAGCAGCTCGTGCCCAGTCTTAAAGGCTATTAATGTTACGCATTAACAATATTATATATATTATATATACATAAATGAGTTCCTTTTAGCAATGGAAGAGTTATAAAATTGTATACATACGTATGTTGAAGATGTTCAGAACACGCGTGTTGAATATATATATATATATATAAATATATATAAATATGTGCTTATGTATGTTATAATAAGCAGCTGACACACATACACATACACACACACATACAAACATAATTATAAAATTATACTTAAATGTTGGGCAATAAAATGTACTCTAGCGTATCTATGAAAACAATTGAAATGTTAAGGAATTACAGAACAAACAAACAAATAAACACACACACACAGCTACTATGTATGTATACACGGAACGGAAAGATAAACTTTGTGTGCGTACTGTCAAAACTCACTTCACTGCAAATGCTACAGACCAAAAAAATGAAGCATTATATGTGCTCAAGCGAAATCAGAAATTGAATATCATAAAATTTGCGAGCGTTTAGCAATTGACCAATAAGAAAACGCCTTTGTTTCGCCGCAAAATGTTTCTGTTTGGCGAAATGCTTTCCTATTGCCGCGGCGAATTGCTTCCCATGGAAGACAAGTAAGACTTTTATATGAGAAGCATATTGCTGAAGTGAAGATCAAGTATGCACACACACACACAAACACACAGAAACACAACAGTGACACACACACACACACACAGAGACACACTGGCAGCTGTACTGTACAGCGGCCAATCAGAGTGGACGCCATTTTGTTAAGGTTTGCGCGCTTCTTCTTAACCCCCCACTTCGCTGCCAATCGCCGCCATGTTTGAGTTTCCATTTAGCGTGATCTCATTTCGCATGAATTCAAATTGCAGGCGCGCCACACAAGCAGACGCACCAAAACCAACCACTCACTCCTCTATCCGAGTATTCGAAACGAAAAACAAAAACCAAGCAACAACAACAACAAGTTAATACTATCAAGCAATACATGATTTTTCTCTTGGTTATTTATGCACATATATACACAACCCCTGTACACTAATGCCAAACTCTTTTTTATGTCTTTCAATACAACTTGTGACTATGGAAACTAACAAAAAACAAATCGAACATAAAACTTTTTGTGTCTTGTTATTGATCAACTCGAAAATAAAATAATAACAAAACAAACAAATTGCTAACCAATCAAAATTGCAACTAAAAACTAAATGCAATTGAGGGAAAGCTTTCGAGGGCCGCTTAAAACTAGAGTAAAACATAAATGCCTCATGCTAAATGCCTCAATTGGGTGAGTTGCCTCCACAACACGAAAGTAATAATTCCCTTTTCTGTTGTTCAACTTATGTAATGGTAAACACAAAAAAAAGTATTGAATTCGAGTAAATTTAACAACGCTTTAAATGCTTTATTTCAAAAGCAAAGATTGATATATATATATATATATATATATATATATATATATATATATATATTTGTATACCAATCCAATCCGATATATATGTACTTTGCTTTTTTCATTTTGTATAGCGCAATTAGCTAAAGATACAAGCGTTCGAATACCCTGTACAATATCATTTGAAAGCTGTCTTTTGTTGCTTAGCCTTGTTTAATTGTTTTGTTTTTTTTTTTTTCTATAAAAAATGAACCCAATTCACACGAAATGTTTATGTTTTGCTTAAATAAATACAGAAATACACAAAACCCATAACATATATGTCCATATCACACTCTATACAGATCTCAATACCCAACGTTTTATCATTGTACATTCCTTAGCAAAACATTTTCAGTTTTAATTTGTGTATTTTATGCATTGGCATATTTGAAATTTTCGCTAAAATATGTGAAATTGTTGGAGCATGCTTTGAATTGTTTCATCTCTTTCAATTGGCACCGCATAGAACACATTCATTAAGCGTTCTCTATATATATGTATATAAAAAGACACAAATCATAGCTCATGAATTTATCTATTATTCGATGCCATTGGCCATTTATTGATTTAAGCGATTATTAAATTGAATTATGTATTTTTAATTATGTTTATACCCAGCAAAGGATGCCGCATCGGGCATCGGTGTCATCGGTGGCTTAAATCCCATATATAATTTCATTTGTTTGAGTTGTTCTGTGCATTGGCAACATTATACTATCTATTTAATTTTTAATTTGCCGCCTTTTTCAGCATTTTTCAATTGTTTGCATATTTGAATAGTTTGTTAAACCAGCAGCGAAACCACATAAAAAAAAAATAAGAGTAAAACCACCAACCACACGAGCAGTGTACACTAGCGAAAAACTATTTCGAAAATTAAAATACGAATTTTTAATTAGTTGTCAAATTTGTTGTAATGAGAGTTTTAACATTTTAAATGTTTCACATTAATTATGTATGCAATTTTCATATATATATATATATATATATATTTGTATATATATATATAAAGAGAAGTACAAGTATAAATTTTGGACTAATAGTTGGACATCTCATTCGCAGGTAATTCCAATAGTCTAGCCCAGCTCGTTGACAACGAGATCCCTTTGGCCCAGATGGACATGCCGGCCTACACACAGCCAACGGCCACACAGACGCGTCAATTCCGGCACCACAAGCAGCGACAGCTGTCCAATGGCGCCTCGGCAGTCGAAGATCTGGCTTATGAGAATCAATTGGCCGCAGCTGGCAGCGAGGATGAGCTGGACAATGCGGATGTTGTTGTGGTAGGCGGCACAGAGGTAGTCGCTGCGGTGGCCGCCATCGCGGCTTCCAGCAAGGCGCGTGAGATGCGCAACCGCAACCGCAGCGGCAGCTACAGTAATCTGTTTGACGTGGACTTTGATGCGGCGCTGGTCAACTCACCGCTGGGCGACAACCATAAGCCCTCTGCGGGCGCTGCTCTACTGGCAGCTGCCATCAGCGGCGAACAGCATGCCCTGGCCAAGTCCGTCTCACAGACGGAGAACATGTACAGCAATGTGCCCCAAGTAGCCGTGTCGCCGTCCACAGATGCCGCCCTGCACGTCTACTCGAACATTATCGACGAACAGGCTCAGCAACAGCGGCAGCACAACGAGCGGATACAGGCCTCCACGGTGCTGTCATCGACGCTGCTCAGTGACGATCTCGACCTGGACGATCCAGTGAGTGCCTCGTTTGTGGGCGGCGGCAGTGGCGGGGGCGTGCACAGCCATGGACATGGGCATGGGCATGGCCACCGCAAGGCTGGAGGCGATGGCGCCGAACAGGTCAAGTCGGCAGATCGGCTACGCATGCTGCACGACACGACTATGATTGATACGGCGCTCGATCTCGACAGCCTGGACGGCTCCAGCATGGGCAACAACTCGCAGTCGTGCTTGGTGAAGACGGCCAAAGCAACTTCCAATACCACTGGGGCGCCGATTGTCTAAATTGCAGTATATACTGTCATTAGTCGCGTATACCCTGTACATAGCCAAGTTTTATCCAATGTGCTTCAGCTTCTTTTAGTTAGGCGATCCAGCAGCAGGAGAGAGAGTATTATAAAGCCTAATACTTGATCTGGTTACGTTTATTTTTTTAAACATTTAGTTTTAGTTCAATGAGCGGACACTTAAAATATCAACCTATCAAGAAGCAACTAAAATATTACCTTAAGGCGTTACGCATTCATAAATATAAAATATATATATATATATACAAGTTAACGAAGATAACAATTAAAGCAAACAAATACAGATACAGATACATATATACAACAACAAAAAACAAAGCAAAACAAAACAAAACAAAACGTGGTGAACAATGTTAACAATTCAAATGCATTACAAATGAATGAATAAATCCATACTATATTATTAAATGAAAACTGTTTATACACACATAAACACAGACACAGGCATTCATGTAAGGCAAAAGTATATACATATATTAAGACATATATGTGGATATATGTTGTATATATGGTTAGTTATTAGAGTATATAATTTTTTGTATATTTAAGTTTTTACAAATGGCAAGCGACGAGCGTGTTTTCCGTTCTTCAGAGTTTATTACGATTTTTCTGTAATAGCGAAAAAAAAACAAATTTCAAACGGAATATTCCATGCAATATATTTGTATGTAAATCATGTTAAAGCCCATACATATATATATGTATAATAAATAATAAACTAAAAAAAAAGAGTACACCACAAGATTTGTTAAATGCATGCGAGACAAAGAAAAGTGTGACGTATAAGTGTTTATTTACATCATATATATTATACTTACTATGTAATTCAAGTTAAGAGTATGTGCGTGGTGTACAATGTTATCTAAACTTATAAATCGAGGTAAAGAGTTTGACATGTTAAAAGAAAAAACAAAAAACAAAAAGAGTATGTTATGCGAAACTAATGAACTACAATTATACAAAGAATACAATTTATAAATAGAAAACATGAAAATTTGTGCAGTTTTTATTGGGTGGCTTAAGTCTATCATAAAGAACATACCGAATCCGAAACAACCGATCTCTCTGGTCTCTCTATGGTTCTGTCCTAAAGTCTTATACTTTTGGCGTAAAAAACAAAACTTTCGATTATATTTGTTTAATTTTTAGATTTTATTATAAAGAAATTAGACATGGATGTTATTGATCAGTTGATAAATAAACAAATATGCATATGCCTTAAGTATACAGAGTGCATGTTTGCATGTTTGAAGACATATTCGCAAGGTAAATTACAAAAATATTTGTAGATGCTGTCTTTTTATCATTTAAATTACTATTTTGTGTGTGTTTGCAGCATTGGAAAATCAATTTCTACATTTAAATATCATTAATGGTTACCAGTCACTTCTCAAAACAAACTGAACTTGAATTTAAGATGCTGTTACTGGACAAATGGTATTGCATAACAAAGTGTTTGGACAATCGTGTGTAAATATTTACATAAATATTAGCATATACTATTCGAAAGCTGCCAAATTACAGTTACAAGTTTTCCCGAATATTTAAAATTTAAATAACTAAAATATTTTTATAAAAATATTTGGCAAACTAAATATAATTTCGAGTTACCAATTAAGTGCGTGGAGCATGAGCAATTTAGCAAGGATTAGCATTAGATTAGAGATAAGCGCTTGCATTCCCTTTGGCCATGGAATCCAAATGTTATTATTACAATTTAATAAAAAAGGCAGAACAATCGCTTAAATTTAACTCCATCTCCCTCCTCCTCCCTCCATATGTATAGCTGTCTGTGAGTTTGTGGGCGTGTATGTGTGTTTGTTGGTGTGCAAAGCAGCAGTAGGGTTTGCAGTAATTTATCGTCGATAACGTCCCAAATATGCCTTGCAGTTGGGGCACGTGTGGTGGACGTCCATGCAGTCATCAATGCAACAAGGTATCAAGCAGCAGCCCAGCCAGCAACTGTAATTACGAAATGTTTGCTGTCAGATAAATCTGGGATATATCAGGGAATGCCTTTTGGCGTACTTACCCAAGCAATGCAATTACAAAACCGGACAAATAGGCAATCATGCCCGGCTCTGTGCGTGTTGTTGACTCAATCTCTGCATGGCATGAGGGGCATATCATGTGTGTAGAAGTCCGTCCGATGGGTACGACTGTCGTCAATATATTTGTGCCCGCGGCGGTTGCAGGCGCCACAACTGGCGTGTATGGACCCACTGGCTTCACCCCGCCAACTGCCTCCAGGTAGGACGGAGGCGCCGATGGCGGTGGAACGTATGTGAACGGCGGCGCATTGCCCGTAGACTTGCTCATCTTGTTAATTGCCAAATAGTCCTATAAATGCACGTGATTGAAAAAGCTACACGAAAATGAAAGCAAATCAAACAATTAACAATGTACAATAGAAAATTAGCAACCTAGGATAACCCTAAACTGACAAATAAGCTAAAAATAGCATACGCCGATGCTGATGATTCACACACACAGAGAGAACCGGAGAGCGTGGTCCACGTAATTTATGTGCCCGCATTTCGAAATATGTAAACGAAACATCAACAGAGAGCAAGGCCAGGCGATTAATTGGCATAGCTATGGTTTGTTTAGAGAGTATAGACGAACTATAGATATGCTCTGGAGAATTTAGAGAACCTTTATATAATCATTTACAGAGTAAAACGTCATGTCTGTTTATAAAAGACATTATGTTTTAATTGAGCGCTTCTCATGGTGCTTCAAACAATTCATGTCACAATTTTAATTTAAATCTCCATTGACGACAATGGACAATCATATATATATACATATATATAACTATGTGTATGCATGTGGGTATACCCACATTAATTTGTTTGCTGCGCTGACAAGCGGCTACATCAATTAGACGCTTCGTCAATAATTGCCAACTTGTTGCGCTGATAAGCAACGCCAGACACGAGGATACACATATGTATTTACATGTACATCAGTCTGATAATTACGTATATGAAGCAACGATGTCATGTGCTTGGTCAAAATCGAATGGGAAGTTAACAACAACACCAACAACAACAGCAACAGCTCAACTCGACTGCTGGAATGCAGCTTTCCCCACCCAAACAGAGACAGCAGCAACTGTCAGCAAGTGGGCACAGAAACCGCGTCGCAACCGCAACCGGAAGTATTTCGAACTCGAGCTTAGAAGACCAAACAGACTGGAAATTCAATCAACTGTCTGTCTATCGGTGTGTGCTTAAAGGGTATTTCCCAGCACGGCAACCACAGCAGCTCATTCAATTTGCTAATTCCATTAGCAAAAGACGTAGGTTTGTAATTTCAGTCGAGTTACGCCTGATTTCTGTTTATTTATTCTTTTGTTATTGACTCTAAATTAAGACATAATTACAACAAAGGCCAGCCACAACAAGAGTTTGAGCAAACATTTGTTTTCTCTGCAGATGACGTCATTGGGCGGACAACCAGTTGACGAGCAATTGCAACTCTTTAGAGCTGACTGCGTCATGCAAGAGGCACTGAGACTGTGCTAATCCCCTTGCCATTTGAATAAAGTTTGCGTGCAATTGTACTATAAAATTTAGTACAATTATATGTTAATTTACAAACTTTATAACTAATGTTCAGTTTTTAATGAATTTTTCTTAATTTTAAATATTTTAGAAAAACATTCCAGAAATTGCAAAGCTGTTTAAATAATAGCATCCACATGTATATTTCAAAAAATATTTTTTAAAACAATTCAAATTGTTGGAAGCAATGTCGTGGAGTTCATTTAAACAGATGTTGCTGCTCTGCCTAACAGATGACGTCGTCGTGCTATAATCGGAGAATATATAGCTAAAGTACACATAAATATACATATATGCATGTGTGTGTTTAGTAGTAGTAGTAGTAGTGTTTATGCTGTTGTTTTTGTTGTGCAGCAAGCATATTTTTAGCAATATGTATATACATACATACATAAACAGGTGTATACATTAGAAATATATATATTTTTATATAATGTATGCTGTGTGTATACACTTTTAAGGTTCAATTCAAATCAATGAAAATTATATGGAATTTCACTTTTTTTCTGCTTGTTAAGCAAATAATCATTTTAATTATTTTCATACATATGTATGTATATATATATATATATATATATATATATCGATGAAAATGAAATAAGCTCATATTTGCCTAAATAAAATAGTCCCGAAATAGACAACAAAACACACACACTTTTGTATTGAACTTATTTCCAAGGAATTCAGCGTATAAAAAAAATACATATATATAAATATATATACACATTCATAAACGCTTATACACAGATACCAATAGGCGGGAGCCTACTTGCCCTCATTTATAATAAATATATATAAACAAATCAGCAAACGCAAATTCTAGTTAGTTTTACCTCAATAATTTGTCGAACCGAGCAAACTTTCGCACAATAACACGACACGGCAACACGCTAACTAGTGATGCAAGCTTAATGAAAACTGATCGATATATCGAGCTATCGATAAGCAATTTTTGGCATACTTGTTTATTAGATAAATACTCGTTGCAAAGACTCTTACTATAAAAATTAAACAAATTATATGCATAAACATGTAAATTTAGTTGAAATGCCTTGCATACTCTAATTATATTCGATAACATTAGTAGATACTTATATTACCATCACTATTATTGTGACTGTGACAACCCTGTCCATTTGTTTATGTTATTGCAAATATTTATTACGATTAAAGTCAATGTCTAAGTGTGGTCTATGTCAGCTAAGCACACACCGGATATATCAGAGCTACTGCCGGTGCGCCAGTACCGCTGCGAGCACTGCGCCGATCAAGTATTTGGCAATCAAAGCCACTATAGCCTGCACCTTCGACGACGACACAAGTTGGCGCTTATAAGGAACGAACCGCCGAATCGTGCATATCATTGTCCAGTGGCAAATTGTATCTATCATGCAGAACGGAGAGGCGCAAGAGGTTTTGCGAATCTTCGATTCCTGCGGCAACATTACCAAAAGACTCATATGACCAAGACGTTCAAGTGCAGCAATTGCAATGAAGCATTCCTACTCGAGCGACAGTTGGAAAGGCATCAATGCTGCTCCAGCTACCCTTGCCCTGTGTGCGGGCTCACCTATTCAAGCAAGGCGAGCCTGCAGACTCACATGCGACGCAAGAATCACTTAAATGTGAGACCCTGTGAGACTGATATAACTAAGGATGTGGTAACATTGTCAAAAGTGGCAATTCCCAAATTAAAGCCATGCAAAAAGTTGCCAAAGATGGTGGATCAATCCACCAACACTGAGGAAGAGCCTCCAGACAATTCACCTATTCATGTGCCGATCATGGAGCACATACCTCCTGTAGACTCACCTATGCAACCAACATTCTATTGCCTGCCAGACATCGAGATACCCTATGCTCTGCAAACAGCCACACAGACCGAGGATAGCGTCGACATGGACGTGGCAATCCAAACTGCCATAGATGTAGCTCTTAAGGAACGTGAGAATGCTGAGAATGGATTGCCTATGCCAAGTTTGACGTATGACGAGGTCAATAGCCTTTTGCGCGATATGGAAACTCAAACGGAAGATGTGGATCTTGATGAAATCGACATGAACAACGAGGTGCTGGGCCCACTGCTTCGAAATATTCAAACCCAAACGCTCGACAACAGGCAGCACCAAGGCACAATGACAGAGCTTGACCAGGACGCGGAGACGGAGACGCAAGAGAATGATAATTATGTGGCTTACCCAGAACAGGAGACGATGTTTGGGCCGCAGAACTCAGCTCACATGCACACCCAGACCTGCGATGAGCTGTTCGAAGAGCTGGGCCTATCGCATATACAAACCCAGACGCACTGGCCAGACGGTCTCTACAATACGCAGCACACGCAAACCTGCGACGAAATGCTGGACGAGCTGTTGGAAAACTTTCAATCGACCTATACGCAAACCAGATGGTTGGACTGGCAGGAAACTGAAAACGCCGTTGACTGATTGTTAATAAAATACTTAGCTATAATATATATATGTATTTATATATATATGTTCACAGACTTTTATTGGCTTATTTGTTATTTAAGGCATATACAATACAATAGTTGACATTTAATACAGTCTTATACATTTTCTGTATGTGTTCTATCAGAGGTCTAAGTTGCTTTCATTTTGTGGTCCTTGGTGGACCTGGTCAGCAGTACCTCTGAGCATTGGAAGAAGCAGTAACTGCAAAAGCTCAGTGCCAAATAGTTGCCTATGCCGCTTAAGTAGGCGCCGCGCATTAGGAATCCTCCAACTTCCTGGCCGGCAATAAAGTAAACATTGGAGAAGGCAGCGGGTATAAAGAGTTGTGTGGCAAGGATTGCATGCAATCTTTGTGCGCCGGCAGAGCCAAAGTGATGGAGTGACCAATTCCGATAGGCCGGCCTCGACACGAAGGTCTTGTAGAGCTTCTCCGCGGCCAGGCAAACAAAGTTGAGTATGCTCCAAATAAGTACATAGGTGTAGCAGCCATGCCAGATGAATACGAATGAAAAAGTCAGTGCAGTGGCGCACAGCTTGGCTGCTGGAGAGGACTTCCTGGTGCACAGCTCAGCGTATATGTGCTTGAAGAGAAACTCATACAGTCCCTCGTCGAAGTACTTCCACATGTCCGAGTAGAAGTGAATGCGTCCGATGCAGCGGGGTCGCCTCGGCGCCGCAATGTCATCATACTCGGCAAACGCAATGCCCAGTCCATAGGTTATCACGTAGAATATGAAGAAGAACTGACCCATGAAGTAGCCGGCGGCGTGCTGCCAGAAGACTGACTCCATCATGACCACCGCTCGCACATCCCGCGTCATGTAGTTGATGTAGAAGTAGTGCAGCGACCACTGCATGACCAGCCACCAGAAGACAACGCGTAGAAGAGCCACAAGGAAGCTCCAGTTGGGGGACGCATCTTTGTCCGTTGCCCGTTGCTGCTTGAAGCGCTCGTAGCTGATGAACGGGCCATAGGTGAGGCAGGGAAAGTACATGGTGTAGGCCAGGTACTCAGCTAGATTCTTCGAGCCACTCGCAGTAAAGGAGTAGCTGCAGCCGCGCAACAAACTCCAAGAGAGGGTCACTATTAATATGACATACTCTGAATATCCAACTTGAGCCAGCCACCATTGGCTGTTTTTGGCGAGGTTAAGGACGCCGATCCAGGCAGCGGTTAGCAGCCAAGTCGCAAGCTTTGACCGTGCGTGCAGTGTTATCAGATAGTAGCTAACCAGCAGAGAGCCCAACATGGCCATTGATGTCCAGTGCATGTTGAGACCGATCGCCAGTGCGGAGACTGCAACATGTGCGTGGCGGCGAAGGTGAGTCCATTTCCAGCGTGTGACGCTACTCATTACCGCATGCAACAGGTAGTAGGGCCAAAATTTGCTAATGAAATCGGCAAAGTTCTCCAATTCGTCGTTGCTGTCATCACGCTTGGGGGCCACGTCAGCGCGTTTGAGCAGATTCCAGCCATCTGCGAATTGGAAGTCAGTCGTGCTCAGTATACGATCCCTCAGCGCATAGATTTTATATAGTCCAACAACAATATAAGCAATATAAACACAAAAGTAGGCAAGTTTTTCGAATCTGTTTAATAAGCCGGCAGTCATTTCGATATCGATAACAGTGTACTAGTATCGATAGCGATGGGAGAAAGTCGTGCTCAAATTTCTATCTTCATGGTAACATATTGGGATAAACTAAAATATAAATATGTGTATATGCTATAGGTAACCTATAGGCGATCTATATGATAAATTATATAAACAATTTGATGACAGGTGTAACTTAGGACTACATTATATCTAAAATCGCAACGTGTTTAAGTGTAATGTACATATATGTATGTATGTATGTATGTGTACGAATGTATGTATGTATGTATATGCATTTATGTATATGTATGGATGTATGCATGGGCATACGAATTTTAATTCATAACATCATCATCCTCTTCTTCATGCTCTTCCTTGACTTTACGCTCCGCTTCGGTCACGCGCCGCTGCAAGTGTCGCCAGAGTGTGCTCTTTGGTATTTCAAAGAGATTTGCTGCATGATTTTGGGTCATGCCATCGTTGATGCAGGCATGGACTGCCTTTGCTAGCTTCTCACGCAGCTCATCCTTTGGTGTGCTGTCACGCCGCCGGCAAGCCACGAAATCGGGCAGGCGACCCTGGGCCGCCAGACGCACCTTGTGCCGATGCAGCGTCGACATGGGTATATGCAGATCCTGACTTATGCTCTTCAACGAATCACCGTTCTTCAGGCGCTCATACGCCTCCGATAGCGAAGGCTTTTCTCGCTTTATTCGCATGTAGGCTGGATTGGAACGCACACGTCGCCACAGCACGGTTTTCGATATGTCGTAGCGATCGGCAGCTTTCTGCAGGCTGAGGCCTTCGTGGAGTACAGCAGCCGCTGCGAGGTCGAGGGCATCATTGATGTCCTCCTTGCATTCCTTTTTAAGTGCTGCGTGTTGCTGATGCTGTTTGGTCATTGCTTTCTTCGTTGCCTTTGATGAGGCTGGACGCTGGCGTGCCTTGGACTTTAACATTTTCATGTCGAGATGAGACTTACGAGGTTTCACATCCAGCAGCTCGTCATCCTCGTCCTCGTCGCCATCATGCATTCCATCCTCGTGCATGTCGACATCCGCCTCTGCGCTCATCTCTATTAAAGGATCAGCCGAACCAACGTATTCCTCCTCGATTAACTGTGACTCGGATTCATCGTGCTCGTCTGTTACCTCTGCCTCGACATCCTCGTCGCCTAGCTCAGCCGCCTCCACAGAGTCCACCACAGCTGCGTTGCCCTGCACTCCCAACTTGCCCACGGGAGTTTGTGTTATAGTAAATGTTCCCGTATTCTCTGTATATATATACTGATTTCCACTGGTTGTGCCACCCATGTGTTCGATGGAATATGTTATCTTGGGCTGTTCGCCGTACACATCCAGGAATTCTAGGGTTCGGCCTTCCTGCTCGTGCTGCTGTTGAGGATTTGTGAGTACGCCACTATCCACTTCCAGTTTACCAACTACAGCTCCCGCATCTTCTTCCTCCTCCTCCTCCATAAGAGCTGTGTTCGCAATATGTAAGCCGCTAATTGACTTGGCTTCCTCGACTGCCATGGCGCCACTTATAACATTTGAGGTGGTCATGGATGTGGGATTGGTATCGAAGCTGATGGCCGACTTGATGCCGAGCAAATTAATGGCTCCGAGAAACTCGGGCAGCATGGCAGAGGTCAAACTGGTCTCCCCCATGTAAATAAACGACAAAACATTCTCGAGCAGCTCACCACGGATGTCTGGCAAAATGACAGTCGCCTCCTGGCCGGCGGGCAAATCGACCAACAGATTGCGCATCAAATCGCTGCAAGTGCTCAGGACGAAGAGATGGGCGCGCACACTGATGCCATCTTTGGCCACCAGCAATACTTCGCATTGCTGATTGTTGCTTTGTTGATGTAGCAGAATGCGCTGTATATCCATTATTGTGGACGAGTGGCCCATCCATTTTAGGTGATTCTGCGGAAAGATAATCAAATTTCAGATGTAAACAAAACGCACAAGCTGGTCGGCATTTGTATTTGTTCCAAAAACCATTACCATTTTCGTTTGTTGTGTTTTATTTTCCAAAAATCGGATTCTATTCTATTCCAGAGCTGCAGGCGAAACGCGACGAAAATGGAGAGCAATAGGGTTGTCAGCTATATTTAGAAACGCAATGCTACAACAATATCAAATATTTTAACATATAGTTTTAGCATAAATTTGCAAATACATGAAAGTAAATTTATTGTTTGCATTTGTTTATAAACGAAGTAATTTTAATGACTGAAATGAACAATAATTATTTTATTTTTCAAAATATTTCCGCTTGTTGACAACACTGGAGCGTTAAATTTGCGCTTGGTGGTTCATTGAATTGAGCTCAGCTCTGAACACAAAACGCTCATTTTGTTCTGTTTTGCTTATTCCATCTTTGCGTATGAATTTTATCTGCAATTTTAATAGTCAGAATTGCTGCTGATTGTCATTAGTATTAAATATAGCAACTTAATTTTAAAGTCAATTTTGAAGCTTATGGAGCCAGGAAATTGTTCTGTTTCCTAGAAATTTCAGCAATTCGAGAACTTAGGAACAAAATTAAGCAGTGTCAATGATCTAGTTCACTAGTTCACTAGAAAAAAATAATTTACTCAACACTGGCCTTTTGACGTTTTGTTATTACATAAATTGTCAAATATTCAGCAGATTATTGGATTTGCACTGAAATATTTGATTAAGTCGAGCGTATGGCCGCATTAATTAGAACTCTGGGAGCCAGAATTGCTTCTGCCGCTTTGACGGCCAAGCATGGTAAGTGTTTAACACTCAATGTACTTCAATAACACTAATTTATATATTGATTACATAGTGGTGCCCGCTGGAACAGCTGCGCTCCGTATGCAAAGTACTGCGCCAGTTGACGCCAAGGCAGCAGAGAAACGTGAGTAGTGCGGGTTGGTTAACAAATATCTCTTACTCATATATAATTAATTTCTATTGGGTAGCCACTGTACGCAAGCCAGATGCTGCTGCTCGCTCTAGTCTTTCTGATTTCGGTCGCTATGTTGCGGAATGTATGCCCAAGTACGTGCAGAAGGTGCAACTGACTTCTGGCGATGAGCTGGAGGTGCTGATTGCTCCCGATGGTGTTGTGCCCGTGCTACAGTTCCTAAAGGATCATCATCAAGCACAGTTCACCAACTTGGTGGACATTGCTGGCGTGGATGTGCCGTGTCGCAAACATCGCTTCGAAGTTGTCTACAATATTTTGTCACTTCGGTTCAATGCTCGAATTCGGGTTAAGACCTACACCGACGAGCTAACTCCGCTGGACTCGGCTTGTGAAGTTCACAAGGCAGCCAATTGGTATGAGCGTGAGATTTGGGACATGTATGGCGTCTTCTTTGCCAATCATCCAGACTTGCGTCGCATCCTCACTGATTACGGATTCGAGGGTCATCCACAGCGTCGCGACTTCCCGCTGTCCGGCTACGTTGAGCTGCGCTATGATGATGAGAAAAAGCGCGTCGTTTGCGAGCCCTTGGAGTTGGCACAGGAATTCAGAAAGTTCGATCTATCGGCACCATGGGAGCAGTTCCCTAACTTCCGCAACGCAAACCCACCAGCCGAGGTGGTGCAGCCAGCTCAGGCTGCCGCTGGTGCTAAGAAGTAAGCATCGAAGCTGTGTGAGCCTTGTTAAATGGTAATTATGTAGAAAACTATCAATAAAAACGATATGTAGAAATTGTAAATTTAAAAACAATGATTTATTGATAATCAACGGTACGTCACATAGAGTTTAACCTTGCGTTCCGGCTCTGGGAGTCCGATTCTAATATGTAGTAAGAAAATAGATAAGGTCAAGTTCTATAAAATATGCTTTTATGCTTTTACCATTTTTGGAAATAGTTGCCAATTACAATTTTTGATTGATCTACAAGTTTGACACGCACACATATGTATCAGGAGTGCAAAAATAGATTTTCTTAAATTCTCATGAGCTGGTTACAAAATATTTTCATCGAATTACAACACCAAGAAATAACGCTGTAACGCTTTCGAAATTGAATGAACTTTTTGTTTTCTTAACTTGAGTTGATTTAAAATTGATTTTTAACTTGGTTTACTTGGCATTTCTTCCTCGCTTTGCCCTGCCATCGCTGTCGAACTTAATTTTGTACTCTTGTTTATATATATATTGTCTAAATGTAACCAAGTCTAACTGAACAGCAGCGAAATGTTGACAATTTTATTTGACTTATGCGATTCGTGTTCGCTTTTTTACAAAATACTCTTTACATTCACATGTGCTTGATTATATATGCATCTCGTGTGCATATTTATGGTTTATCTTAATACACTTACAAAACAGTTTTCTTTTTTAACACAAAACTCAGTTTACCAGGTGAAAAATCGTGCGCCTGCGCAGCGGTGCCTGGCCTTAAAGGCGTCAGGTGTTAGGGGCGTCGTCACGCCTTCAATCCTAGTGTTTCTTATTAGTTTGGCGGGAAGTTTTTAAGTTTGTTGTACTACACACATATATGCATGTATATATGCTATAGAAGTTGACTTTGATTCATATATTTATATGTTTTACTGTGTTGATTCAAGCTTGATTAGTTGTACACACCATTTATCTGCACCGCTGTTGTTACTTTTTTTTGTTTATTTCTTGATTTATATGTATTTTCGTTTCTCCAATTTGTACAAGAATTTACATACAAATACGCCGTATGTATGTACGTACGTAACAATAATTTTACATTTACATAGCTCGCTTTACGATTAGTGTTAAAAATGTATCTTGTGCATTTACAAACAGCGACATGCGACTTGTTGTTCGCATGCCTGCATGCCTGTAGGTATGTATCCATGTATGTATGTATGTACACGTATGTACGCTACATCACTGCGCCCCCAGCAATGGGGACGCAGGTACAAAAACAAATTTTGCTGCGCTTCAATGCGCGTGAACAGTCCGTGTCCAGGTACTTGATCCGTCCTGGACAGTGGGACTGTGACAAATGAAAAATTTCGATGCAGGATGAAGAGTGCGCCGCTGGCTAGCCATTTGAATGGCGCTACAGCTGCACTTCCTGGCGACAAACAACAAATTCGACAGCGACGACCATTCGTGGAATGGCCCGTCGTGCCTCAAATACAAATATGTAAGCCAGTGCACGCGATTCCATGGTGCGGCTTATATCGATTCGGTTTTCGTATAGAGCCGAGCAGCTGAGCCGCCAGCTGATGCATAGGTTGTTCCTTTGCTGTTGCTGCTGCTGCTGGTGTTGGCCTGACTTTCGCTGCCGCTGGCAGCAGCGGCTGCTGCTTCATTATTGAGCCGCTCGTGGTACTCCTGGAAGCACGGCACGATGCATAAATTCGTTTGACACTCGGGACAGTGGTATTTCGTTTTGCGGCGCAAAATGCGACCATGTCCATCGATGGTATTCCAACAGAAATTGCAGCCCAGCGCCGGACCGGGACGAATGACGGGACAATGACTAGAACGTGGGTTCTCCAAGGTAATTATTTCACGTTGGGTCTGCGTTGTAAAGTTACATATCAAAATGGTTTCATGTTAAGCATACACGAATCTCCTTACCTGTGGTGAAGACACCGAACGCTGTAGTTCCTCGTTCTTCACGCGCAGCGTGGGCAAATGCTCAAACGAACTACTCGTCGTCGCGGTCTGGCTGGGATGCAGGTGAATGTTGCTGCTGCTGCCAGTTGACTTGGAGGTACGTAACTTATTCCCACTGCCATTGGCCGTCTCGACCCGTGTGCTGCTGCTGCGCTCCACAATGTTTGTGATGGGCGAGTGGGGCGAGCGGCGTTCCGGAATGGGCGACTGTTCCGTGCTGCCTCCGTATGTGGGCGAAAATGGCTGGCGATTGCTGTTGCTGTTGAGGCCTGCCGGCGGCGACGTTACCACCGAAACGGGCGTGCCGCTTGAGTTAGTGGGCGTGGCTGCGGTCTCACTGGACGAAGGGGTGCAAGTGACGACGCGTGCTGGTACCAGGTACTGCGATGAGCCGGCTGGCGGCGGCGACCCGGAAGCGTAAATTGATTCGGGCAGCGAGATATGATGTGGATGGTGCAGCGGAGCAGGTGGCACATAGCTAGCATTAGTTCCAGACAGTGGATGCGAGTATTGACGATGCAATGGCGCAAAGGGATTACTGCCTGTAATGCTGCCCGTGCCGGTGGCGTGCAGCGAATGCTGACGCGGCAGCAGCGGATCCGAATGCTGCTTAATCAGATATGGTGTGCTAGCCGGAACGCTTAACAGGTGCGGAGTCGGCGATGCCAGGCTTGGTGCCGGTTCAGAAGCGTGCCGCTCAATTCGAGGTGGTACGGTCAACAGATGATGATGATGATGGTGCTGCGCCTGATGGTGATGGTGCGTCGAATAGTCCCTGGCTATGGCGGTGGTTGTGCCCGCCGCATTGAACGGATCAAAGTCAAGTGTCGTAGCGGCTGTGTCCGGTGAAATCTGATTTGTCGACGAAAGACTATCGCTGTCGCGCTTAACCCGAGGCTGCCTGGTGAGCACCCTGTTCCGCTTGGAGCCCATCACAGCCGTCGACTGCGATGTCTGCAGATCTGTTGCCGCATCTGTTTCACTCGGCGTCCGCTCAAAGCTGCCACTGCTGCTGCTCGTATTGGTGCCCTGGCTGTGGCTGATCGACAGCGTGGGATGATGCTGCGTGGGCTGATGCTGCGTGGCATGCGCCGGGCTGGGCTCTGCAAGCAAAATACACGATTTAATTACAAACATATGAATTGTTTCAAATAACTAATTCAATAATGAGCCTTCAAATGAATTATGAATGTCTGACTTTTTTTGAAATTTTATTCGTTTCTTGCACATCGAAGCCTAAAGTCTAAAAGGTTCGTTTGTTAGTTACATTATATCGTACATAATTTCGTAACTTAATTTACAGTCGTTTCATTTACTACCGCTGACTAAAAGTACATTAAATGTAAATAATTAAATATATTTATATATATATATAATTTATATGTATACATATAACTATATGTTAAACATACACATACACAACTACCATAGTTATTGGTACTTTTGCAATTGTAGGAAACAGAGTTAGTCATAATTATTGTTTATGCTATTTTGCGTTGTTTATTTTGTATATTTATTTTTTGATGAATTCGTATTTCGTTTGGTTTGTTTTTGTTGTTTGTTGGCGTGTGTAGCACTATGCATCTAGTTGTAGGAATTAAAATGCATTACCAAAGTTTGACGTTATAAATGACTTCTAACAAATCACGCTTAATTTTTAATTTGCCTCGCGGCAATATAAAAAGTTATTAGTTACATACATTTATTATATATATATATATATATATTACTTTCATTATTTATATATATATATTTATGGTATTAAAAACACACTACTCTTATTCGTTTTCCTTTACTTTCTGCAGTCTCCATTTAGGATTTTGGGTGGTTACGAGTTATCTTAGTTTTGTATATTGCGTATATGGCTTGCCCATTTAGTCCTATTTATAATCGTATGCGTACATCGAATTTATGTACAATTAAGAATTTCGAAATCATTAAATCAAGCATCCCTCGTCAGATATGTCTAATACGTGTCGAATTGCACTCCAAACAAAAACAAAAAACAAAGTGACCTAATTTAATATACATGTATCCTTTCAACAGAAACTATTATTGGAATGGTGTGTAAATTGCCAACATTGAAATTATTTTGTTAATGTGATTTTGGTGATGAATATGTAAAAACAGTCCCTGATACAAATTATTGCTTCCACATGGATCATTTGGTTGGTTGATTGGTTCACAGAAGGTTAAATCCATCCCATAATCGAAAATACAAAATGAATTCGTACATTTACAAATGTATATATTGGTACGTACATATATATTATACATTATTGAGTTGGCTTAGTTAAATATTTGATGGTTATTTTATACGGATTTTAACACTGTCCGTCTAACGGCAGACCCATTCCCCATCAACTAGATACAAACACCCATTTCAACTAAAAACTGATTGGCCATTAACTGTACACAAAACATATATATAGAAGTATATATAATCAATTATACGAGTTAGAATGTATGCGTAAATAAGGTTGCTTTTGTAACACAAGTGCCAGGATTAATGGGGGATTACATCAATGATCAAAATAATTAATTAGGCCATTTTTAAATAGTTTATATTTAAAAAGTTGTATGTACATGCTAGCTAGTCGATACATAAATCATTTGCTTTCTGATGATTAACACTAATAAAATTGTATAAATTTATGTACAAATATAAATTGTGGTTACATATACAAGAGTACTTTACTTCCGATTCCTTAGTTAACAGTGCTAAAAATAATGTTCGGCTCGAAACATGTAGCTTAAGGAATTAAGTTCTATAAATTATTACATATGCGTTGTGTGTCGGCACATCTGCTTAACTTTAGAGACACTAAATCTTAGTGGGCTCTGCTTGCATACATACATGCTGTGTTACCCATTTTATTCCGATTACGATTCCGATTTCGATCCCGATGCCTTATCTTTGTAGTTCACTAGTAGCTGCCGTTGCTCTAATACCTGTATACCTTGCACGGCTGCGCCCGGGAGCTTAGGATTTGTCTAAGTATTGCAGGCCAGTGTTAACCAGTGGCGCTAGCGTACTGGCAACCAGTGGCGGTGGAGGTGGTGCTGCCACCGTTACGAAATTATTGAATAGAAACGCAGTAGCCGCTGCGCTATGCGCAGTGCCCATTGCTGAGACCGATACGGGCACGGCTGATATGCTCATTGGTTCTGGCTCGTTTGCTGCCATAACGGCGGACGCCTGCAGCATCGTGGCTGGCCCTGGGCCGTGCACAGACTCGCCGCCGCTGAGTTGGTCCACCTGCAGAGGCATTACACCTGCGGCGGCGGCAACAACGCCCATGTGACTTGAAATCGTATTCTATATTGAGTTGAAGTTAATACTCTGTAGATTCATGGCAGCGGCCGGGTTGACGTTGATCGTACCCGCTCCGGAGGCAGTGGCTGCAGCACCGGCTCCCGTTGCATCAATATACCGCTGCCGGGACATAGTGTGCACGCTTGTTGGTGACTCCATGTAGCGTGCGTCGAAGAGGTTCATTACGCCGATGGCTGGATGCGTGTTAGTGCCACCGGCCGTAGAAGCAGCTGCCGCGCTGGCATGATGCGGCGTGCACATCAGCGAAGGCGTTGGCGTCTCCGCCTGCGGCGGTATCTGCATATTCAGCGCGGCAGTTTGCGCTGCGGCCACGGCAGCTGCTGTTAGATGATCATATGATTCGTTGGGCGTATCGTCGCCGGGGTTTGTTGATGGTGTTGGCGAAGGTGAAAGGTTGGGCTCTTGTTTTACCACGCGCGCCTTAATGCTGGGCCTCGACACAGGGTAGCCACGTTTCTTGTACTCCAGCCAGAGAGTCCGATTGTTCACTCCGTACAGTCGAGCAGCCTTGCAGAATCCGATGCCACCAGTACGAACTGCTTCCAGGGCCCGAATAAAGTTCTCATCACCTTGTGGGTTAACAGAACGCTTCCGTTTTACCACTTGACTGTTGCCGCCGCCTCCACCACTGCTGCTATTTCCGCCACCGCCTGCGCTACTCGCACTGCCACCCGCACTGCTACCACCGCCGCCGCCCACACCCGAGTGAACAGGTGACTGCGTGGGCGTTGGCCCCTGACTGTACACAGACTGAACCATGTTGGACTCGTTGGGAGACGTGGGTGACAGGTTTTGCGCTGCAGTTGTATAACCGCTGACCAGATTATTCACGGTTATGATTTGCGACGAATACGCCTGACCAGCCGTGGCCCCTTGTTGTTGCTGCTGCTGCTGATAGTGCAGCTGCTGCAGGTGCTGCTGTTGCTGCTGCTGCGTGGCCTGTTGTTGGGCTTCGTGCTGCTGCTGTTGCTGTTGACGCTGGTCGTTGGTGCCGGCAGCACCGACGCCTGCATTGCTATTCGCGCCGCTGTTTTGATTGCCGCCGTTGCCGTTGCCAATCAAGTTGGACTGACAGGCGGGCATCGAGAAGCGCGAATAGTTCGAATCAACAACTGTCCACTGCAGACCTGGGAAGGGGAGAGAGAGAGAGAGACAGCGTAAGATTGGTTTCGTCTTTAGTTGGGGTTTGAAATTGAAATTTACTCTCTATAAATTGACTCTCAACTTGGGGTCAGGGCTCTTCATTTAGCCAAGATCTGAGATTGGAAATAGGGGCAAACCATTGGGCAACAGGTATATTATAGTTTGTATAGTAGAATGGTATTGGTATCGGTATCGAGTAGTAGAAAGATTGCTAATGCTAAATCATTATCATTCGAAAACCGCTCTTAAAATGCTTTCCCATAACAACAAAAGAATACGAAATTTAAAAATCACTTGGCAAACAAAAGAGTTTAGTAATCAAATCGACAAAATTATATAAATCAAATCAGTAAAATACAGTTATTTAGTTTTGGACTCTGTGCTAGCTCTCTCCCATTCCCAAGTTCAGGTAGGATTTCGTTTTTGAATAGTATACACAATAGTTAATTATATACACATGTACATACAAATGCATTAATTTTCATGTAACACAATTATTTTTATTCGCACTTAATCGGTAAACGGTAGTCTTTATGCTTATGTTTCATATTTAGCTTTAGCATTCATTTCTCCAAGCGCTTTGGATCGCACTCAAATTCTTTGAACGAAAGTATTTTTGTGTGAGCGTGTTGGTGTCGTTGTGTGTGTGAATGTGTATGAGTATGTGTGTGTGTATGAAGTGCATGACATATGAATGAGCGGTAGCAGAGTAACAACAGTAGTATCTCAAGTTGACCAAATTCGGAAGAATGAAATAATGATAATGATAGCAAAATCAATAACAAAAACACAAAACGGAAGGGACCAAGTTGAGCTCCTCGACTCGGCTCATATGGACAGCCTGTTGCCAATAAAAATTACAACCCCTTAATGAAGCATGATCTGGCGTATGATTTAATATGTTGCAGTGTTTTTTATCTCTTAGTGCAGCTGATTTGTGTACTCTTAGTATATTTAAGTACATTAAACTTAAGAAATAAGTCGCAAATTTGGATTGTATACTTTCAGACAAGTTTAACTTTTAAAATTTATTTTGCGATTTATTTCTTAAGGTGCACTGTACATATTGCATTTCGGACAGAGCCTTTATAGTTTAGGATCAAAACTTACCCGAGTGCGACGATTGTGAATTGGGGGCGTCGTGTTCCGATGGTGTCGTAGTGCCAGAAATGTCCAGAGGCATCGATTGATTCACATTGCCGATGTCCACTTCGGGCTTCTGCATGTTGAGCAATCAAATATGAAAAAGTAAGAAGTTTAGTAAAATGCTTGCAAATGGATATGCAGTTAACGTGACCAATTTCATTACAATTTGCATATGTATGTGTCCGTGAGCGTCATCCAGATCAGAGTCCTGTGGCTGTTGTTCTAGCTCAGCGCTCGCGGACTCTTTCAGCAACTTGGCAGTATGCATCGAGTGGCTCGAGAGGTTGCCTAGTGCCGCTGTAGAGTTATTGCCCGCTCCACCGCCAAATGACATTTGACTCATTTGCGCGAGGCTGAGGCCAGCAGCGCTGCCAGCGGCGCTAGCTGCATCCAAGGAGCTGCTATGCTGCTCCTCCGAGTTATTCCGGTCACCAGAGCCTGTATAATGCCGATAGAGAGACAAAAGCAATTTAGCTACATTTTTCAGCTTTCGCAATATCTGCATTCTGGCCGACGATTCTTTACCCAACTCACACTCACCGTTATTCGAGGATTTTCGCAAGCGCTTGCGCCGCGTGGCCGGCGATGTGCCAGCACTTAGCGGCGATGGTGTTCGTCGCAGCTGATGATGATGCGTCTGTGAACCCTGCGCTTGGCTGCCCTGCTGCTGTTGTGGTTGGTGATGATGATGGTGATGATGATGCTGTTGCTGCTGTTGTTGTTGCTGTTGCTGCTGCTGTTGTTGCTGTTGTTGCTGCTGCTGTTGTTGTTGTTGCTGCTGCTGGTGCTGTTGTTGCTGCTGCTGTTGTTGCGCTTGCTGCTGCTGTTGCAGTTGTTGCTGTAGCTGTTGCTGATGATGCTGCTGAAACTGCTGCGCCTCACTGCTACTCCAAAGCGAATCACCAGCACTACTACTGCCACTAGCCGCTCCTAAACTGGAGGCAGCCACACCAGCATTGGTACCGACAACATTCGCGCCAGCTTGACCCAGCAGTTCTGTTGCTTCGCTGGACGACTTGCTGTCTGACTTGGTGAGGTTTGCCGGGTCTGTTGGCATTTCGGCCAGGCCCTTAATCTTGAGCATCTCGGCCGTTTTAAGTATGTGTGGCAGTTGCTCCTGCGACACATTCACCTCACCGTAGTACATAAAATCCACCATCGTCTTGAGATCATCGTACTGCACGTCCTTCAGTATGACAATCGGATGCTGACACGGATTCGTCGTAAATAGCGCCTTTTAAAAGTAATGTGAAAAAGATGAATACCTCGTACATTCACTTCTCTTCAAAATCTCAAACACTCACCTGAAAGTACGAACTGCACGCGGACAGCACTATTTTATGGGCCTGTAGCTGACGGCCCTCCGCGGCAAGCGTGACGTCCACCAGCGTCCCATTATGCAGCAGGGAGGAACAGACGGATATGAAGTTTGGCTGGTGATTGTTCCAGCGCAAGCAGAACTGCTGCACAGACATTGTCAGCGTCAGCGTTGGTGTCTACGCAGGCAACAACACCCGTTAGCGTTGATGTTGCCGCTGCCGCGTACTTTGTCTCGCGGCAGCAACAACAAGTTGTCGAAATGCCAACGAGATACCAGCAATGAATGCCAAGACAAGCCAACCAACAATATCAATTCCAAAAAGCCAAATGACGAAAACACGCTGATAACACTTTTTTTTATCGCCTATTGATTTTTGTTTTTCCTATTTTCTGTTCCGCTGTTATTGTTGTTTTTTT
This sequence comes from Drosophila nigricruria, assembly GCA_037075265.1. Lineage (NCBI taxonomy): Eukaryota > Metazoa > Arthropoda > Insecta > Diptera > Drosophilidae > Drosophila > Drosophila nigricruria. The sequence goes on along the minus strand of JBAMCI010000227.1, from coordinate 8,325,091 downwards.
TTTCTTTTCGTTTTAATTAAAGTTTATGTACAAGATTATTTTTTGGGCGCCTTTAAGTTCCGCTGTTGTTGTCCTCGTCACTGTTTGTTTTCGGATATACATACATACATGCGCATACATATGTATATGTATATATGAACTTTTATGTTTGGCGGCGGTTTCTATGCCGCACCGTTATACACATACACAGATGCACGCATCTTATGTACCGCTGAAATGGGAATGAATGCGAAATAAATAATAATTATAAGTATGCGCACACATTTAAATATATATATATTTTTATATTTATTTGATAACAGCAATATTCAAATTTGTTTGGATTAACTTTTTCTTCTTCTGCTTGGTTTAGTGTCAAGTTTATCTCTTCTTGCTTACGCGCGCACTCTTTCGCTCTTTCTTTATGTATCACAGGCTGCGCCGCGCTTGCTCTGGCTGCTTACAACAAAAACAGCGTTGGCAACAACAAAATCAGTACATATATATTTATACATATGTATATGTGTGTGTGTAATTATACAGTCGCGAATAGCACACGCACACACATACACGTAAACATTCTTTCATATACACACACTGACAGATGCTGGGAAATTTAACAGAAAGTCTGTGTACTGTTTTTTTTTGCCTTAAGTTTTATTTTTAATGAAAACGTAACAAAATCTAATACATAGGCTTCATGTCTGATGTGCGCTATAGGGAGACCTTGAATTTTCTTTGATTGTTATGACGTAATTAGCGCGTCTGACCCTCTGCCTCTGCCTCTGCCACAGCCACGACCGCGACCGACGTCGACTAATCGCTGCTTCGTTTATTCATCGTATTGACATTTTCAGCAGCCTTTATTTAGGTATGTACATGCATACATATGTGCATATGTCGCGCGTTTTTTCTGTTATAAATGTTTGCCCATCTGCATGTTTGCATACTTATTTAACTAGCAATTGGCAAAGTTGTACGTTTTTCGTGGGTTAGGGCAGACGATTTTAATATTTCGCACAAAAGAAAACACGGCGAGAAGTAGAAAGTCCAAAAACAAAATGGCGCGCTTGTAAGAAAATTGTTAGTTTGCAAAAGCTTTAAAAAGCATGTTTTACACGTTATATTTTATAAAGAACTTGTGTGTTACACATTTTCACTGTTGTCTTTCTACATTGTGCATAATTTTGTTTTTTTTTTTTTAGGCTTGCGTATAAATTAATTATGACAGAAATGCAGTTCTTACGTTTTACTTCTTTATTCTTTTATTGCGATATCAGAGCTGACAATCAGGGCTGCTAAGCAGTACTGGAAAAAGCAGTCAATGTAACTATCGATAGTTTTAAATTAATTGTTTCTATCGATATTTCACAAATCGATAATTAAATGATCTTGAATTGCACCTATGGTGTGTGGCCACAGTGCTTAATAATTTACCGAATTTATTTTAGATTTTATTTTTTAATGTTGAGCTTGAATGATAGCTCGAGTATACGTTCTAAATGAATGCTAAAACTTTTAGCGCGAGAACACCCCTAGTTGGGGTGCTACAAAATTCATCGTATGAGATTGTTATCGGCAAATTGCCAGTCGTGACTTTTAGTGTTGGTAAAGCTGTATATATTCCGATAACAATTCCAAAACAATAATAAAACACCAGTTATTTAAAATCTGTTTATCTAAATTTTGAGCTTACGACTTTTTTCAACCTAACTAAAAAAACAATATTTAATTCAATAACTAGTGCTTAAATTTAGTTGAGTTTGTAAATATATATATATATATATATATATATATATATATTTTATGTTTTTTTAAAGAATGTATATAAATAGATAGGTATTAATTATCTTTAGCTCATTTTTATTATAATTGATTTGTCTAATAATGCTAATGTAAGCAAATTTGATCAAACTAATGCATATTCATTGCATTGATCATGGTAAAAATCAACAGATAAATTTGAGTTAATTTGCATTAGCACTTTCTGCGTTAGAGTCAATGGGCTTAGCTATATATTCATATATACGTATGTAACTTTATTAAAGTCTAACAAAATAATGATTTGTAGTTATGAATAGGGCTGCTGCTATTCATGATGGGCACAGAGTTACGACCTTTGATAAACGCCATAAATATGCATTTTATTTTTATACATACGACAAAAGCATGAAAATAAAGTAAAGCTGCAATGGGAAACGTTCGTGGAACGCGGTCAGATTCATATTTGAGATTCATAAATTAATAATTCCGTATCGTAAAAATTTGTTAAATATGCATTTTGACGCTGGGGCCCTTGTGTTGTAGGTGTAGGTCATCGATCCAGCGTTTGATGATATAAAAGACACGTCCGATTCATTGCGACATCAGTTTCAACTGCAATAGAGATCGGTGTAGTATCTAAATATTCGTCTGAAGAAAAATGAGCAGGACTGTAAGTTTTTATCCTATTGTAAATTGATTATTAACTGACAATTGATCATATTTTAGAGCATTATCCTCGTTGCGTTGTGCCTTGTTGCCAGCTGCAGTGCAGTGGATGAATCGGGTGCTGTGATTACCAAATATAGATCAGAGGTTAATCTGGATGGCAGCTACAGCTACGAATATGGCACTTCGAACAATATCCAGGGCCAGGAGACTGGCGTAGGCGGTTCCTATGCTGCCGGATCTGTGCAATATACGGCGCCCGATGGACAGCCCATACAACTGGAGTATACAGCCGATGAGAATGGATATCAGCCTAGAGGCGATCATTTGCCAACACCCCCACCAACTCCAGATTACATCTTGAGGGCCTTGGAGTACATTGAGGCCCATCCTTTCACCAGAATTCAACTTAAGAAATAAGACTGCAACAGAATTGTTTATCATATCATGACACCTAGTTTAAGTTAGTAAATCAGAAATATAATGTTAACATTTTATCGTTAAATCAGACAAAGGTATAAATCTGGCAGATGCATACAGTTAACTATAGTCAATATAGTAGTTGTTTTCATACTGCCTTTGGAGTATTTCATTTTGAAAGGGTTTGTTGCAAGTTGAGCTGCTTCTTTCACTTAAGCGAGCTGTTTGCTTTGAGCCTAATCAAATGTGAAACAACTTCAATTTGTGATTTTACAACAAATATATCGCTTCTTAGTTGCCATCATCAACGGCATCAGCATCAGCATCAGCATCAGCATCAGCATCGACCATAGTATTGGGCAGTTGGTCTTTTAGCCGTTTACCAGTTTTTTGATGTTAATGAAATTCAAAAGCCAGCGTGTTATAGTTATTCAGTGTGAACGTTGCCTCTAGCTTTGCGTGTCTAGTAAAGTTTGCTGTTTATCACGCAAATTGAGTTCAACACAGTCAACAAAGTCTTTAAATGACTTTTGAATCATTTCAGATTAAAGTGAAGCAAAGTTACGGTAGAGCTAAGTATGCATATAGTTTATTGTTTATGACATTTTCTTAAATTGACATTCAATTTCGTACAAAATCGATTATGACTGATGCTTCAATGTCATAAAGGTAAGACGCGCGAGCTTGACATTTCTTTGTTTTAAGATTGAACTTAATTGACCAGAGTAAAACTGTTGATTTGCTTAGCCAGTTAAATATCGGAAATATTGAAAATATTTTACTGGACTTCCTTTACATGCTATGTATGTATACATATATATATTTTTTTTCTAAAAAGGTATATTTGTATTTCGGAGTTGTCCTTATTTTTATTTTAATTGTGACTTTGGTCAAAGTGTGTATTGGGTTTTTGAATGCTAATAGCTTGCAAAATTTCGAATGAGTTTAAAAATATAATTATTATAATTTTCAAAGCTCAAGCAATTAAAGTTTTATGGAGTAAAAATACATTAAACATTTTTATATAAATGTTAGTTTCTACCTTTTAAGTACAGATTACCTTCTTGAGTTCTTAACTCAAATTTTTTTTAAAACTTAATAAATATTCACTGTAAGCAAATCTTAGCCATAAGAAAAGAAAAAAAATGACCATTGCAATCTTTTAGAAACGTATTTCAGGGAAACAATTATATATGAAAATAAGATTTTTATATTTATTTTGATATTGGCATTATAAGTACAAATAGTTTAATTTGATGTATGTATATTAACATCTAAGGAAAGAAATAATCTTTTACAAAAATAAATCAACTTTTAGTTTGTATACTTCACATCACATTCGTTTATTTAGAAAACACTCAAGTACACAATATAAAAGCTTTCATATTGATATTATTTGGAAATACAATTAACCTGCAATCGCTTTCCGAAAAATACCTTGAGGCTCCACATATTGTGGGTGTGTGCGGATGTATTCCAATGACTTCAGAATAGCCTCTGGAATTGGTGGTGGGGTGGGCAAGTGCGAGCCCTGTGGTTGATAACCGTTCTCATCGGCAACGTATTGAATCTGGACTCGTTCACCCTCGGGCGAAGTGTAAGAGTTTGCACCGCTGACGCTCTGACCACCAACTCCCTGCTCCTGACCAGAGATTCCATTGGAGGTCTCATATGAGTAGCTGTAGCTTCCATCAGGATTGATATCGCTCCTGCTATCGCCGACTGCCTGGGAATCGAAAGGTCCAGCATAAGCGCAGGCAATCAAAGCCGAAACAACAAGGAGCTAAAAAGATTATAGGAAAGTGGTTATGGCGACGGATCCTGCGATTTCATCTTCAGCACTTACGAAGCGGAACATCTTAGCTGGTTGTGTCTGTCTTTAGTTGGTAGACTGAATGATGCTTTACTAGTAGAGTGCAAGCGAATTTATACTAAAAAGCCATGTCGGATTCGCTATTCTCATAAACCTGATCGCTTCAAAACAGCTTGCACGTCAATGTTCAGGAAATTAATCTAAATGACAATAACAATAAAAACAACCAATAGCCCGAATTGGCCAAAACCGGAGAATGTCTGTGCGCATCAGCATTAGCAGCCGCAGCTAGCCGCTGTGAGTGGGCTTACGCTCACCGGCCTGTTGAGCAGAGCCAATAGCGAATGCCGCATGCAGCGGAGTGTCAATGCCAAGCCAGTCCCTGGCCCACTACCGGAAGGGAGCGAAGCGGGGGCCTCACCCGGCACACCCAAAAATGTATTTCACTAAATTATTGTATGCAAGCATGTATGTGTGTATCGCTATAAATATTTCGCATAATTTATGGTTCCACTGCTACAGTTTGTCTAGCTTGGTCTGACTTTTTTTGTCATTTCAAATCTCATCGTCCGGTTTGTAGGACAGAAATTAACACATTTTGTACGGAGAGGCGCTAAATGTGTGCGCTTAACAAATTGGACTATAACATTGAGATAATTTAATGATCAAGATCAGATATCAAAACAGGATTTACTTCTCCTCTAGTGTCAATCGAGTCTAGATATACTCTGAAATATAACCAGCGGCGGCAACTTGATTGATATGCTGATGTTTTAAATTTTTATATGTAGGCTTACTTTTATAGCATTTCAATTATTTTAAACAGTCTATTTTTACATGGCGATAGAAATATAAGGCACAATTTCGATCTTGAATGATGTTTTATGTTAGTAGTAAGCTGCACAAGCTCGAAAAAGCAGACTTTATGGATTGAAATTTATTTACCAGAGTAAAACTGTTGACTTGATTATCCAGTTAAATATCGGAAATACTGTACTGCACTCCATTTACATTTCTTAACTCATAATTCAGATTAATAATAATATATAGAATTAATTATTAGAATTATGTATGTATACTTAAATATTGGCATAATAAGTTCAAATAATTTCATAATATTTGTGTTAACATCGAAGGAAAGAAATATTCTTTTAAATAATAAGATTAACTTTCATTTCGTATACTTTAGATCAAATTCTTTTATTTAGAAACACACAAGTACACAATATAAAAGCTTTCAGATTGATGTTATTTGGAAATATTTGTGCACACTTAACCGGTTGTCGATTTCAAAGTACGTGGATCTAAAGATTCTGTTGGTCTATATGTTGGTGGTAAGGGTCTACGGGTAGTAACTGGAATCGGTGGTAGGGCGGGCAAGTGCGAACCCTGTGGTTGATAACCATTCTCATCGGCAACGTATGTAATGTGGAGCAGTTTACCCTCGGGCGAAGTGTAGGAGTAACTACCGCTGACCCGCTCACCACCAACTCCCTGTTCCTGACCAGAGATTCCATTGGAGGTCTCATATGAGTAGCTGTAGCTTCCATCAGGATTGATATCGCTCTTGCTATGGCCGGTGGCGGAGGCCTCGTCCAACGGTCTGGCATATGCGCAGGCAATCAAAGCCGCAACAACAAGTAGCTGAAATTAAGATAAATATTAGTATAGGTTATGGCAATAGATCGTGCGATTCGTACTTAGGCACTTACTAAACGAAACATATTTGCAGGTTGCGTCTGTCTCTAGCTGAAATACTAAATGATATTCTACTGGTAGATTGCAAGTTAATTTATACTAAAAAATGATGTCTGATTCGATATTCTCATAAACCGGGTAGCTTTTAAACAGCTGGTCCGCATCTAAGCAATCATAATAGTAAAAGCTATTCTCGGGAGCGATTTGATAGAATTGCAAATTTAATATACCTATTTTTGTCTGCTGCTAGAAACATTTAAATAAAATTGATAAGCATATCTGAAGAAGCCATAAAAAAAGCATTCTAAATTTGAGAAACGTACTTCAGAGAAAAAGAAATGGAAGTTTTATGTGTATTTAAATATTGGTATTATAAATAGAAATCATTTCATTGCATTTGTGTAAGCATCTAAAGAATCTTTCAAAAAAATAATTATACCTTCTGTTTGTATACTTCACATCACATTCGTTTATTTAGAAACACTCAAGTACATAATATAAAAGCTTTCAGATTGATGTTATTTGGAAATATTTGTGCACACTTAACCGCATGTCGCTTGCAAAGTACATGGTTGTAATTGTGTATAGGAGGGTTTAGAGGTAGTAACCGGTGGAAAGGGTTTATAGATAGGAGCTGTAATCGGGGGTACGGCGGGCAAGTGCGAAACCTGTGGTTGATAACCATTCTCATCGGCAACGTATGTAGTCTGGAGCAGTTTACCCTCGGGCGAAGTGTAGGAGTAACTACCGCTGACCCGCTCACCACCAACTCCCTGTTCCTGACCAGAGATTCCATTGGAGGTCTCATATGAGTAGCTGTAGCTTCCATCAGGATTGATATCGCTCCTGCTATTGCCGGTGGCGGAGGCCTCGTCCAACGGTCTGGTGTATGCGCAGGCAATCAAAGCCGCAACAACAAGGAGCTAAAATGTTTATAGGAAAGTGGTTATGGCGAAGGATGCTTCAATTCGATCTTAAGCACTTACGAAGCGGAACATCTTTGTAGGTTGTACCTGTCTTTGGGTGGAAGACTAAATGATACTCTACTTTTAAATTGTGAGCCAATTTATACTAAAATGGCGCTATATATATATATATATATATATATATTTTTTTTTTTTTTTTTAATGGGTATTATATATATACAGTAATTAACGCCCATTTTAATTTGTGTCCACAATTTAGTTTATTATGAAAACGAAAATGCAGAGTTGTTAAAGTTAGCACTAAAACATTATCCGACAGACCAAACAAATTAAAATCTCAGATAAGTTAAGCTTAGAAATTGTTTTATTCTTAAAGCCGAAACTAACATGTATGGAACTGTTTCTATTGAACAGTGTAAATTGCAATATGTTTTTAGCATACTTTTGACAACTGTTGCAAGCATTCTTAAGCCGATTTAAGTCACTTTTTGGGAAACGTACTAGATATATACGGTTCATATTTAATTTACGAAAAAGAGATGAAATATATACATGGAAAACATGCATTTGACTTTTACCATTTAAATGATTGGCGAATAAAACAAGTTTTGGCTTCCTGGCTATGCGAGCTGCTATAAACACTTACCTCATCAATTTTTTGGCTATAACAAAACTATCTCAAGCATAAAACTATTCTTTATTACAATGTGTCAAAATTTGCATGCAAATTAAGCCAGTTTATGAGTCGATTTTATTTGACAACTATAAAAAGATATTCTGGAGATGCCCAACATGGGACTTTTAAATAGCAAATTAATAGTTGAATAGCAGAAACACATGTGCATGAGTTGTATATAGAAAAGACATTGTGTTTTTTATGGTGGGTGTTATTTATTTTTCCAGCAGCTAAAAAATAAGCTCAAACAACGTTTTTATTCTATGCATGGATAATGTGTAAATAGTTCAAACATCGTAAGAATAAACGATAAAGAAAATACTATATAATGCTGTTATGGCTTAAGCACTTAGAAGCGCACATGACCCTGTCGCTGCTCCTGTGGCGGATGGGTTCGAATGTATTCCAGGGATCTCAGTATGGCAGCTGGAATTGGTGGAGGTGTGGGCAGATGAGCGCCTTGGGGATGGAAACCATTCTCATCAGCAGTGTAGGTCAGTTGGATCAACTCGCCGTTGGGATCGTAGTAGGCCGATGAGCCGCTCGCATAGTGGCCGCCGACGCCCTGCTCCTGCTGGGCTATGCCATTGGAGGTCTGGTAGCGATACTCATAGCTGCCATCCTCCTTGAGGTCACTCTTGAGCTCACGTATTTCGGCGGTGGCATCAAAGGAATCCGGACGGGCCTGGGCAACGGCTAACAGGGCTACGGTCAAGATGAACTAAACCAAAGAGAAGATTGGCTGGTAAAATAGCTACTTCAATTGTTGAGGGAACTAATAAACTCACGAATTTCATGTTGGTCTCTGTGCTGGTTGTCACTGTACAGACGATGTGAGAATGAATGCTGCTGCAATGGAGTACTGGTCCATTTATAGTCTGTTTGCCAATTACCTGGCAAACCCAAGCGACGACAAGTTTTATGGATTTTAGCATTGAACCTGAACTGCTGCTGCTCGCTGCTGCTGCTGCTGCTGCTCGAAATACATATGTTGCCATACTCATTGTCGGCCCTGCTGCGAACCCACACATTCGCATTCACAGACAGACAAACACATGCATGTGGCTCAGTTTTAGGAAGTGCGCTCATAAATTAGTATAAATTGTCTGCTCATGTGGCCTTTGTGTCAATTTCTGCTGGTTAGCCATGTTCTTCTGCTTTGATGGACCGACAAATCAAATTTTTATTATTTAATTTTCACACCTTTTAACTTTATTATTAAATTCCATCTTTGTATTTGACAAACTTTTTTGGTATTACTAAATAGTTCAAAACGACATCAGGAGGTATCAGGAAACTCCACGCGCAATAAATCATAAAAAAAAGGAACGAAAAAACTTTATTATAAATGATACAAACTACTTAAAAAGTCGATTAAATATCAGCGCATTCATTTATTATAAAATCACAAAAAGCGTTCCCCAAAAACCAAAGGTCCATAACACAGCCGGGAACGACCTTGCCACAGCATGTGCCGACTTTTTGCTTCTTTCGATTTTTTCTTTCTTTTTTCTTTGCTTTGCTGGCTACAAATATTGCGCATACGACAGGGATGGGTACTTTGAAGGTATCTTCTGGTGATGTTCCATTGCAGATGCTGCAGTTGCACTTCGTGGCTCACGAATGTTCAGTCACGTGTAATTTGGTTAGCGTCGTGACCTAATTTTAATTAGCCTGTGCTAATTGTTTGCAACTAATTTGAGCTTTGCCGGTTTCCGTGTATGTTAGCAACATTTGCAAATTAATAATTAAAAATATTTAGTGCGAATAAATTTAAATTGCTTACATAACTTATTTATTTTAGCTAGATTTATAGATACAACTAAAATTAAGCAATATTAATTAAAACAAGTTAGAATGCTTAAGTCAAAAGTGTTTCGGATTAGTATGTACTCTAAACTCCGTTCCGTGCCGGTAATGAGATAGGTCTTATTAGTAGTCAGCTTGTTCTAATTGAGAATATATAAACTTTTTAGAGTATGTCTCTTTCTACCTGATATATACATTTAAACAGTTATCTTCTTTCCCAAATTCCCATTTGAAGTGGCTTAGGATAAGAAGACTTTATCTAAAAGTGTTCACATATAGTTGAAGTTACTTAAGACTTAGTTAGCCTGCCTATAATATCAAAACTCAGCTATTCAGACCACAGTGGCTTAAGTCTGATACAAGCTGCCAATATTGGCGTGAGTCAGTGGTGCATCACTAGCGCGAATGGGCCAAGCAAAAGCAAAGCAACGATATAAGCACCAGCTACATGCTGTTCCATTTATAAGATTTGTGAATGCTTTTTATAAATACTCGTATTCGTGCATGGGCGAGAGGTAGACGCAGAGTCTGGGCTGAGTTGGACTTAAGGGCAACATAATCTTCTTTCTTTATACCTATATATATATATATGTATATAATTTTTTGCCTTTTTGTTTTTTCGCCTGCTGTCGGAACCGGCTGCTGGGCCCAATCGGACGGGTGCCGTCTGCCGCTTGGTTGAGTTTAAATGAAAGAAAAACTTGTTACGATTCTCAGGCACTTCCTTACGCAGTTCGATGCTGCCTAAGTGGCTTCCGCTGGACCTGGACCGGACCGGACCGAGTCAGTTCGACCCATCATCAATCCGTCGTTGGGCGCATTAAGCTCATATGAAGAGCGCCACTTGATGCACGTTCAACAAGCCAAGCTGTCTAAAAATAATTGACCTAAATATTGTGGCTGCGACAAGTCTGTCTCAAGGTCAGAGCTAGAGCACATCAAGCTTTTGCATTGCCTTTTATAAAATGCCCAATCTTCGATACTCGTCCCTATTTGGTCCCACATCGAGCGGATGATGATGGGCATCATAAAAGTCTATGATGCTGCATACATATATCATGGCTTGTCATTTGAATATTTATTCGTGTTTTGTATTTTCAGGTTTTATTTTTATGCTCCACATTTTATCAGTTGATGAATGAATTAAAACCTAAATTATGGTTATTCATTAGCTCAGTTCCATTGTCGGCATGCAGCTGTCAAACGACTTATGTTAGCTATGGCTGATATAACTTTATCCAGCGCATTGTCGACGACAGCTTTCACAGGGGTATATGCGACTATGTGTGCTTATATGGCCCAGTAACCCACTCACAATGTCAACTACTTTCAAAAAGAGGAAAGACATTCTAACACTGACCTTGGACTCTTAAGATACCAAAGCTTTTGGCACTAATTGTTACTTTTGTTTTTTATTTATAAATAAGCAAGTCGCACCTTTCGTTTGTGTCTTTTCTTTTCAAAAGCTGGTTTTTTCGACTAAGTGTAAAATCCAATCAATGGGGACTTTAGTTTCGGAGTAACGGTAAACATATGTCAGGGATTGGGTGGAGTCGAGTCGACTGAGTGTAAAAGTATGATTGACATACATAGCGAGGGTCGAGCGTAATTATTTAACTTTAAGCAAATGTTATATAATTGAAATGAGCGTATCTTAAATTGAAAATCAGTCTTAAAGCGTCGCTTACCTCTGGCCTGGCCTGAACCGCTCCTGGCTCGAAGCGAGCAATCAATATTAAAAGAAGAAAAAGAAAAAATGAAAACCCCACAGTTTGCATCTTTTGAATATTTTAATAAAATGCCCAAATAAGCGATTGTAATATTAATTAATTCATTTCATGGGCAAAGCCATCAAATTTGTGAACTAATCAAAAGCTAATGCCAACATAAAATGTAGTTACATTCGCGAAGCAAGCGGTACGGAACAATCTATTCGGATCTGGTTTCGCTCTGTGCATTAGTATTTTAACAAATTGAAGAGATAATTTAATAGAGCGAAGCTCATCTCCAAGTTCGAAGTTGAGTCACAGCAGCAAATTGGGCAAGAGATGTGTTCGCTCTGCTTTCGCCTAGAGTGTAGAGATTTACATATGAGTGTGAGTTGAGTATAGCTAAAGCAACTGTAATTAATGAATTAACACCAACACTTAATTATTTTAATAGCCGCAACGAAGCGCACAGCGCGTACCTGCCGAGTTTTTTGAACCCCGGGCGTCGTTTTGCCTAATCGCAGTTCAAGTCAAGAAGTGTGTGTGTGTGCGTGTGCGTGTGTGTGTGTGCGTGTGTGTGTGCCCGGCAGCTGAGTGTTGCGTACAATTTGAGAGATTCAATTTTAATTTCGTTTTGGTTTTGGTTTCATTTTCGTTTGGCCGAGCGAGAGAAAAGGTGAATGAAAACGATTGTTGATTAGTTTAAGCCCATAGCGCCATGGCGCGCTGTGATAATTGGAAATCCAGAAGCTTGTAGCTCGTGGCTGGCATATGGATGAGTTGTTGATGGCCCTTAGCCTCATAATTCCATAATCATTATCAACGGTTAATGGTTGCACATACACAACCAGACAAACCTTTCCCCACTTTCGTTGTGGTACAGTAAAAGTTGAGAGTATATAAAACACAGTTCAAGGCAGAGTCAGACATCAAACATAGTTTAGCTCTTAGGCTTTAAACAACAATAAACCAAAAAACCCCCACACAACTCCAAGCCAGGCAAAAATGTTCAAATTCGTAAGTTGTTGGAGTTGAAGGAGTGCCAAGTGGATAATAATGCCAATTATATCTGTGTTTCCTTTTGCTTTTGCAGCAACTCGTCGTACTTGTTGCTGCCGTCTTTGTGGGCGCCGTGCGGTCTGCGCCGTCAGATTCGGCCGATGCGCACGCCGAGATTCGCAGCTATGTGAACGAGCTGAAGCAGGATGACCACAGCTACAAGTATCAGTTCGAGACGAGCAATGGCATCGCACAGCAGGAGCAGGGTGTAGGCGGATATTATGCGAGCGGCTCATCGCAGTACTATACACCGGAGGGCCAACTGATCCAATTGACGTATACGGCTGATGAGAATGGATTCCAACCACAGGGTGAGCATCTGCCCACACCACATCCCATTCCGGAGGCCATTATCAAGTCACTGGAATGGAATCGCGACCATCCAGAGGAGGACAACGAGGGACAATACAATCATGGGCAGGGCGGCAATGGCTACGGCGAGCAGGCCAATCAATTCCTGCAGGCCCCGGCATCTGGTCTGCCATACGAGAAGAAGATTTAAATTACTTCACTGCACAGCCACTGCAGCTGCAGCAGCTGCTGCTGCTGCTCTTGTGGTGGCCTTTCGCCCCCGCGTTAGCTTGTTCGTTCATCTTGTAGTTTAAGTCCAGCCAACTCCGCCTTCAGCTCTCCGCATCAGCTTGTGTGTTCATTCATGTTCGTGTTTTTGCATATGCTTATTGCATGGCCGAAGCAACAAACATGAGCAAACAATCAGCGACAACAACATTGGCTCAGTTGACTATAGTTGACTCCGCTGCGGAACCTGCGGCAGTTGCTGATGCTCGAGCTGAAGCTGGAGCGGGAGCTGGAGCTGGAGCCAAGGGATGCCAACGTCAACGCCAACGCATATACCCTCACATGCATACTGCTCATACACATACGCACTGTACATACATATATACATACATATATATCTATATAGACACCCACTCACACTCACATTCAGCTGTCCGCTCCTGGGCGCTGTGTCCTTTGTCGGCTCGCTGACGTTGACATTTATTGCCAGAGATAATAATAATGTAATAAAAAGAAAAAAAATACAATTTAATATTGTTGTTTATACTATGTACAAATGGCGTTGCTTTTACCCAACTACCTCGACATACCGTGGCCATATGGCTGCCTGCTCTACACACCCGCCCACAGCAGCAGCAGCAGCTGGTTGTATCATAAATCCTGCGTTTACAAGGGGCTTTAACTTTAGGTGTGTTTCGAGCGGCCCATCTGCATTTGCATCAGTTTTGGGCAAATGAAATTAAACATTAATAAATTCGTTAGCTATTGTTATTGTTGCTGTGCCTGTTGTTGTTGTAGCTGTGCTTATGCTAATTTGCGTTTGGAGCTACATTTTAGTGGATTGACGCATTTCGATTAATGTTGCAACATTCACCTTGCAACTGCTGTTCGTTCGTCTCGATGTTTTAATTAACATACTTATTTATGTGGCCGCTGCTCTGTTGTTGTATCTCATGGATTTTGCAGTGTTTGGACCAACATTTGATACGCTACGTTCGAGATTTGGGTCAGCAACAACAAACAAAGAAGAGTATAGAGGTGCTTTGAACTGGGCAATCGAGTCAGAGATGGCAAAGGTACATGAAATGAATACAACAAATCAAGATTTATATTAAAAGTACATTCGTATTAACATTATTTGAAGACAATCTCAAAGTATTTAACAATCCATTAAAAACGCACGCTAACAGGTCTTTAGTTAGGGTATAATCAAGTCGTTGTATCTGCTTGAGCTCACGCATGTTACTAAGTGTATTTTTAAAGTGGGTTACTCGGCCTGATCAATTTGCATTTTGAGTGTTTATTGTCAATATTGAAATCTTACATCTTCGAATACTATATATAGTTGAGGGCATGGACACAGAGCTCACATCACAACTAACGTCCAAAGACTGCACAATGTACAAGCTTGTAAGTAGCCAGATCGATGTCTTTGGGAATATCCATTTGAATTCGGATTTGTTTTGTTAATAGTTCCTCCTCGCTGCACTTTTGGCCTGCGCCGCCGCCGCTCCGCGTCCAGGAGATGATGTTCAGATTACGAGATTCGAAACACAGGCCGACACAGATGGTACCTTCAGCCATACCGTTGAGACGAGCGATGGAACTGTACAATCGCAGCAAGGCCAGGGCTCAGTTTATGTAAAGGGATATTATGGTTATATATCACCCGAGGGCATTCCAGTTCAAGTGAGCTATGTGGCCGATGAAAATGGCTACCAGCCCCAGTCAGATTTGCTGCCCACTCCACCCCCCATCCCTGACTACATTCTGAGGTCGATTCAATACATTCAGGAACATCCCACGCCCGAGGAGTTGGCCGATCGTGAGGTGCGCGCACGCCAAATTTAAATGAGTCGTCAATTAGAGCTCGGCTTTGTCACTAATAAATAAGTCCAAGATGTACAAATAAACTATTGTAGCCAATCGTGAAGTTTAGCGATTAGACGATACTAATTAAAATGTTTCCTACCAATTCATTGTCAGGTGCGCAAAACTTAATTAGCGTGCTAATAACAGACGACAAACCTGACGGAGAAGCTCATAGACATAGCCTAGCCTTGTGCGTTGCCAACGAAGAGCATTCCAGCAGAGTGAGACCTGACTGTATTATACACAAATTTATCTATGTTGATATATAGTTTGACTTTAGTCAGCGGCTACTGTGCGTAATATGCGAGCACTTGCATCAAATTGGCGAGAATAATAGCTAAAGTTGAGCTTCAGTTTGGCTGCTAGCTTTTGTAGCTGTTTGAGAAAATTGAAATTCATTAAGAACCCGAGAGAAAACTGTGCACACGCACACACACAGACAATGCACGCAACGAGTTGTGGCAATGGGAATACGTTAACAGGCTCCCCATATCAATTAGGCATGCTCTGTGGCGGATATGAGTAGTTAATTAAAAAGATTAAGGCGCTGGAGGAAATTAAGTATATGCGAGCGTGTTATATTATAGTATGTGAGTGTGAGTGTGGAAGTTCTTTACAATTTATATAAATACTCCTGAATATATTTCGTACATATACATGTTTACACACATATATATATATATATATATATTTATATTTACATGCGTGCTCCATTTGTAATTAATTCAAACATTGGCTTGATTTTTTCGTTGCATAAATATTTTGAGCGTTTGCCAACACTTATGCAAATGTCTGTCCAGTGCGCCGGAAACGAAAGGTAAACACAATCGCTCTTTAAATGCCTCGAACGCCTCCCGCCTCCACTTGCCCAGTCCTACACAGGTGCTCGCGCTTGAGTGCTGATGCTGCCGTTTGTCGCTTGTCGTTTGTCGTTTGCCGCTTGCCGCTTGTCGTTTGACTCCCTGACAAAACAAAGTCTGCTGTGTAATCAAAAACTTCTATTTAACATTTTATTTTATTTTCAACTTGATGATAAATGTTTTGTGGAAATGTGGGCCCTATCTGGACGACAAAAGCATTCCTAATTTCCAATGCTGGGCTGTGCGAGAGTATTTGTTATCCATAGCGTCGGACAGGATGTGAATACATTTCAAAATAGACGAGCTGCTCAGTTGTCATCCGTTGTTGTTTTAACATGCGCATGTATTCATTATTTTAATTTTTTATTCTATATTTTTTTATGTATTTCAAATTCTAACATAGTTCAATTTATGCTTTTATTCGTCAACAGCTGTCAAAACAAACGTGTTTTTTTTTTGCTCTTGTGCGTTGCATAAGTCTCTTTAAATTTAACTAAAGTATTTAAGCCGAACCGGTTCGAGACAGAAATTTCATTTAAGTTTGGCATGAATCAAAACTAAAGAAAACGAGTTGGTAGCCAAAGCAGAAAACAGAAAGCTCTTCAATAAAAATTTGTTTTAAAATAGAAAAGAGCTAACGAAGTTGATTTGAGCCAAAAGCCACCAATGACAATCAGGTATAGGTCATAAAATAGCTTAATTGAGGTAGTTTTTCCAGATGAACCCGAAGTGTATTCAATGGCCAACAATATGTGTATTTTACTATCTACTTTAACAATTGTTGCTTTTGTTTCTCTATGCTCGTCATCAAACCGACTATGGCGCATAAAATTCCAACATTTAGCACCAGCAACAGAACCGCAGTTACACAAAGAGACAGTGTCACTGAGCTGGGTAGCTGTGTGGCTGTGTGGTTCTATAGCCGGTTTGAGCCTTTGGGGGACTATTGTAATGCAAACAGATCTCGTGCGCTCTCTGAAGTGGCCACCATTTGTATTTGCCAACATGGTGTATGGAACCCCAAATGTTCATATTTAAAAAATAGCTTTGTTTTGTCACTGTTCGCTCGATTCCGGTCTGGCCGGGCTGGTTAGGGGCTAGGGTATGGTTCTATACGGGTAATAGCACGTGTCACGTAGCCGGAAAAATATGCGAGCGAATGCCCGAAAATAATACGGCACACAAACACTACTCGGAAGTGGATAGAAAAAAATGGTAGGCAAAGCACAAGCATTTCAATTAAGCTAAAAGTGGATCTAGGAGGGGACGACAATGACAAGCGAAAGGGTTTTGGGGTAAAAGGGTGGCTTTTTTCCATTTTTTTTTCTTTATTACTCGGGTACTCAAGCCGTAATCTTTAGCTTTTCATTTGAAATGAAATTTCTGAAACGCTTAAAGTAGCTGGACATGAGGCTTAAATGGGAAAACTGTTTGTGACGTTCAGCCCCATCACATTTCATTTGGGATGCAATTTTTCTAGTTGTTGAGTCGAGAAATGCGCTGGCTATATTAATAACAATAGCTGCTGCCACAGCAGCCGGAGGCGGTGACAGCCAATGCAGTGCAAGGGCGATCAAATGAAAAATAATCTCAAACAATAATTGCTATAGAAAAGTTTTTGGCTAGCCAAGCCAAGCCAAGGCAAGCTAAGGCGGGCAGTACGATAGCTGTCCCTGTCGACAGTAAAATAGCAGCGCAGACAAACGAAACCAATTTATTTTAAAAGTAAAAATCAATAGCCAAGAACCAACAGTCGAGTGTTCGCTCCTCCCATCTTCGCTCTCCAATAAAAAGTTGAGCTGCCGTGGGCCAACACCTCCAAAAAAGTGTAAACCACCAGCCACATATGAGTGCGAAGCGGACTGAAGATGCCGCTTAATCGACACCTGCCCATTTCAGTGGTGCGATGTAGAGTCATTGCGTTTGCTTGTTGTCCGCAGTCACCGGGCGCGCTATTACATTTAACAACTCAACAATATAGAACCTTGATGGTAGTAAATGCATTTGACATGCCATGAAATTCAATAACTGACAGTGGCCGACACTGTTTGTTCCTCTGGCTATCGGATTTCTCATATGCTGAGTGTGTGTGCGTAAGTGTTTGTGTGTGTGTGTGTATGTGTGCGGGTGAGCGTGTTGTAGTTATTGTTACATGTTTCATTTACTCAGCAGAGAGCATTTACTGAATGGCATCTACGATTTGATTGCTCGCCTTCGCTGGTGTTAAATTATATATGACCAAGCGCATTCTGTATGCATATATACCTTCAGGTGGATACACCAGCTGCTATGCGATACTGCAATAAAAGTTGGTCCAAAATTGTACATTATTTTTCTTTGTTGTCGCCGGCGCATTTCCATATTTAATGCACAATGGAGGACACACACACACCCAAACCCACACACAGGGATAGAAAAACTTCTTGTGCATTTCCATTGGCTTCGTAGCTAGCATTTAACAGTTGCTTAACAGTTGCTGTTAAGGCTAACAGCGCAACAGGAAACGCGCCTTTTAACGGTACATCATGGCGCTCGCAGCGCTCAGTTCGCGTTCGTTGGCTGCTCGTGGCTGGCGTTTAGTCGCATCGTCGACATCTCTTTCGTCCACGTCCGGAACCACGTCCTTTGTGTACGTAAATATTTATGTTTGATAAGCTCATGTGCGTCCTGTGTGGCTATCTGTATCATTGTGTATATTTTTGGCGCCTTTGCGCGCGTGTGTGTGCCTGTGTGTGTGTGGGTATGTGTGTGTTTGTGTGTGAAACTACATTAAAAAGTTCACACACAAATTGCATTATTTCCGCGCTACGATATATTGGCGCGCTTTTTTGTGTGTGTGTTGCTTTTGTGGTTGTTGTTGCTGCTGTTGTTGTTGTTGTTGGCAACTCGAAATGCTTTTGGGCCAGGCCACAGAGAACATAAAGTATGTACATATATGAGCGTTATAAATGTCTGTGGGTGTGCATACATTTTTTACTTACTTTAAATAAGTTTAAGACATTATCCGCTATTGTGGTACAGTTCGCATGGCGTGCTCGAGGCTTTGCGTCCGTATACATATGTGGCATCAGGATCGTCGTTTATTAAAAAAAAGAAAGAATGAATAAAACTTTCCATTAAAATTCTTGACAGTTGCGGCTGTTGCGATTTGGTCCGATTAGGCTTTGAGGGGCCACTTCAGGTCGATTGCTCGGCTTTGGGAGCCTTAACACCTGGCTTGGCCCGAGGTGACGGCAAATTAGTTGAAAGCACGCTGATTTACAGCAAGTTTAGGCGCATTAAGGCATTAGCCCCGGGCACCACATCCTGACGCCGATGCTGATGCTGATGCTAATGCTGATGCCACAGCCCAAGTTGGGTCGTGTTGCCATATTGGT
This sequence comes from Drosophila nigricruria, assembly GCA_037075265.1. Classification (NCBI taxonomy): domain Eukaryota; kingdom Metazoa; phylum Arthropoda; class Insecta; order Diptera; family Drosophilidae; genus Drosophila; species Drosophila nigricruria. The sequence goes on along the minus strand of JBAMCI010000227.1, from coordinate 8,305,944 downwards.
AATGTGATTTTTGGAGCACTTTTGTTCACGCCCGGCGACACATGTTGTGGTTCACACACACACTCGAACGCGCACACGAACTTGAGGGTCTACCATGCCCGTGGGCGGTATTTACATGTCCCGACCCCGTTCTGGGCTGAAACGCTTAGCTTGGCTGCCAAGTTTGTGCTGCAACTTTCCTGACGAGAAATATACACACACACACACACATATATATACTCTTGTGTGTGCATGAGACTCTATTTAAATGCCCCTTACTAATAATGCCCTTAAATTATACAGCTGGACACCTAACTTTTGTGGCCCCAAGCCAATTTAATCGATATGTGGACAGACGCCAACAGTTAGTTGACGCTGGGACATACGTAGTTATATGTAAATATTTGATGGGCCCTTGGGTCAGCTAGCCGTGACTTGGCTGCCATTCACGACACGCTTGATCTGAAGCTCAGTCAGTCAGTCACAATTCGGGGCTTTAGGCCTTTCCACTGCACAGTGCATAGTGGACAGTCGGGGCCATTACGATGATGACGGGCGTGTCGGCTCAGTTCCGGCTAGCACCCCCATTAAATCTAAGCGCCTCCAATCCATCTGAATCAGCGCAAGAGTGGAAGTGTGTTGGTCAAGTACCGTTGCGGCGACAATTAATTAAAACTAATTGAGTTTTGGCCAATGCTCTAGCCCAGACCAACTGTCCGACTGTCCGACTCAGCGGCTGACTGGCTGACTAATTGACTGCAAGTTGGCAGCTTGAGGTTGAGCTTGGCCTGCTTTTGCAATAAATTGTCATTTCATTAGTTTCCATTACGCGCCAAGCTGCCCACGCAGTGGCGGGCGGTGCGTTATTAATGAAATGGGCGCCTGTTTACCTGCTGCCGTGTTGTGCTCTATGCTTGATAATTTTCACTTTTATTGGCTTTTAATTAATGCGAAATTGTTTCAGATTATGAATAGTCGTCAGCATCTCTGGCGAGGCAATTAATTTGATTACAAAACGTTTAACTTGCTCTGCATGCTAATGAGATCTTTGATGCCAACGCATAGTTAGCAAGCTGATACTAATGCTGAGATATTGCAGTGTCACACGTGTATTTGCTCTTTCAGCTCTAATAGAACGAACAACAACAGTCAGTCAGTCAGTCAGTCAGTCAGTCAGTCATGCCTGGGGGTGGCACATGCTAAGCGTTACAGTTGCGCCTGCTGCTTTGTGTGCTGGCTGCTTTCTCATTTCAATTGTCAAGTGATGCTATCAAGTCGAGCTTGTTGCCTGTCTTTTATCCCGTTAGCGTTTGCCTGATATTGGCTTGTATGCACGGCAATTGTCTGCTCTACAGGTATGTGTCTGTGTGCGTGTTCGTGTGTATATACCAAAGGCTATTCAACACGCTTTCACAGCAAACAGTTGCATTCATCAGTTACCGTGTTCAGTTCATTGACTGACTTTGTATCCTCGAACAATGCACATCATGCTAGTGTGTGTGTGTGTGTGTGTGAGTGTGTTTCCTAGCGAATTCCAGTATACAAATATTGACACGGTCCACAGACATACACAAACAGACAAACACACACACACACACACACACACACACACACACACAGACACTGTCACCCCTCATCACTCACTCACTGTTATTGACGGTTATTGGTTATTGATATGAAATCTGATTATCTTTTGCTTTCTCCGCTTTTATGCAAGTTAGCGTATGTCTTATTTGCATGTGCAGCCGAGTGTGGCAGCTGAAAGCAGCAACTCCAATATCTTAAACCGAATCTAAAATAAGTTATAAATTAAGAATATGACGAGTATGTGCCCTAAGGAATCATATCAAATATAATCCTTCTAATGCCTGTTATGTATATTTGTAATCAATCTTCGTATTGTATCTTGCTTGATCTTAGGGATTATAATATCTAACAGCTGTGCATAATTATTACGAATTAAAAATAACATAAGTAAGTCTCTAAAGTCTTATATAAAGCTCAATACATTAAGTCCTTCAGTGAGAATTGCTCATTTTGTTAAATTCTTAACCGTTGACTAACACACGAGCATCTGCTTATTCTGGTAGCAATTTGAGCTTAGCTTACATACATCTAGCCGTTGGGGCTTGGCAGTTATCTGGCAACCTGCAAGCTATTAATGTCAAGAGCACAGTCTGGGATTTGCGGCATTTGAGTGAAGCCGCAGTGGCGACCACAGACCGTGGGCGGCAGTCAAAGGCCGCCTCGACATTTAAGCCCACCCGCGGAGCAATATACAGTCATTGGCTTTTGGATATTATGTAGATGCTTTATTTTCATAATTGTCAACATCTTAGCATTTCATTAAAGAGGCCTCTCGGGGTCTTAAACTTGTCAGCGGGCGCGTCGCTAGAATGGTCTGAGCAAGGCAGTTCGTGGTGGCAGCAAATGATTTGATAATCATACCAAATGATTTTAAAATCAACAGCTTATTTGCGATGCCAAAGACATGCGAATGCTTGACTTGGGCGCCATCTCGTACCATTTCTTAATTGTGTGTACATACGGGTCTGTGCGACTGATGACTGCAAGCTGAAAGCAGAGACTTAGACAGAGAAGGAGAGAGGGAGAGCTGTTCGCGCTTGTATGGAATACAACTTGACTTTTGTTTTGTTTGCTTAACTTCATGTCAAGTTAAGCACTTACATACGCACTTACGACAACAGCTCGAACTCGAACTTGAACTCGAACTCAAACTCGCACTGTTAACTCTGCTGTTGGCATTAAAATATATTAACAGTCGCTCTCGCTGTTAGGCTCTGCGCAGGCGCGAAACCTTCGTCAATTGAATTTCATAGCAATTTCCGTGCGATGGTTGCAATACGTTTCAGATAAGGGTTCGTCGGCTTCTGGTTAGGACACTTCATGCCGTTCACGGCAATTTAAATCTGAATTGACGGCGTACTTAAAGGCGTGCTCAGTGCGTATTACGCGAAAGCAAAACAAACTCTGAGCCGGCCAGCAGGACAACGACTCGGCGTGCGTTTAGCCATTGATGTGTTTCGCCTAAATGCTGATGACTCCCACATATGACTTGGACAGTGTGCGTTGGTGTGAGTGCGTTGTATTGTGTTTGTGCATTTGTGCGATACGCATAATGTATTAAGTGTCAGCAGTGGAAGAAATACGCATTATAATTGTACAGGACAAGCAATTTGGATGATGTCCACCACAGGTGAGCCGCAATTTGTGCTTCACATAATGGAATACATTGTCATCGACAGATAGGCAGCATTATTCCTATCGCCCTGATGTGACAACGCCTAATGCAATTTGGGACTATTTTATTTTATTTATTATTTGATTTGTTGGTCGCCTTTGGCTGCCGGCACCGGTCAGCACCATCAGCAGCTCCCTTGCCACCAGCATTTATTTTATTTCTATTTTATTTTATTTTTTGTTTTGTTTTGTTTGGTTTTTTTTTTTTTTTTTTTTTTTGTTGATGTCGTGACCAGCCCTCGTCCACTTGGCCTATAAAAACCCCAAGCATTGGGTTACCCACTTAAACACTCAATATTTTATGGCCCAACTCTTGAGTGCAGAACGCTGTGGCTTTTGTCTCTTACATTTCGCTTACTTTTATAGTTGAACTTTAATCGAGGCACTTGGAATTCCAGCAGCGACCACTCCGACCCTTCATTCATGTTTTTTTTTTCCCCAAGTAATAACTGGAGTCGGAACCAAAAAGCAAGTTTGTCAACGTTAAAAGCTCGTAATATTTAACTGATTAAGTTGCTAAAAAAAAAGGAGGAAAATAAAGCATGCTCTGCAAAATCAGTGGAAAAAACAAACACACGACTGCACAGCAGAGCTAAAAGGGAAACTCGTACGCTTCTGAACGAGTATGTAAATATGTGCTCAAGTATTAGACGCGTTCTGTGCCCTGCACACTTTGCTTATCTAAATTGTTTTATGTCACAGTCCCCCACTTGTTGGGGCCCAGACCATTAAGCAACATCCACTCGTACACGTACAGAAGCAGAATCACACTCGCACACACACACATATATATATCATAGATAATTTTTCAATGTCATTTGAAAGCATCAAAAATTTGACATTAGCCATTAATAAATTAGCAAGCATTTTGAATTTCTGTCTGCTAATTGAATATGAGCGAGGGCTGAGCTTTTGATGTTGCGCCACTGATATTTCAGCACCACAAATCAAATGTCACCCACCTCCGCAAATCTGAATCATAAAGACAGCCAAATATCAACGGTAGCAGCTGTGCCGTCGCCCGAAGTAATTTTATACGAAGCTTAACCTTTAACGCCAGCGCAATCCTTTGTTTCCGCCGACGGGTCGCCTTTTCACCGCCTTTCACACATCTTTTAGCGATTTGGTGTGGAGTTGGGCGCTTAGCTACGAGGGACTGTGCTTTCATAGAAATCCGCCTACTGCCTGGGCGTGTGTTGCCTTTAAAGAACGAAAATAAAAGTCTTTTTCAACATTTCTCAAAATGTTTGGTGAAATGGTTTCGTGGGTCCATTGCAAAGATTTCTTTGCAGCTGTTGCTTTTTATGCCCTGTACTGAAAATAAAAATGTTTTGCTCAAACATTGATATGTTTATACAAAAATGAGCAATTGCTCATAATAAATCATCTTTGGCCATAAAACTCTGTTGTGGAAAAGCAAATTGAAAGAATTTTGTATTTGTGTATCTTAGGCAGAGATTGTAAATATTTTATTATTTGAGATTTATTTTAATTTCCACAGAAGCTTTTCCAAACGAAAATCAAAAAGTCCTAGCAGGTAGAGAGAGGGTGACACCTAGTCGATCATTATGAAATATCTTCTCATTCTTCTTATTGTTTTGTTGTCTGTTGTGATTCCTTGACATGTGTTGCCGCCGTAAACCATTTGATTTTTCGCACACCCACACAGCTGAGCAACAACTGCAAGTTTGTTATGTGCGAAGTGTGTATTATGTCAGTCAGTCGGTCTGTCTGTCTGTACATTGTTATGAATTTTCGTTGTAATTCCAATGATTACATAGTATTGCGTACATATTTGTAAGCTAAACCCAAAGGTAAGGCTTTAAAATTGCTAGCCGGCTCAGTGGGACCTCTGCGGTTCGGTTCGGTAGCCGTAAAGTGGCTTTTCTAATACAAGGGCAGCATGCCCGGTCGCGCTTTAAGACACAGCTAAGACTCCTTATGTTTCTTTAGGCCTGACTAAAAACGAGTAACTTTAGCTTGTGAAAATTATATAGATATTCGAAGGAGCAAGTCTTATTTCCGGAAATAGGCTTAAATTGTAAACTAACTCAATAATTGCTGTACTTAATTCTTAAATGTAAAGCTTGTGGAAAATGTTTTTGACTGAAGTAATAGTCAACCTTATTAAGTAGAAACATTAAACTAATAAAATAATTCTTAGAAAATATTATGCTGCTCTTAGCGTTGCCTTTCGTGAAGGTTAACAACAGCCGCACAAAATATACCGCGAAGTAAATTATCGTATTATAATATTCACCCCAGTTGGGTGCGGGACCAATTAGTGTAATTACAAAATAAAACTACTTTTTTGCCAAGACAAAAAGCATAGAAAAAAGCAGAGCTCTGCGGTGCTTGATGCTGGTTTTTTTGCACAACTGGAACAAATTTTCATTAAATTGTTTTTAATTTTTAAGCAGCTTATGAACTGACCAACTTTCTCCGGTTGACCGCTGTCTGAATGCAATTGGGCGGCAAGAGCGGGTGGCTCTGAATTGGACACGAATTCTCTCTATTTCTCTCTGTTTCTGAATGGTAGATAGGCGAATTCGAGTCAAGCGACAGCTTGGTCAGATAGACATTATAATAACATCCATCATCCGGGGCTATATAGGGTTGACAGCAACAAATGTTAAGGCTCTTCGCCGAGTAAACAGAGCCTATTTTTGTTTACCAACAAATTTTGCTTTGGGTGTTGATGGTGCGTTTGAGGGCCAAGCGAAAGTGGCCTTTGAGGGCCATTTGGTAGCTGATTTCGCCACGCGCCCTATGTTTATATGTAAGCATGTATATGGACCAATAATAAGCCATTTCGTGCACATAATTGACGGGGGGCAGACGCCGAGTAAATAGCCATAATTAATGTATACTCGTCCAATATAAACATAAATGTGACCTGACCAAAATACAAAAAAAACAGTGGCTGAAGCTTACGGCACGACCAACAAAAAAAAAACATAAACGGAAGCCACAAGGCGAAAAGCACGGAAATTGTTTGTCATCGCGTTTTTGTCTGTGTGTGTATGTGTGTGTTTCTGTTTGTGTGTGTGTGTGTGCGTGCGTAATGCTCACGCGGGAAAGTATGCAATAAAGGCTATTTCTTCATTGATACGCAAACAAGCGAGCGATTTGTAACGATATGGCTTTTCTTTTATGTATACTCCGCATTGCATATACAGTATCAGCATTTCGCAGCAGCCAACGCCAACAGCAGTAGGAATCGCTAGGAACAACAGGAAAGTGTGCTTTGTCGATGAGGACATCATTGCCTGATTGCGTTGACATAATCACATTGACAGCCAACGCATCCTGCGGATATTTGCAGCTGCTGCGGACGTTTTATGTTGGTGTGAAAAGCATTTTCGCCCTAATGTAAAGACGCAACATTTGCCGCACACATCGCGGCAATGAGAGTCAGTCGCATTCGATAATTAAGTTATATGAACAACAACAAGAACCTCAACAAATTGGATTAGAACGGAACTTAAGCCAAAAAGCTGGTGCGCTTGGAGCGAATGGACGCATAAAACTTTAAATGCACATAACTTTGCTAAACTTGACTTGTCAAATAGTTTTGGCTTAATCTAATGTTGCTGTTAAGTTTGATTTTTGTTATGGATTAATACGAAGAAGTTTCCTATATACTTAACTTACTTTCAATTTCTTCTAACTTTGCTGTCGAATTTGTTGCTCAGAATCTTGGACAAAATTGAATTGAAAAGTTTCCACGAACGAACTTAAATGTTGTTGGATTATAAAATAATTATTATTTTGCTATTCTGTTTACTTTGGTTAATTTTTGAGCATACTGCCACATAGTTCCTGGTATTAGGTTAGTCTATGAATATTATATCTTAAGGTCTAGTATTTTATAATAAAGCTTTTTGTTCTTTTGCATAATTTTGCGCGGCAGTAAGCCCTGGGCTAAGGCAGCCTTAGAAACTTCAATCAAGCGCAAAGCCTTTTTATTTTTGATAATAGCCAAATTAAATGAATGCAAACTGTTGTGAATTTAGCGCTGCACAAAAGATGTCTCGAATTTATGCGCTCCGCTCTCGAGGGTGCCATTGTCATTGCCAAGTGGTGACAGCTGCTCCGTTCAGCAGCTCATTGGTTGTTCTTGCTGCTGTTGCTGCTGTTGCTGCTGTTGCTGCTCCTGCTGCTGTTGTTCTGGCTGTCTGGCTGTCTGGAGGTCCTTTGTGGTCCTTTGTCGCGCGCTCGCTGCGCTGTGGCCTTTTTATTACGAAGGCTCATGAATTTTATTTAGCACGAAAATAGCAGGACGGGCTACTGTTGCCAATTTGATGAGCATTTTTGCCTCGATATTTGTATTGGCCTTGGCTGCAACATGAAGGCAAATGTCGTGACAGGCAGGCTGGCAGTCAGGCAGTCAGCCAGTCAGGCAGCCAGGAAGCACACAGGACGCGTCCAAACTATGCGCCCAAGATTACGAAAATTGTTTACACAATGCGCCAGCGTGGCATGCGTTGCCCGCCACAACTCTAATTAAAAAAGTTTCACGTTTAACCGCTTGAGTTGGCAGCCCACACACCCACGCATACACGCACACACGCACACACGCACACACGCACACATCACACACGCACACAAAGCCACTTTCATGTGAGTAAGTGAGTAGCATGTGAGATGTGTGCTCTGGTCGGATGTGTGTATTAGTGCGTGGCTAGACAATCAAAACTTTTGTTCAAGCAGTTTCACAGGTTCAAAGCTAACCCAGGAACAACTAAAAACAAGACCGCAAAACGCACGCCTGGCGACCTCAGATTTCTCTCAGAGCTCTTAGCTCTTGGCGCATCGCGGCATCCCCGACGACTATAAAATTAATGAAGCGCCTCGGCTTTGAGCATTCAGCTGGCGGCCATTGCCATAACAGAGACATTAAAGTCGTCTTTGCCTTTGCTGTCAGTTGACATTGTTGCCGTAGCCGTTTTGTTGTTCTAGTCTCGTGACAGCTACCCATTGCTGATGCGTATTTAAATATGCACATAAAAGCTATGGACGCTGCTGGGGATTTATGTCCTGCGGCCGACGAAGGTCCCTTTGCCAGAGCGGTTCGCCCATTTTGTGGCTAATCTCTGATGTGCACTTAATTATGTGGCACGCTTGCTGATTGCCGGCGATCTATGGCAGCCACTGGCTGGCAACCCTTTCTATACCCTATAGCCAAAGGGCATATAGCTTTCAAGTGAAACAATGTAATTAATATATAAGTTGAGCTCTTGTCTGGAAACTGTATCAGCTTGTATCAATTTGTAAATGGAAGAGGGTATTAGTATCTCATAGTCTGGCAGTCGGTTTACAGCAAGCTGTCAGCTTACTGCTATATATTTAATGCTCGGCGCTTTGTGCTTTGTCGCATACCCTTTGACTCTTTGTGCGCGCCAAATGCCATGTAAATTTCATACAGTAAATCCTGTTAGTAAGCCAAGCAAAAGTATGATAAATTTTTTACATTTTCATTGGCCTCTTCTCCGTCGGTGGCAGTGCAAACAAAATTGCCAAAAAAAAGGCAAACTAAAGTACAAAAAATGCACGAAAAAGTAGGCGAGGCAGGTGAGGGGAGGCAAAAAGCACGTTCACTGCATGCAAAATGTGCACTGCAAATTCAGGGAAAGTTCGTAGCAGCAGCAGCAGTAGCAGCGGCAAAAAAATGCTCACGAAATTGAGCAGCTGGCAAAAAGAAACGAACAAATTCTTTTCGCAAGTTGCACTGCATTCCAGTTATTTTACACTACACTGGCTGCCATAAAGCAATCAATTTGAGCGTCGTGCGTGTACTCTCGCTGGCGTCAATCTGCGGGATTTGATGCTGGCCAACACCTTTGACGAGGGCCACTCGAAAAAACATACATGAAAAACATGGGATGCCCACGCGACGAGGCGAGAATTCTTGAACATGTTTTGTAATTGCTTTCAGGTGAAACTTTTCGCTGCAGCCAGCCACGAGCGCGGCTTGGCCGTCAATCAAACAGTCAAACAATCAGGCAATACGTGAATTTATTTGAAGCACTCGATAGACATCTGCAATTAGTTAATTCGTTACAATTGTTCAATACAATTGAATATGCACAAGCAGCAGCGTGTTGCCTCGCCCCAAACACCAACATCAGTTTTTTTTATAGATTTTTGTTAGCTTTGTGGGCCACTTGCGCATTTGATTGAATCAAGTAATATTCACTTGTCATGCGATTGAATGATTACGTTTACGGCAATCAAAGCGACGGAACGCGAATAGCGCATTTCATATCAATTGCTCGCAGGCCACAAGCAAATAGAGAAAGGACACATGCCAATATTAAATTAAAGCAACAACCGACTCTGGAAAGAGTTCTCGAATGCAAAGTTCATCTGCGCTCGCTGCTAACATTACGCATTCGCCCTGTGGTAATATAAATTATACTCTCTCCCAGGAGCACGCAAAAGCCAAACAGTCGTTTATCAGAGTAAGAATCTAAAATAATTTACAGTTACATAATAAATTGTACCTTAAAGCGATCCTATGGCCATCATTGTGTAGCTGAATTAATAAAATTTCTTCAGATTAGTGATTTTTCTTATTTTTTTTTACGATTGTTGTTAACAGAGTCTTTAGCAGTCGAGACTGAAAAAGTTCTCGTTCATAAGAAAAATGTAAAGTATTTTTTTATTATCTCTTGTACCCTCTTGAGGGAAAACTAATAGCAGAGCGTGATATTTTTATTGCCAAAGAGACTTAAAAATACAAAAACTTTATATATATTTTAAATTAATTTTTTAGCAAATTCCTTGCAGAGTTAATTGCAGCATTTGTTGCTTACTCAACCGCACATTGCCGTTTAAGATCTCCATTTAAGGAGTTAAGATAACTGGGCTAAAATTGAGTTATTGCTAAGCATTGAAAATCCAATGATGTCCAAGTTTGAGGTCGTGTGCTGTTTGTTTAAAAAGTTGCTACAAACTTTGGCAGCGGGTCCGGAGTCCAGAACCGGGTGGCGCCTCATGTTGTAAGTGCTGCGTAAACTTTTAATTATTGCACACTTGCGACGTTCAATTTGTTCGCGATGTTGCTAGATTGAAAAGTTTGCAAAAGTTCAATTATGTACGACTCTTAAATGATATTGCGCTAATTTGCTGTGTTAAGTTCTTATTTGTGTTTCATAGTAGGCTCAGAGCTGCGAGCACGTGCAGTTTTTGTTGTTTTTTTTTGTCATTTCTGACTTACACTAGTTACATTATTTTTAACACATCACCAAAGTAAACAATACAAAATTCTTTGTTATCATGACTGATTTCCGCCCCAAATTCGGGTCTATTAGAAAGGATAGGATCGAGGATCCCGAGGACCGACGATATTTTGTGTACCAAGTGTTTATTCAGTTCATCCTATATGCGATACTCGCCTTCGTCGAATGGCTTTCAATACTGGCAGTAACAAAGTAATATTTCGACTCTACTGCACCAATAATTGCAACTGAAATAATATCTATTCAATCTGCAGGGGTATTGACAAGGGGATCATTTTAAGCAACGAGTCCGCTATGATAGTGCTATTCTTCATGGGACTGCTCTTCTTCTTAGTTTTCGCAGTCAGTCCTCAGCTGAGGCATAGGGTTTGCGCAAACTGGCTCGTCACTCTCGTTATAGTCGAGGCACAGGTCTTGGCCATTAGTCTTTTAGCTGTACGAAGTGACTACCTTTTAATGCTGATTGGCTTTGTTATCGTTCTCGTAGTCATGGTTGTGGTGCTGATAACGGTCATATTTTTACCAGTAAGTCTAAGAGTGCCAACAGTAAGCATTTGATCAAGTAATATGACTTTGATTTCACTTTTCCACACAGTTTGACCTCACGAATTATGGAACCCTATTGTTTATGTACAGCTGCTGTGTGTTTGTATTCTGTGTATATACCCTGATATTTCGCGTTGTCCTCGGAGCCGAGTGGGCATTTTATATGTTCCTCTTTGGCCAAGTTCTCTTGGTGGTACCCGTAAGTCTCTGTTACTATATTTTTGCATGATCTGCTGTTCACGACAAACGACCCACTTTCTCTGGCATACAATGTCACACCCACTCGCCTTACACTTATCATTTGCAGATTATGGCGTATCATGAGCAAACAATACTGGGTAAAGGCGAAGTAAGGTCCAGCCTCCATGATGACAAGTTCTGTGCGCTGCTATTGTTCCACGATTTTCTAGCTCTATTTTTGCCAACCTTTTACTGGAATTATTGGCCCTAGAATCTATACAGTGCACGCTTCACATATGCTCTTGCTCTGGGCAAAAACCGACGCGTCTCCGTTCAAGATCTGTTATTCTCAGATAATCGTTCATGCGGTCTTGGGACAATACTGGTAACGTGTTCATCAGACAGTCAGTTGGTCCCCATTGATGCCAATCACTCCATCACCGTCGCAATGGTAAAGCAAGCACTGCAGCTGTTCTTTGAGTGAATTCGCATCACCCTCTGGATTATTGTGCGTCGTGTAGTCCTCCGGGTCCACTGGGTATTTTACATGTTCATGTTCTTGGTGATACCCGTAGGTTTCCGTTAATGTATTGTTATATTTGCCTTTTGATGACCATAGCTGTTCACAACAAACGACCCACTTTCTCTGGCATACAACCATGTCACACCCACTCGCCTTACACTTGCCATTTCCAGATTATGGCGTATCATGAGCAAACAATGCTGGGTAAAGGCAAAGTAAGGTCCAGCCTCCATGATGACAAGTTCTGTGCGCTGCTATTGTTCCACGATTTTCTAGCTCTGTTGTTGCCAACCTTTGGTAACCCACCCGCTGCTAGAATCAATAAAACGCATGCTTAACATATACTCGTGGTCTTTGCAAAAAAAGGCGCCTCTATTCAAGCTTTTTAGCTCTCAGACAATCGTTCATGCGGTTCTGGGACAATACCGGTAGCGTGTTCATCAGACAGCCTGTTGGTCCCAGTTGATGCAGCATTATGTGATCTCGACACCGAATCACTCCATCACCGTCGCAATCCCTGGCATGAGAATCTATGAAGCTTCGCACTGTTACCGTGGCACAGGCCGGATTTGAAACGCAAATCTCATAATCTGGAATAGTGTTAAGTTGGGTTAACCGATGGTGAAACAAAGCAAGCATTGCAGCTGTTCTTTCAGTGAATTCGCATTACCCTCTGGACCAATGTACGCCGCTTCCGGCAATGCATCCTGCCAATACGCCCTTGAGATCCTATAGATGCTGCATGGATTTGAATGGCACATTGCCGGCCTTTTGCCTGTGGCCGTCGCAGCGATACACTCCAGGCAATCCTCGCTAAGAAGCGGAGTGCCTAACGCGGCTAAAATGCGTAACCAAATGAATATAATTGAGATGTGATACAATTATTCATAGTGATGCAACACTTTTCGCATCAAATTTTTCTGATCCAATTTTCTATGCAAAGTGTAAACTGGGTCAAAAATTTAATTCTATCTGCTATTGAAGTCACTAAATATATGATGGCTACAATGCTTGATTAATACGAATTCATTTTACTCAAGATTGTTTAATGTGGTTAAAGCCACATCTATAACTCGACCCAGTAAACCTTGAACTATTAACTTATTGTAGCCATTCGAGTTCTTTCTCCAATTAGCAGTGTAGCTTAACTTACCCACAGCTGGTACAGTGACCACTTCAAAGGGGAGTGCCGCCTCACCGTCTTCGTTCTCGTTTGCTGCCAGCTCAATATTTAGGCGCCCAAGATGATGTTTTTGCATCACATGCATATAGATGGCGCCCACGACTAGCAGCAGGGCTACGACAATAGCAGCTGTGCTCACCAGCTTTCCAATGCTACATTTGCCGTACTTTCCTCGAACAACTTGTTGTGGTTGCTGTTGCTGCTGTTGCTGCTGGCTTCTGTCGCCATGGGTAGCGGCTACATTGGTTGGAGTCGTTGACATTATATACTTTGAAAAGGAACTTAATAAATTGGCGTTCTACTTCCTTACTTGTCAACGCGCAACTGAGGCCCTTTCGGTGCTGCGAGCTGTAAAGGTACTCGCCTGATACTGGGCGTTGATAACCCCAGCAAATATACTCGAATAGTCGCTCTCATCGATTATCTCGTTCACTGTTTGGTATGTAATTGATGCTAGCTGTTTGTTTGCGGTTTCAGAGCTACTGAGCGGCAGAGCGACAGAGCGAGTGAGTGAGTGAGCATTTTCTCTATCTCGGGGCTTATCTGTGTAGCTTGAAACCGCACAACATGCTCATATTTTGGCTAGCATTGGGATGCTCACGAGCTGGCTCGCCTCCTCTCCCACACAGCTGTAACTGTGTAGCTGCTGTTGTTCTTCGCCACGCTCCGCACATAAAACGCAGATGTACGCGCCAGATTAGGTGTCGATTGCATTTGCTAGTTCGACTTGGCACATGACAACTTGCGGCTGGTCTGGATCTGGATCACAGTTTCGGTTCTGGTTGGGCGTGACACCTTGCGCATTTATATGCACGTACTGTAAGCATATATGAAAAATTGCTGAGCACATTGCAAGCTGGCAGCCATTTGGCAAGCATGTGGCACGAGCAGAGGCGTCACTAACAATGGTTGGGCGGTCTACCAATACACACAAAAACACACAAACACATACATACATATATATACAGTGTAAGTGCTATTGGGAACTTTGAATAATTTGTGTGCACTCGGAACACATCAATCGTTATTTGGGAACCAAACTTGCCTAATGCCGGTTAAGTAATTGTCTGTATTTGGGTCTATGCTCATATATTATTTCAAAATCAGCAGGGATAAAGTCTAAAAACTGTACAGCTCGTAACTCTCTGTTAATTGACTATCACAAAAGCATGCAGTCAAATTTATGAGCTGCAAACAACAGCAAAAAAGTATGCAACAACAAGACTTTACAAAGTTTGACGGTTTGGCTAGATACTGGTCTATCTATACAGTTTCATATTGTTTGGAATTTATATAGTTGCATTAAATAAATATATATATAGTTTTGCCGAGGTCAAGCTAACTGTCTAAATATTAATGCTAGAAGAACTTTTAATCAAAATAGTTAAAGTACTATTTGAGCTGAACTAAAGCAGTTTTATTTAAAGCCACTTTATATATATAGAACACAGCTCTAATTTACGCTGTCAATGTCTTGAAATGAATTACAGAGGAGTAGTATGCTCTGCTCTTAGCAGCTTTCAGCCAGGTGCAAAGCTTGAAGTGCGCCGTCATTTACTTGATTGTTTTTTTTTATACCCTACAGGAAAAGCTGATGGATTTGATAATTCATGGTGGACATAAGAAGGAAATTAATTAGATTGCATGTAATAGGAAATTAGCTATATATATAAAGATAATAGAGAAATACCTAATGTGATTATTGAGAATCACTCGAGCAGACATAATTACTTATGTATATTGACTGAAACATTAAGGTAAAGATGTAGTAAGCTGGCTACAGCTATGTTTGCATAACTCAAAGCGCAAGAATCTCGTGAACTAGTTATCTACAGATAGAAACATTTCTTTCAATGGCTTGCAAGTGTTTCTCTTTAATTCCTTTTCTTAAGCCACACAGCCAGACCGAGTGCGTGGTATTTGACAGTTGTAAAAATGTTTAAGTTGTTTGTCTTTTCCCGCACATTGCTGGGTTCGTTGGCTTTGTGTGTGTGTGTGTGTGTGTGTGTTGCCTTCAAATGTCTCCATTGTCTTCAGGCGTTTTTTCTTCTGTTCCCCTCGGCCCTAAGTAATTTGCGTATTTTCTTCCGAAGCACATGAGAATGGCTGCGAGCTGGGGCCGAAAAAACCCGAATTCAATTATGATATCGTTTCAAGTAGTTCTTTAAATGGTATTTTCTGCACCAAAGAGCCAAAGCGAAATGCCAGCTTCGTTGAAACAAGCAACAATAGAGGGGGTTCCGGCAAGGTCGTTGGGCGTTGCTGTATGAACGAGTTAGTGAGTATTACATGCACACACATACATACATACACATACACACACACACACACATACACAGACACACATACTTATGTACTCATTATGTGGAAAGTTCTTGTTCTTGCATATTTTCCAACCGAATTCCTTTCAAAAGTGGCGCTAGCATTGAAAAAAAAAATAACAGAAAAAAAAACAGTGAACAGAAGCTGAGCGCTTCTCTCTAATGGGCGAAATTCGAGCCAAGGCACTTGCTGCACTCGATTACGGTCGGCACTTTCCGGTTTGATACCGTCCATTGCCTTGTTGTTCCGCCTGCATTTGAATCGACAGCGGAACGGAAGCGGGCAAGGAAGCGACGGGGTGTCGCTGCTGTTGGAGTATCCTGAACACGTAGCGAGCCAAAACAAAGTTAATTAGATTTGTTGCAAGATGGTCATTATTGAAGCCAAATGGTCCTTGGCTGAGGGCAACGTCAAGCCCTTTTAATGGACAGTGCTAGAGCCAGTGCAGTCAATTTGAAATTTGTATGCGCCATTTTTATGTGGTTTACTCGGCTGGAATAGCCTGCCGTGTCTATGCAATTACCCAGTTGGGTGGCAGCTTCGGCCACTGGCCCACGGGCCAACCCGAATGTAAGAGGCAAGACCAACTCTCGGCCATTCTTTATGCAATTCGCGTAACGTATTTTATATTTACGTGTTTGCGTGCTAAATGTATGCATTTCTCTTTGCAGCTAAACAAGGATAAAGCAAGCAAGTATAAAGCATCAGAGCTGCAAAAAGAGCTGCAAGCAAGCTGGAAAAGTTCTGTTTTTAACAGGTTCAGAAATCGGAAACGCAGCTGTATATGTAAATGTTCATCACGACAAAGTTGGCTGATTGAAAATGCAAATCGCATACGGAAAGTGATTGCTGGCAACGGCAAACAGCAACGGGGCTAAAAACGAATTTTGTGGCAGCGCGAAAACAAGTAATAAAGTGCGCGCAGGTAGCCCTTTGCCCGTTGCACTCTGCGTATGCGTAATAAGCGACAGCGCGTGCTTGTCGAACGGGCGTAGCGGGTCAGCAGCGAGGCCACGCAGTTGACCATTAAAGTGGCGGAAATGACACAGACGAAATGTATCGCTGCAAAAATTGGTTCTGTGCGCGCAGCAACAACAACAACTACGTCGATGTCGCCCTAAACGAGCCGGGACAAAGCCCGACGCCAACAGCATTACCACCACAGCCACCCAAAAGTAGCAGTAATAGCTGCAGCAACAGTAATAGCATCAATAGGGCGCGCAATAAAACCAATAGCAATCAACAGCCAAACGCAGCCAGTGCGAACAACAGATCAACGCCCACCGATGATCCACCGCAGTCTGCCGGAGCAGCCGGAGCGGCCCATGTGGTCACGTTTCTGGAGGATGCACCGGGCAGCAGCAACGGCGGCATAACCAGCAGCCGCATTGTGACCACCGCTGAGCTCCACCAAGCCCACATGCTGGAGCACCATTCCAATCTGGATGCCATTGAGCAGGCCGACGATTTCATCTATGGCCCAGGCGCTGGACTCTCACTGTGCGATGACAGCCTGCCATCAGCCAAGAACTGCTATAGACTTGTGATGTTGGGGTGGGTATTCGGATAATCAAAGCTATTCGAGTTGGCCGAATCGGTGTGTGTACTTAAAAGGCTGTCCACTTTGCAGGTCGTCACGCGCTGGCAAGTCGTCGATTGTGGCACGTTTTTTGGGCAATCGCTTTGAGGAGGCCTATACGCCGACTATTGAGGAGTTTCATCGTAAATTGTATCGCATACGAAATGAGGTCTTTCAATTGGATATTTTGGATACTTCAGGCTATCATCCGTTTCCCGCAATGCGTCGTTTGTCATTTCTAACGGGTGAGTCGGATGTTTGCTCTTAATGTATGAGTGTCTCAATATATGAGAGTGAATATATATCTCTATGTGTGTGTGTGTGTGTAAGTGTTAGCCGCAATCATATCAAACGCACGTTTCATCACTTAAGCTGCTGAGTTCCCGGCGCTATTTAATGTGCTATAAATTATCATAAGAATCAGGCACAGCTGGAGCTCAGCTGTCGAAGTCAGTTATTTGTTCCTTCACATGCACACACAGATTGCTGTACTCCCCATGTGCGTGTGTGTCTGTGTGAAATAGGATCCAATATATAAGCAATAAATTTGCATCAACTAAATCAAATACGGTTAAATATTTCATTTGATTGCATCGATTTGTATTGCAGGCGATCTATTTATATTGGTATTTAGCATGGACTCGCGCGAATCCTTTGAGGAGGTGGTGCGGCTGCGAGAGAACATACTCGAGACCAAGTGGGCGGCTCTGAATCCGGGCTCGGGCTTCAAGAAAAAGAGTCTACCCAAAATACCTATGATACTGGCTGGCAACAAATGTGATCGTGATTTCAAGTAAGCTCACAATAAATTTGATTTGAATTGAACTGTTTATCATTTAATTTCCCTATTCGAACAGAACCGTTCAGCTGGACGAGGTTATGGGCTATATAGCTGGTCAGGACAATTGCTGCACTTTCGTGGAGTGCTCGGCACGCCAGAACTATCGCATCGATGATCTGTTCCATGCCCTATTCACGGTTTCCAATCTGCCCCTGGAGATGACGCCCAACCAGCATCGCCGCCTTGTGTCCGTGTTTGGTGCGCCCTCGCCACTGCCTCCACATGGCTCGGCCGTGGGCGGCACCAAAAAGAATGCTCTATCCATCAAGCGACGTTTCAGTGATGCCTGCGGCGTAGTCACGCCCAATGCACGGCGGCCCAGCATACGCACCGACCTCAATCTGATGCGCTCCAAGACGATGGCTCTCAATGAGGGCGGCGAGAGCGGAGTGCGTAATACATCCCGCTGGAACCGCTGCTCCCTCATGTGAGGGGCAG
This sequence comes from Drosophila nigricruria, assembly GCA_037075265.1. NCBI lineage: Eukaryota > Metazoa > Arthropoda > Insecta > Diptera > Drosophilidae > Drosophila > Drosophila nigricruria. Next base: position 8,287,848 of record JBAMCI010000227.1, on the reverse strand, counting down.
GCATAGATTCTTGGCGTCCATGTGATAGTAGTGAGAAGGGGTCAGGATATTGTGGCTGAGGCCACAAACAATGAGCAAAACTTACAGATAAAGAGAGAGAGATCTTAATTTTAAACGCAGCGTTTGGGTGATTTCGTTATGTAATGTAAATACTTGAGCACATACTTATACATTAAAGCTGGGAACACACTCGTATGTGGGTGTGTGGCCCGGGCAAGCAAGCAAATTATATATATATATATGTAGATATATATGAATTTTGCATTTTTCGCATTGTTATTATAATATTAGCAAGGCAAACAAGTCAAATATAGAATTATATATATACAAATATATATTACGCATATTTAAACACGATTTCCAACCCTTCCTCCGCACCGCGCATTTCTTCGAAGCAACCAGACCAAATACTCTATTTCTATTACAACAAATATTTACATTTTTTTATGTCTTTGTAATCGTATCAGCACTTATTTTGAATTGACGCACAGAAACCTACACACATACACAAATGCAGGCGACAATAATGTTAGGATGTACTTGGAATTGGTACTTGTTATTCGATTCGGTTTAAGATTTAATAGCAAAAGTTGAATTTGAATGAATTGAGATGAGATGAGACATAGCTTATTTAATTGTTATTGTTGATTGTTGTTGATATTAAGCCAAAGTTTATTTCTCTCAAGCACTCACTACAGAACTCTAATACCCTAACTATATCTATATCTATGCCCAATATAAGACCTAAAGGGTCCAATTAAATACTCTTGAAAAACGTGTACACCGAGCAACCAGACCAGACCAGACCAGACCTAAACAAAAGAAAGCTATTTAAAACTAACTCTATGCTCTACTCTATGCCAATACATAATCAATATACAATGAGTACATATGAGTATATATTATACTAAGCCACATACATACATACATATACATATACATATACATATACACGTCTAGCGTTAAACCGAATTTATGCGTAATAAATTCGAGTTTCAATTTAACCTAAGCAACAGCAACAATTTTCGCGAGTTTAACTTAAAATTTAACTAAAAAGTATTATGAGTAAAGGAATTAACAATTTCCATATGAAACAAAGACCAAATTAATTAACATTATACTATATACACAAGAATACTTATATACCAATACTTATATATATATATATACCTACTAACTATATACCAATTGATATCTAAACTGATCAAAATGCGTTAACATACTCGTAAAAACATACATACAAGTTATTTAAAGTTTTAAAGCGAATATTGCATTATTCTAAGAAGTGCATATATTTACAACTTTCATGGAATGCAACATAAGTTACGATTGAGGGTTTAAGCATACACACATATATATATACTATGAATATATATATACATATGTATGTGCTAATGGCAAAACCTAACAATTATGGTCAATAGCTCGATATTTGAAGCGTACGTTAAGTATAAAGTTTACATTTTAATGCTTTGGATTTGCATTGTTTATTATGATTAAATAAAATTCATAAAATTACAAAAAAATGAGTTTTCGATGCCGTTTTATAAATTCATAAAAAAAACTTTAAATTACAAACTGGAGATGAATTCGCTAGAGCTTTAAAGCTTGCTAGGAAACGGAAGTACAGAGCTTAATAGATTATTTGCTAAGGCTTCAGTGGGAGCTTGTTTCGACTTATGGTAAAAAGCTTGTCTGTGAGAGCTTTGTCGAGCTTAACAACTTTGTAAACTTTATGAAAAGCTATATAAAAGCTTTTAAGGTTTAAAACATTGATTGGAAATCATGTGGAGTATCTTTTTATGATGTCCCGAAGAGCAACTGTTGTTTAGAGCTGGTGCTTGCTAATTTATTTGATCGGTTTACATATTAATTTATTGGATATACTATGCATACATTTTAATCGCTCCCTAATCTGCCACAATCTGCCACAAATAACAAGGCACTGTGTGTGTTGGCCAGCAGCGACAAACTGGCCAACAACTAATTGACGTGTCCAGGCAGCTGCTAAATCGCTGTCTTGTTTGAGCCATGGACAACAACAGCAGCAACAGTAGCAACGGTAGCAGCAGCAGGAGCAACAGCGGCAATAGCCAAAGGGTTAGCACGTGCTGGCCAGAACAACAACAACAACAAGAACAAGAACACATTTACGCCCAATTGAACAATGGCTGCCATTGTTGGGGCAGCCCTGCGGACCCCTTTGGGCGAATGGGGGCCAAGTTCTGGGCGGACGCTTAAAAGTGCCGTCAATTTTAATTGTTTGTCTGATCGCAGACGGGGGCTATTAATAGGCTTACGGTTTATATGAAATACTGAGCTGACGCCATGTGGCTTTGGGCATTGGTGGTGCCGGTGGTGGTGCTGCTGCTGCTGGTGTTGGCTTTCAACTGGTGTAGACCCCCTTCTGCTATTGTCGACATTCGATAATCAGTGTGGTTGCCGCTGCGCGAGTTGCAATTTGCATGTGCAACGTTATCGCTGCGGCAGGTTGCCTCATTGTTGTTGCCACAGTTGCTGCCGTATTGACAACATTGGGCATATATAGTTATACATTAGGCATAAACCAATTAGGGCTCCCTCAAAATAGATTTAGTCGCAAAAGCCAAATCATAATTTAAATTATGCAGCTGTTGCTGAATATTTCGTTGTTCGGCCAATTTCAGTTAATGACTGACAGTTAAAAGCTTTTCACTTTGATTCGATGCGCGGCCGCACAGTGGCTAAAATACATTATTATTATTTAAAAATAAGTCTGTATATAAGTAATGTCTATGTGAAAACATGGTCTTAATCATAGATAGTTTCCTCTGAATAGTCGTAGCACACTCTTCAGCTTTATTGAATTCCGCTGCCAGGCTGCACGCAGTTCGCTTTAAATAAAATCGGCCCTGCTGCTTAGTTAACCAATGGGTAAATATTTGTGTTAGTACGTAGCTACAAAATGCTGAAACTTATTCGCACGTTTCTGCTGACAGACTTTACTTAGCCAGCTAGCTGCATGCTCCAGCTAACAGTGGCAACTATAACTATTCGCCTACTCGCCTAAGTCAACGCCGGCCCACGCAGAAAAACTTTCTGTGTAAACAGAAACAGAAACTGCGACGGCGACGGCGACAGCGACAGCGACGGCGTCTTTAAGTCTGCAACACCTGTGCAGGTGACTCGCTTACAGTTGTCGCTGCTGTTTCTGATACTCCACTTCTTGTTGTTGCTGTTGTAGTTGCTGTTGCTATCGTCAGTGTATTTGCTTATTGTGTTTGTAAACATTGCTAACAACTTGAGTAATGCCGGCGACAACGCGCCTTCAACGTAGCTCCAACCAGCACAAATGCCCCCGCGCATTGCCGCTGTTGCTCTATTACTCTGGCTCTTCTACAATTGCTAATAGAGGGCGAAGCAGAAAGATAGAGAGAGAGAGAGAGTGGGAGTGAGAGAGTGAGAGAGTATGTGCGTAGGTGTAGTGAGTAGCGCGGAAATACAATATATTTCGCTGAATGTGAACCTTTACTGCATTCCCCTTGACTTTTTCCCACTGCTGTTGGCAACTTGTAAGTGCTCAAGTTTTTCAATTAAAAGTTGCTACCTTTTTGTATTACTGCGGCAGCATAACATAAATACGCATGTGAGTCGCTGTTTATGTGTGTTTCCGCACGTGTGTGCAAATGCATGTGTGTGTGTGTGTGTGTGTGTGTGTGTGTGTGTAAGAGCCTGCAGCAATGGCTTTTCCGTTTAAATACCAATAAACCGAATGGTAAATAGTAGCTCAGCCCAGCACGATTCATACTCAATTGGATCAGCGGGTATCACATTGAAATGGACACGGCCCTTCAACAGGCAGAGCGACGACAAGAACATAAAAACGTAACCAGCAAACAAACAATATTGTAATACCGTTGGCAGGTGTTGAAGTCCAGGGCATTACAAATTCATACGAAAATACCAAAACGTCAAACAAATTGCAAGTTTTCAGTTGCATTTCCGCAAAACGTAGCTGAAATAATACGTTGCCGCTGTCGCTGTTGCTGTTGTTGTTGTTGTTGTTGGTCTTATGCTCTCATTGTTGTTGTTGCAGTCACAAAAGTATGCAACAAAAGCCATGATATCGAATGCCCGCTGAAGCCCGACAAATTGGAGGTAGGCCAGTGGCAACGTCTTCGCCTTGCGACCGGGTTGTGCGCTCACTTTGTGTGTGTGTGTGTGTAAGAGTGTGTGTCTGCTCGCATGACAAGTTGAAATGTTGACGGCTCACTGACACCGTGTAAGGGTGCATGTGTGTGTGTGTGCATAAAAGCGGATAGCTGCGTTTTTACCCTTTAAAAGGAGCTTAAAAAGGGTTATTTGATGTACGACCACAACATTTGCCAAGAACTCGAGTTATGTGTTGAAATTCAATATGGATATTGCATATTCCTAATTGAAATTCTAGGACTATTTTGTATGGCTTTTGAATTAGTAAATCCTCTTAACTCTTATAGGTACTCTTGAAAATGAAACTAATATTTATACTCTGTGTATCGAAACATAACAAAAAATAAAGTAATAGAAAGAGGCAAAAAGTGTATTCAATAATAATAATAATAATAACTCACATATGTCTCATATGTTATAAATATATCTATAGATATATTTTCATCTGCGTTACAGGGTATGTTTTAGTCAATATTTAAGCAAAATTTTTTGCTCCGTTTGCCAGTGCCTGTTTGAATGATTTTGTGGCGTTGTGCTGTTGAAAAATCATACAAAGTTATGCAAATTCTGATGTGGCTGTCGCCGTCGACTGTACCGCTCCCGCTCCCGCTCCCGCTCCCGCTGCAGTTACCGTTGCCGTTGCCGTTGTTGCGGCCGCTCTTGTAGCCGCCGGTGCATCGGTTTCTGCGGTTTGGCATGCATAATTGTTGGTTTTCAGTTACACATTGGGCCCGGCCGTATGGGCACAAGTCGGTTATTAGAGCAGCGTAGTCTGCGCGTTACTGCCGCAGAGGCATTTCAATATTTGACTTTGAGTACATGCAGTTGTCGGCACTTGCACACATTCTATACAAATCCCCATATAAGGGTTAGCTAGTACCTGGGAAATGCAATGTATTTTAATCAAAATCAGAGTCAGTTGGCTCCTCCAGCCATAGCTAAAAAGCACAATAATCATTTCTCGGGCATTTGTTTAGCTATTTACATTGCTTGTGCTTTGCTTGTCCTGGCTTACAATCTGCTCCCACCCTCTGCTCTTTCCGGCTGTCCTGCCGTCTAGTCGACTGCTGTACAGCCAGGGGCTATGGCTATCATCAAAAAACAATTCTGCGCATAGCGTCCGCAAAATAATGGACGTTAGGCCTCGCTTGATAAGCTAAATGATAAATTGTTTTTATTCGTGACATATGTATGCATGTGTATGTGCTTGTGTGTATGTGAGTGTGTGTGTATGTGTCTGCCAACATATACGAAACGTGCCGTGTTCAAAAGCAACCACACACACACACACACTCACACACACTGACAAGGAACAACTTCTTTAGGATGCCAAATGCGTAAGTTGTGTGGTTTGCCGAACAGCAAGTCGTGTGTTTTGTTTCGAATAAAAAACAAAAATGAAAACAACAAAGAAGAATAAAACGAGAAACAAGCAGAGAAACTTGTAAACGCGCTTGGGTACAAAAGTGGAATCTAATAAGCTCACGGCTAAACGTGTTATGATGAATGACATTGTCAGGCGCAGTCGGAATTTAAAACTTTCCGAGCACCTCCAGTCAGCAGCTAACAGCCAGGAGCCAGGAGCCGGCAGCCAGCAGCCGGCAAGTCTTATAATTGAAAATTGAAAATGCAATCGACTACAAAAGATATAAAATGTTATTATAAGTTGTTGCTCGTTCGTGGTCTGGCACGGTTACTTACCTTGGCAGCGATTCCATTTAATCAGCACTCACCTCTTCACCTCTGCAATGGATTTACTTTGCTTGGCTTACGAGTTTGGTTTCCCATTCAAAGGGCGCATGACCTTTCGACTTCACAGCTAATCAACTAACCAAAAATTTTCGTATTCATTCATTAAATTAAAATTTCATTCTGCTCATCTGATTTGATTGCTCTGTGCCTAAGTGGCTGGCGCTCACAAGCGCAACCACAATTTGAATCCCAATTCCAGTCCCAGTCCCAATTCCATCCCCAATCGCAATCGTAATCGCAATTGTTGGCTTTTCTCTGGCCTGTCGGCTTGTTTATTTGTTTGTTGGCTCTGTCCTCTGTCGATTGTCAGCCTGCTTTGGTTACCTTACGAACATTTTGTATCTCTATCCATAGCTGCGTGTATCTCTGTCTGAATCTGTATCTGTATCTGTATCTATATCAGTGGCGACCGCATCCGCAGTCACCGTCGAAACTATGCTGCCTGCTATTGAAATTCATAAAGCATCAATGCCCCCGAATCGATGCTAAGGGGAGCAGCAATCGAGTTGGGGCTGTGCTATTTTATGGCGCTCACTGTTTGAAATCATTTGCTTTAATTCAAGTGAAAAATTATTTAAATTGGTAATCAAACGTGCGATGAACATTTACAGATGGAAAGGAACCAAATTTACTTTGTTTTTTTGTTTTCTACGGAATGTCTAGTTCGGAATTTAAAATGGAAATGAAAATTGATTTCAACTTAAGTGTAGAATATTGATCAAAGAAATATCTTGGCAATTTCTTGCTTCACTTGTATTCCAGATGTGTAACAAGAAAAATCTACTCTCCACTAAAATTATAGTTTAAATACTTTAGTGCAGAGTGCGTTGCAGACAGGCAGAAATTATTTATTGTTTATTCTCCTGAAATGTCGGAGAAACAAATACAGACTTAAACTTTATCATACGTAAATGTATTTTTATTTATTTTATATGCACTCTCAATTTGCATAGAAGTATTAGGCTTACGACTAGAGGGATTTAAGTATTCATTTTGATTTCACTAAAAGTAGTTATTTGCCACATGTGTACGCACACATGTAGGTGCATGCGTGCACGCATGTAGACATGTATGTGATACTTAGTATGTAGTATGTATATAATAATTGCTTGGGATTGACTTTAACCCAATTAGCATTACTTTTGCTGCTTCTCTTTAATTGGTAATTATTAAAAATGATAAGCTTTTCAGTTATACAATTACATTATTAATTTATTACATTACAAATCTGTAGCTGGAAATGCATAATTAAATGCAAATTAAATTATATAACTAACTATACTGGGACAAGTAATTTGGTGCATTACTCGTTAGTATTCGCTCTAGAATTACAATAAGTTACATTACATACATACAGATGTATTCGTATTTATTTATTACATATAAATTACTGCATTCGCTGCTATAATTCAGTTATTCTATTGCGTTCATATAAAAAGGGGTTTACGCTTGTGTCATTCCGTCTTCTTTTTTTTTATATAATATCGAGTATCTCAATGTAGAAAATCTGACTACATTATTAGTAAGTAGAATAGAAAAGTGGATTGGCATAGAACATAATGCACATTGGAGCTGATTTAGTTAAAAACGTTGGTTTCGGGGTTTAAAATGGTTTGCGCTGATTTTGTTTTGGTTTCATGATGTCATTATTTGTTTTGTATCCTTATCATTTACACATTTAGAAGTCTTTGACAAAATACATTTATACACGTATACAGCCATGTGGAAATGTATTTGCGCATGGATCCTCCTCTAGCTGCAACATGGAGGAGACTAATTTGGCCAGTTCGTATGTGTTGCTGTTTGCTGTTGGTCTTAATATTGATAGAGTTTCTGTTGTCATTGTTGTTGGGGAGCAGCTCTTTAATGGTAGATCCTGGATCTGGAACTAGGACTAACCTTAATGGCAGCAGTTGCAGCAACAGCAAATATGATTCGCCTTCGCTGTGACTTAATTACAAAATATTTAGCTTAGTTATTAATTTTCACTATGTTTTAGGCTACAATTTGAATGTATAACTCGCTTGTACAAAAATGCTTGTTGCCTGTCCAAATTATAAGATATGACAAATTATTGTATATATATTTAGATATATATGCCTAGTTTCTCGTAAATAAGTATGTAATTATTTATGTTTATGTTCATATTTTACTATGCAATTGTTAATCCATCGCTTACTTGAGTATTTTTTGGTTTAGTTTGGAATTCGCTGATTATATGTATTTATGCATGGCCATGATATACGTTTACATTTAATGTGTGTATTGTGTGAGTGTCTGTGTGTGAGTGTGTGTGTTTGTGGGTGTGTCTGTGAGAATGCCATTGGTAGTGGTGCTCACATTCGTTTTGTATTGTATTGTATTGCAGTTACAGTTACCGTTTACCACCCACTTGCCACCCGACACTTGCGGCTCTTACACTTGTAAATTATCTAAATGCTCGGCATACTCCTCGGCCGTTGTGAACTCCAGCTCTAGCTCGCCGCGACTGTTGCTGTAGCTGCGACTGCGACTGTGACTGCGACTGTAATGAGCAAAGTTCGGGTGCGTGGCGGGCACCATAAAAAGTTAATGCCAAATCAATACAACACGTGTAAGCATTTCATTGTTGTCTCCCCCTAACTCACCTGCTGCTGACGTCGCGTTTTTTCCGCCGATCCTGTGACAGGGCCTCCACACACAGCACAATTAGTTTGCCGTCGCAAGGCTGGCGCTCTTGATCGAGTAGCTTGTTGCCCAGCAGGTTGCTGGCATAGCCGAACTTCTCGTGTGAACTAGAGTGCCAGGCATCGCAGTAGGTGTCCATGGAGCGTTCTCCATTCGGCAGTGAGCCATGCCAGACTAGCTTGAGCGGCCTGCACGGAATATGAATCTTTCTACATATGTACATTCATACATAAGAAGGTGGAACTTACCACAATGGATCTGTGAGCACATTCTTGCCGCTAAAGCTATAGATTCTCGGTGCCTGGGAGAAGAAGCCACCCTGGCCGTTGAAGACACCTTTCCACGAATTAAAAAGCACATCGCCGCGGGTATTTACAACTGGCAGCTCCCAGTCGGCAGGACGCACTATAGAGTCCAGATTCTGTACCCTGTGAGCGACACGAAAAAGAAGCAAGAAGAAATAAATTTAGCTGGAGGATTACGAAAACGAGCTGTGGCACTGTGAGAGCCAGGGGTCTGTTGCAGCAAATTTAAAGCAGGTAAACTACCTACGAAGTGTCCAAGAGGCAGCTGCGTGTCGTGCCAGCCCCATCAGCCAGCTCTTAAGCATGGCTACGCAAGCGAATGCATATACCAGCCGTACCATGCCATAAGTATATATTTCTTTATTTATTTATGCTTTACTCTGGCAGCCTTAACATTTATTTTGGCATCCATTCAGCGCTTTGTGTGCTCGGCGCTGTGTAAATAAATTGCACGAGATTGTTTTTAGCGGCTTTTGTTTTCATATTTTGTGCGCTTTTCTTGCTTTGCTTCAAATATCAAGATTATATTCCAGTTAATGAGTTCCAAAAGCGCCACCGGGCGCTGGCGCAGCCAACGCTGCGTATGAGCAATGCCATCTCAAAATTTTTGAGTGCCGAGCTTAAAGTACGCACAGTGCCAAACTAAATATAAAAAACATGCCTAATACGCGTAAAAAAATCTAAGGACAGATAAGACACACCCGGTCTTTCAGGCACTGTCCACCCGCTTTAAGTCCGCTTCGTGCTTACCTGGAGGTGAGGAACGCCTTGAATGTGCCCAGAAGACCCGCTCGCCGGCCTTGGCGATAGCAGGCAAAGTCCGCGCCTCGAATGCCCTGCAAATCGCCAGCATACGGCTCATTGAGGGCCGCCACGCGAAGCTATTGTATGGATTGGGAAGCGCGGAGCGCAGAAAATATGGCAGAAAATTAATTTGGAATTTATGTCAAGCATTTTGAAATCTAATTAATATAGAACTTAATGGCTGCGAATTGTTTGTTTAGCCAACTTAAGGATGAGGCAACAATTTCAACTTGTTTTGAGGTTGTTAAAATGATAAGAGTGTGTCGATACGATAGCGAAATACTCAAAAGATATTTCAATTTGGGAAATACTCGGGATTGCAAACAAGCTTGCAGAGGGTACTAATTCAAAGGAATTCGCTTAGATATGTATTTATATATATATGCCTATGTATATACACGCTTACATATACATGTTTGCAAGAAACTGGAAAGGGCATTCACTGGGTCGACTGGAGATATTCGATATTTGTAATTGTACTGAAAGGTCACTCACCATCCGCGGATACCACTGAGAATGTAATTCGTGAATTTCAAATGGTATTCAATTGAGCATCATTGTTAACGATCCCAATGATTTTATGCGACGACGCAGCATGTGTGAGAAGGGCGCAAAAAATCGTACATTGTAAGATATATATATTTATAGAGAAATTCAAGAATACACAAGACACAAAGAAGCACTCAACTCTTGCTATAGTCTTTTTTCAATTGAGTGAAGATGCACTGCATAAATTATAACGTGAATTAAAAAGCGTATCTGACATACAAAGATATAGAAATGGCCCATATCTGACAAAGATATAAGCGTTAACATACAATAGGTTTTATACAAATAATTCATAATCATAATAGAAATTCAAAAATGAAGTCCAAAGCTACACAAATTTATCTGCTCGTTACGGAGCAGAACTCAAAACACAATTTGCACTAATTAGAAACGTTTTCATTGACCAAACCAAACCAAACCAAAATCAGATTATTTAATTGTGTGTCTATCTGTCTATCTATGTGTGTGTGAGTGTGTGTATGTGTGTGTGTCTATGTGTGTGTGCAAGAGATACATTAATTCGATTTAGTATGATTCTTTTTTGTTTTCTCTCTTTGTGGTGTGTGTGCGTGTGTAAGTGTGTGTGTGTGTGTGAATTCAGTATATGATATTTTATTTAATTACCGTTTCGTATTCGGGCGCGGTTGTAAACTGCATTTAATAACAATTAATAATAAATGGTTTTAGTAGTGTTTATTAACTGAATTGCTTAATTTTTCGCTTGGTATTAATTATACAATTTTTAAAGCTATCGAGTGACGAGTTATTGTTGTAATTCGATTTGAGTGCTTTGGTTAAAGTCGCGGACATATTACGCACTTGAGGCACTTATGCAGCAGCAATATTACGTACATTATAAATGTTTGAAATATTTGTTTGGCATTTAATGCACATTGCCAGCTGCACAAGTGCCCTGCTCACATTGTGACAGAGTTAAAGAACAATTATCTACATATGTTTGTATGTGGGTGCGCATGTGAGTGGCTATATGATATCATGATGTTAAGCACTTACCGTCGGTGTGTTGAGCAATGGAGGCGGACTATTCAGCAGGTTTTTTGATTGTAAATCAAAGCGCAAAGACGGCGCCACTGTGGTGGGCGGAGCAGGCGTTGCAATCGGCACCAAGGTGCCCAGCTGTCAATAGATAAGTAGATAAGAAGACGTATTTAGTAAAGTTGTAAGTTATAATTAAAAGCGATTGCAGTTGGCCAACTAAGACATCAATATTTTATAAGCCCACTATGAGAACAAATCCCACTGTCCCCAAAGTAGGAGCTCCTTTATGTTTTAAAAATTCCATTTCCCACGAATATCAGCCAACTTTATAACAAACCAATGAGAATGAGCGCGTTAGCTGTGTATTTGACAGCGTTGCTGCTTTTAGCTAATCAAGCTTCCATTTAATAAACATCAAGAGTAAACTTTTCACTAAATGTAATTTTTAATAATTCAAGATTTAATTTTTTTCTGTTAGCTGAGCTGTGCGCAGAATTGGGAGACACTGTGCTCTGCTGCTGTCTGACGAAAGTTTTAATTACTATTTTGAACTTTAAGTAGTCGACTCGTGTACTGAAATCTAATTAGGACGCGAGTGTCACCACTGATGCTGCAAGTAGCTTAGGCAGCCAGATGCCAGCTCGGGCAAAGGACATAAAAGCCCAGGCTGGCAGCGTCAATGAGCTTTTGCTTGATTTACCCACATTTTTCAAAGAAAGCTCCATGCACGTTTTGCTGCCAAAAGTATTTAAATGTTGCCGTCAAAGGCATGAGATTTGAGCAACCCCTTCCCAGACCCAATCCTGCATCCTGACGCTGACTTTCGACTTCATTTCCATTTCCCTTCTTGTGGGCATGCACATGGCAGGCACTACTAACAGCAGGGGAACGAGTTGGTTGTTGTGTGTGGGCAGGTTACGCCCACAGCTCATGCTACACTGTGCTGTGCTGGTATTGCCTTTGTGCATGCAACAACGGAAGCGGAAATCGAATCTTGAACAATTTTGAGCATATGTATTGTACACTGTGTGCACAATCAGGCGCCCCAAAAATCATGCAATACTTTTTAATAACGCATTGCCACAAATCTGGAGCTAACTCGGGTGAAAGCTGCTCACAAATTGTGGCCACTTTAATGGGTAACAAGCTATTGCCAATCGGTTCAATTTTGCGTGTAATTTGTGGACGCTTCAAGTTTTTTTTTGTACGCTTCACAAGTGCTGACCGGGCCAAATTGGCTCAGCTCTACCTTCGACTGGCTTCGACTGGCAGCGGTGACAGGTAAGATTAATTGGCAGAGTTGAGTAATGCACTGCACAAATTGAAGCTGCAGGACAATATATATATATGTGTGTGTGTGTGTGTGTGTGTTTGTGTGCAATGAAAGTGCTGAAGTTGAAAATATTCCCATTGCCATTTGTGTAGAAATATTCGATTTGCAATTCCGTTTAATATTATTCTTAATCTCCAGTTAAGGTTTATGACCCAAAGGGCGTCTCTGCAAACATATGCATGTTTTATTCTTTGCCAATAAAAGTTTCGTTTGTTTTGTTGCTTCTTCTTCTTCTTCTTGAAGCGTCGCAGCTGCTGACTGACTGTGTGATTGGCTGACTGAGTGACTGAATGTGCTGTAGCAAGTGGGTTGACTTCAATTGGCTGACATCTGCCTGGGTCTGTCCATCAGCTTTGCGTCAATATTACGTGTTCGAGGCGCCACTTCCTTCCTCCCTCCCTTTGCACTGTGCCGACTGCTGGCTTAGGAGTAGCGGAATTCTTGTTGTATCGTTAACTCGCTTGAGTGAAAAGCCAGGCGCGAGTCAATATAATTGAATAACGGGACACACACGGTTCGGGGCATGTTGCCGATCCGTTGGCAATCAGTCAGAACGTCTGCAACATTTAATGTGCAAATAAAAAAGCCCGAAGGAGCTGCCGCCAAGACAAGGACATTGCCAAACAAAAACCCTATTTTATGGCCAAAAACAAGAGGCAAAATAAACAAAGCAAACATATGTACGTCAGACGTCTTTCTGCCTAGCCTCTTGCTCTTCCCCTTCCACTGCTTTCAGCCTTCTATTTTTATTGCATTTTATTTTGTTTTGCTTTGTTTTGTTTTATTCTGTTTTGCCAAGCCATATTTTCATAATATATAGAAAGCAGGCAATGGGTTGGGCGACTTGCAAAGGCTGCTCCATAAAATAATGGCGTCCGCCAGCGACTTTTTGTTTGCCATATTTGCCATTTGAGAGCGCACGCACGAGCCGCACTTGTTTGCTTTGGCCCAATCCCAATCCCAATCCCATCTCAAACCCAATATTTAACCCAGTTCTTGAGCCCAGGCCCAGAGCTCCACTTACCGCTATATACTGCCAGCCCTTGTTGACGCGCACGAGCAGCGCCTCCTCCTCGGTAATGTACGCCAGGGTGCCGGGTGGGCTGAGCGCCGATTTCTATGGGAACGTCAAAGACACCAAATTTAAATGAGTTTAAAAAAAGTAAAAATAAAAATACGCTGCTAAATTTATATGCTCGGATATACTCTATGGACATATGTAGATGTGTGTGCTTCCGTGTGTGTGTGCTCTGTGGTAACGTACCTTTGTCATTTCGTCTATGTTCTGGAAGGTGACTGCACCTGGCACGATTCTCATGTTCATGTTCGATGATGATGCGGAAAAGTATGGCAGCTCCTCGCCATCTCCCATGCCCATGCCAAAGCCATGAGGCACCTCCTCATGCTTGTGCGAGTGCGACGTCTGGCGCGGTGGCTCTGCAAATGATGATTCCGAGACATGCGTGTTAAACATCGATTTAAGATAACTAAGCTTATATACGTATAAATACATAATGAACTGCATTAAAATTTGTGCGCGCTGATAAGTAATTCAATACTGCAACTACTCTATATACAATAAAAATCGAATATCATTTAATTTACCCATTATACATATTAGAATTACAATAATATATAATATTATGTGTGTGAATTTATTAATTTAAAAAAAAATATTGAATGTATAAGAACTCTTAAATACATTTTATAGAGACAAAACATGCGCCATTTGGTTTACTTGGGTCTGCAAACCAATCTTCAACCAAAGTAGATAGATAATAATATTTTTCCTGATTTTATCTATTCAGTGTATAACGGCATCCTTTACAATGAGTCAAAGGCTATTCACCTCACAAGGTGGCTCATGCTCAACCAACACGCGTTTATAGGTTACCAGGTGAAATCTATAGAGCTTATTTTCAAGCATTCTCTGTCATGTTCTGTGTGTTTTCTTTTTGTTTTTGGTAAGTGAAAGCATGACTCTGTAAAAATGTTGAACAAAATGTTTACATGTACTTCATTAACGCAAATGAGATGATGATGATGTGCAAATAATGAGCCCAATTCCCCTCCCCTAGATTTGAGGCATGCCAAGGACATGATGGGCGTGTTATGTGTGTACGCACTACTATATATGTATATATGCATATAGATATATTGGTATGTTATATATGGAAAGAATGCTTAGGCATGCAACATCGAAAAGGCAATTTCACTACGCCAACTTTGGTGGATTGATATGATTTGATTTTGATGGTTTACCAGCTGTGCCATCTGTGGGTCTATCGCGCAGATCTTGCAGCTCTCTCAGCGCTTTAAGTTCGTCTAAAGATGAGCGCGCACCTTGATTACGAGTACAATACAGAATGATTTGGAATTGATATCTTATTGGTATGGGAAAATGCTAGTTACTCAAGTGTCTATCTGTGTGTTTATGCCTGTTTATTTGTGTGTATGTGTAAGTATGTGTGTGTAGGTGGGCACATATGTACACTTATGAATCATGGCACAAGTACGGGCACCTAACTATACATGTACAATTATGCTTGTATATACAATTTGTTTGCACTTTGGCACTTTGGCACTTTTGAGCGGCCGTTGGCTCACCTGGTCGTCCGTAATAGGAGGCATCTCCGAAGAAGCTGCGCGAGTCAATGCCAGCTTCTCCCTTGGGTCCAGTTATCGATAAGCCCGGCAAGCCGGGTGGTCCGGGCGGTCCTGGTGGACCGGGCATTGGTATATATTGCACACCACTACTGTCACCGTCGCCGCCACCTGTTGTTGCAGGCAGACCAGGTGGTCCTGGCAATCCGTCACGGCCATCGCTGCCCCGATCACCTTTCTCACCTTTCACCTAGAATAGACGGATGGACAGGCTTGAATAGCAATTTGTTGAAAATTAACTGTTGAAACTTACTCCATCACGGCCGCCGGCATCTCCTTTGACACCTTTGGCTCCTGTATCACCTTTCGGCCCAATCATTCCAGGACGTCCCTAGAAACGAGAATTTAATAAATAATAGCCAAACGTTTGTTATGCGCAGAAATGATTTGTTTTAATCGCAGCCTGGCGCACTTTGTGCCCGGGCAACTCTTGGAGTTGCAACGGAGCTTAAAGTGGAAACATGTGGCAGAGACCAACGGCTGGCTGGAATCGCTACTAACAAGTGGAGTAACTCGGGTATAAAAACCAAGTTGAACAATCGCCAAAAACGGTCAAAGTTTTGCAGTTTAGAGTGCAACAATTTGGTAGTTGCAACGCTTTGATGTTTTGTTGCTGCTGTTGCTCGTGCTGGTGCCCGCGTGTGGCAGTGCTTGTGCCACTGCCACTGCCAGGAATTGAGTCAAACTTTCGTTTGGCTTCATTTCGGCGCGGCATTCATGTAAATACGTAGCTTGACTTTGATTTTGAGAGGCGGTAAACGATGCCAGTTGGCAAGCGCGTCGGCAGCCAAAGCAAACTTCTGCCTTTATATGAGACTATCCATTGTAATGGTTGTTGTTTTTGTTGTTATTGTTGCTGCAGCTGCAGCTGCTGTTATTGCGGAATAATGGTTGAAACTGAAATTCTGGGGTAACTGCAATTGGAATCGTGCGCTGCGTCAGCGTCCTGAATAACCGTGATGAAAATGCACTTAAAATACTTTTCGTTTGAGTTTATTTCGCCAAGTTGGGCTCGCTTTTCGCGGATTCGCTTTCGCCTGTTGTCTAGCTCGCGTTCGCGACCAGCAACTGTCTGGCTGGCTGGCTGACTGGCTATAAGTGAACTTTGCGAGCGACACAAACAATGGGCGCAAGCATGTGAAAGTTGGCCCGCCTCATGAATATGGATGCAAAAGTTACGAGTGTCTTACCGAGTGCCCGATATCACCCATGGGTCCCGGTTTGCCGGGTGGTCCAATTGGTCCGGCTGGTCCGGTGCCGCCGCGTCTGCCACGCATGCCCTTCTCTCCCTTTTCGCCACGTTCGCCCTTGGTGCCGTTGCCATCGCCTGGCTGGCCGGCCAATCCGGGTAGACCTGGTGCACCGGGCTCACCCTTAGGTCCAGCGGGTCCGTGAGCACCTTTGTGGCCCTGTTATTGGAGTGAACAAAAAGAAGAACGTAGTAGCGTGTGTGTGAAATGATTTACGGTATTAAATATACGGTACATGCCCAGGGGGCGCACTCACGCCTAATTTGGCCGTAAAACTCAATTTCAAACGTTTTGTCGTCGGCAAAAATTCAATTCAAACTCATTTTGAAATCAAATCAATTCTAAAATCCACAATCCCCACAATCAAACCAACTCGCACGCAAACACACACACACACACACACACGCACGCACACACACTCACACGCAACATATATAAATTTATGCGCCCGAATGTATGCAATGCTAGTGACAAGCCTGAAAACACAAAACCATTGCCAAAAGACGAGACCCCCGAGTTTCTTTTTGTACCCGAACCAAAAAAACTCATCAAGCGATATATTATGCTTGTATTGGGTATGTCTCCTAATCAAGTATTCTCAGTTGAATACATAAAGTTGCATTACATTAAGATTGTAATATTTCCAAAGGACAACAAATTGATGTTTCTATTTAAATACGTTTAAAGTTAAGTTTTAAATAAATTATATAAAATTAAAAATCAAAATTAATTTATATAATTTAATTAATATTTATGAATATTGTTGAAAGTTAAATACAAGATATAAGATTTCCAAGCACGGGTATATCCTAGTCGAGCATTAGCAATCGCAATCGACTGTATTCTGTTGCTTATGTGTACTTCTGCCTTTTTGGGACTTTGCTTTGTGGAAGTTTACAAAGCGGCTGGCGGTCTGCAGTTTTGCTCCTGTCCCAGTCCGTGTCCCTGTCCCTGGCCCTGTCCTCGCTCCTGCTCCTGCCATAGCCGGCAACCCCAACCTAGTGCTCCCGATTTATCCCCAGTGTCGTCTTCCACATCATCAGCGCCTTAAATGGTTTGCCATAAATTTGCGCGCGCCTACTCGCAGTTTGCGTGCTGGGGTTTGGGCTGTGGGTGGGGAGTGCAAAATCTGGAGACTGGGACTTTGTATATGGAATGAGCGCACTTGGCGTGTGGAACTGCTTTAAATTGACCTGACCCTGCATCTGCATGGCTTGCTGCAGGCTTCGCACCATATCGCCAGCTTGATGCCAACTAATGAATAATTAATAAGCCACCCACACAGCCATAAACACGCACACACATATCAGTGTTTGTGGGTGTAACATTACAAAGTACGCGCGATTGCTTCCGGGCTGTCTTGAAAGGAGGCCTGATTCGGCGCGTTCGCTGTGCGGGGAGTGCGAGGGATGTCTTTTGAGTTAAATGAAATGTACCTAATTGTGCGTGTATTTATACGTTTAAAATGCTAATTTCAATATTAGTTTCGAAAATTCAAATGCAATAACGAATTTTTCGGCATGCGTGTGCGTGCGTGACCGTAAATTGAGCGTAAATTCATCAGAAAATCTAAATCGATTTTTTATACAGCTTTAGGATGCTGAGGTTGAGGTTTTTTGCATAATTTCTTTTTATTTCACGCCCGATTAAGTATGGTTTGCCAGGGCTTTGCCAATAGGGCGTGGCGTGGCGCAAGACAGCAGTCAACTATTCAGATAGAACCCGAACCGAGGCCTACAAAAACTTTGCCACTGGCCAAATAAGCATAAATATATGTACTTACGTAATATATCAAAGGTCAAATAAATCTTGACACACACACACAAGCACACACCAACCCACAGACGAAATTGGAGGTGTAACAGCACCGGAAGTCGGCTGACAATCCGAGAAACGCCCACTAGCTATTGTACAAGCTCATGCCCTGCCATGGTTCAGCTCCCATCCACGTGCGACAAACTTCGCCCCACAGAAATGGCAAACAAACTACAAACATATTATATTCCTGAGAGTATGTGTTGGCAGCTTAAAGTTTTGAGGTTCCACATAAAAGAAATATGCGCGCCACTTTTTCCAGCTCACCGACCCTTGCTAACGAGGAGTCCGAGAGCTGGAACAGCGCTTCACTGGGAGTCCGGGTCCCTAAGCTGCTAAATAGCATGAAACGTAATGGGAGGGAAGTAAGCGCCGTCTAAGCAGGATGAGCTGCAGAAATGGCCAAAACTTATTATAAAAATAATACAGAATGCGAGTAGTAGAAGTAGTAACTGCCAGACACTGACTCAACAGACTAGATAGACTGGACAGACTGAATGACTGAGTGACTGGATGAATGGCAGGGGTCATTCAAGGGAATGGACTTTAGTAAACGATTTCTAATAAACTAGAGAGCACCTCGATCATATCAACTGGCAGCCAAATGAGCTATAAACGCTTACAAATTACCCCTGGTCTAGCAAGGCAACAAATAATACGACATCCCCTCGTGTGCTCTGATAGAAATTTATGCGTCAAATTATGGACAGTCCGGGCACGCAAATGAATGCAATGCAATAAATCTGAGAATTTCAGCTAAACGATGGCCACTTGCTGCGAGTTGAAGTACAAATGTGACAACTAAAACTGGGGCATCTATCATGTTGAGTGCGATTCTAGCTGCTCGTATGCTCGTATTTGGCATATGGACAGAGGGACTCTGGGATATTAATCCCCATCTTTTTGTTTGTTCTTGGCAGCCATTGGCATTTTATGCTTCTAGCCTCGAAATCAATTGAGTAATCAATAGAGCAGAAGTTATTATTTGACACAACAATGTGGCTCGCATACTTTTCAATGCATAAAGAGCATACAAGCACACATACACATACGCACTCACTTATACACTTGCATATACATAAGTTTTTATGTGCTGGACAAATGCTGGAATTGAACTTTGACTCACCTTTTCACCGCGATCTCCTGGACGTCCGGCTTCACCTTTATCGCCTGTCGCTCCTTTAGGTCCTGCTTGGGTAGCGGTGGAGCTGCGTAGGCCGGTCATCGAGTTGCCCATTAAGGATTCCTGTTGTGTGTGTGTGTGTGAGGGAAGGTAAGCATAGTAATTTGTTAAATATTTGCTTGTTGTACAATTTATATTTCGATACATGTATTTTGGGCCATTTTTTAAGCAGCGGGCGACCTTTGATGGCACCAGTGACCCTTACAAGAATACACGTAGTACACACACACACACACACGCACACACACGGGAAATTTGATTAATGATCTGATGCGCCCCCTTTTGTGTGGGTATGTGTGTGTGACGCCCCTAATGCTTGGGACTAATGACGCCGAGGGGTTCTAGTCCATTAGGTTTTTGCGGCCAATGCTTACCCAGAG
This sequence comes from Drosophila nigricruria, assembly GCA_037075265.1. Taxonomy (NCBI): domain Eukaryota; kingdom Metazoa; phylum Arthropoda; class Insecta; order Diptera; family Drosophilidae; genus Drosophila; species Drosophila nigricruria. The sequence goes on along the minus strand of JBAMCI010000227.1, from coordinate 8,267,956 downwards.
CAAACTTGTGCTTTTGTTTTCTTGTTCTTGTTATATTTTTGTTATTGTTTTTCTTTTTTTTTTGTCTTTTTTTTTTGGTTTAGTGGGAACATAAAATGAAATTGTTAAATATTTATACCTTGAAAGTCCTGGTAGGATTCCAATTTATCTGTTATTTATGTGTTGATTGTTACAAGAATACATATTTTGTGGTACGATTTGTTTATAATATATAGCATAAAACAATGGGCGTGGAATTAGAGCGTATTATTATATGTTTTCAATTCGTTGATGTTCAAAGTTCGAGTTCTGGCAGTAAAATTGCAACTTTTTCAAATTTATGGAGCCTCTTCATCGTCCTCCTTCTGTCATTCGTTTAGGTCCGTCGAAAATGATTTGAAAAAGTTGTCTCTGTGTCAACAATCAAAAGTCGTTCTAATAAACTTAAAAGCTTTTTTGCCCTCCCTGGGTACATTGCTATAACAAGGTCAAAACGCTTGACAACAATAAGAACAACAACAATTGGAAACGCCTCCAAAACACGCCCCTTATCGCCTCCTGCCCTACCCCTGCAATGCGATAATGATAATAAACCCCCGACAAGCGCATAAAACAATGGGAGGCTGACTGAGCGAGCGTGTGATTTAACTGGCGCGTTAGCCATAAGTAGCTTGACACTCTCATAACCGTAACAGCGCGATAATGATTACGACCACAACCGCACACACACTCACACACACACACACACACACAACACACTGAGATACGCCCAAGCAGGCAACATACGGCGTTGAAATGCGATGATAAAGCTGGCAAAAAAAATAAAAGTTTTGCTCTCCGTAAAGGGTTAAAAGCCGGCAATACAAATGTGTATTTGTGTGGGTGTGTGTGCCAGTCAGTATCTGTATGCGTGTTAGCGCGTTTAACCGCGTGAACTGCGCGCCATGCGCTGATAACAGTAATTGCCACAAGCTGGCATGCCAGCACTCCGTAAGACCTGAATCAGAAACCCGCAGGCAGAGCCAGCGCCAGCGCCAGTGCCAGAGCCGGAGCCAGAGTCAGTTGCACGTCGCCAAAGGGGGAACTTCATTGTAGACTGCGACTGGGACTGGGACTAAGACTGGGCTTGGCTTGTTTTCGGTTTGCGTGTTCAGGACACTTACGTTTCGGCATTTCTGCGAGGTGTTCATGTTGTTCAAGGCGCTGCTTTTGTTGTTGTTGTTATTGCTGTTGTAGCCTTGTGGTTTTAAGATTATTAGCGCAGATAACCCATTTGCGACAGCAAACCTGAGCCAGTAGCCCATCGAAGCAGTCGCCTGCCAGGCCCAAATCTGGCCAGCAATTTTTCACAGTGTACAGGTGCAGTCGCTTGCCGCTCGCTCAGGCTGCGCCTCTGCCCCAGGAAGGAAATTGGTTTAGGCAAATTGTGTGGCTAGCGAAACATGACCGATGCCTGCCGCCAAATGCGCCGCCGAGGCGCACAATTCATAAAAGGAACGTGCGTGATTGGAAGCATCCGTCGGATATAGATAAACGGACGAGCGCCTTACCGTTTTGGGTCTAACGTAAAAGTTGCAATTTAATGCCGAATTCAAATGAAACAAAGTAAAATAAACTGAAACTTAAATCTATCTTCAGTTGACCGAAGACTTGATACCCTCACTAGAGTGGCAAGAGTATTTGACATTTATGTTAAATATAAATATGCAAATGGAGAGTGTTTGACTGATATATACCCTGTACTCGAATTTGGAATTCTTGGCTGATTTAAGTCAAGCAGAATTCTTCATTTGCATTGGTACAGAACAGTCGAACAAAAATGTCTTGGCATTCTCTTTCTCAAAAATATAATAAATACAATTAAAATTTCACTTGAGAATGCCAAAGCATAAGTATGTACATTATAAATGAAATGAAAATTATATTTGAATATTTAATGTTAGTATTGTATCATGTATAAATACTTAAATGAATATTAAATTAAAAGAAAATAACTGTTCGTGTGATGAAAAGATAATTGTGTAAGCACGACAATTTCTACTCGTGTTATTCTTCTAATTAATTTTTAAAATGAATTCAACTTGTACTCACATCATAGCTCTCTGGCAAACCAGGCGGGCCCGCAGGTCCGGGTGGACCCATCACTCCGGGCATGCCGTCGACGCCTGGCTCACCCTTCTCCCCCTGCAGACCTTCCGGGCCGCGAGCGCCAGTTACGCCAGTGGCACCCTACAAATAAAAGAGAGAAAGAAAGAGAGAGACAAGGAAGAACGGCGCCGCCGGCGACCAAGAAATAAATCACATTAGTGGGCGTGCATATAGATTGTACGACTACGACTATGTCTACGGCTATGTCTGCATCTACAGCTACATATACTGAGCATATATACATATAAATATATATATATATATGTATATAGACTACAAACTATTTGGAGGCCTGTTGCCAGCTGGGTGCTTTAACTGGCTGCGGTCGATTTACATAATCGTCGCGTTTTAGCCCTAGCTCATTAATCTACGCGGCCCAGCTGCCAGGCCAAGGGTATGGGCTTGGGTTTGGGTTTGAGTTTGGATTTAACAGTGGGTATGTTGGCTGTGGTGTTGCACAAAAAATGTGTCTCTCGATGTCCTTAATCTTATGCAAAATGGACACGCTGTGCGCCATTTGCGTGTTGTGTTTGCCTTCGGATTGTCCGTGTTGCCGTCCTCCTTTGTACATTGTTATTTCAGTAGCTGTTCTCGTTGTGCTTGTTGTTCTTGTTGTTGTTGTTGTTGCTATAATGCTCTGTTGCTTATCGTCGTCTTTTAAATTAATTGCTATTAGTTAAGGGATTAGCAGTAGAGCAACAAAATTGTCGCAGGAATTTCCGGTATGCGCACCAGTTCGCCATATTTTACTCAAGCTTTTTAGGTGGACTAGGAGCAAGGACAGCGGCTGGGACACAAGGGTCAGATTTGGGCCTTTCTACATTTCGGGCAAGACATATTCGCATAGCTGCTTGTTGTTAGCCACAGAAATGTTTTGCATACCGCTTTTCTTTTGATATATTGCAGCGTATTGAAGAGGCTGCGTTCCACAGGTTGCTAAGCACATTGTCAATGAGAGTTGAGTTTTTCGAGAGACTAGGCAAAGTGTTGTCTGTGACTAGGCCAAAATAAAATGCATTTGCATGTTGCTTTTTTTCTTGTTCTTTGTTCTTGTTTGAAGTGAACTAAAGCTTCGAGATTCTATGTGTACATGGACGCAACGTATCTGAGAGGTTTTTATATTTTTGGCTAACCCCATAAAAGTTACGAGTATCTTTGGCTCTTTGCCGTGACAGGCACTTTCGGGTTGAGTGGATGTTGAGGCTAACATCTCGTTGTAACATTGTGGACTTAGCCTTTGACCCGCACACACACGCACTCAAGCTTACATATGTACGCTGAATAAAATACGCGCTAACTGGCACACAGTTACAGAGCTAGACAGACATAGGAAGGAAAAGAGTAGTCTCTTTGTATTCTTACATAGATACAGCTCGTATAGTTGCGAAAGACGTTGCCAACTGATGAGATAATATAACGAGTGCCAGTGGCGCCCAAAGTGGATAAGTGTTTAAGCCTGAGTTGCCTGCCGTTTGCTCGCAAAACTTATAAAGAAATTTTCGTTTCCTTTTTTCACGTTAACGCTTTTCCTCGTTTCCGGTTACACGCACACACACACACACACACGCACAAATTATGATGTTTGACTTGGCACTCGTGTGTGTGTGTGTGTGTGTGCGTGTTACCGACTTGCGATAAGCATCGCACTCCTATTACCGTTCCCTCACTCTCTTCGAGATTAGAAGATGTGTGTAATGAAATTGAAAATGCGTTAGATCCATGTCAAATATTGCCTTTTGCCATTTTGGCCGGCCAATCCATAGCCTTTGTATAAACTAAGTATAAAGTAGTCGCATATACTTACAGTAAGTCCAGGGGCACCGGTCTTTCCATCTCTGCCCTGCGGACCGGGCGGGCCGCGCAACGTTTCCCGTATCGTTTCATTGTCCTTGAAGGCTTCCAGGATATCAGACGCATTACATGTACATTCGCCAGTGTATTTCTGCAATTGATACACGAATATTTTTGTCATTTAATACCCAAGCCGAAACGGATTTAGTCCAAGACACTCCACTCCAACCTCTCTTTGTTGGGTGTCTCTGCGATTGCACAGGGCTTATATTTGCATTTGGCAAGAAGACACCCAGAGTTAGCATTGAATTTGTCTTTAAAATCAAATCCAACTGCAGCTCCGTTGCCGCCTCTAGCGTTTGGCGTGCAAATATTTGGGACCCAAGTTCGGTGCGGTCGCCAAGTCACAAAATGAGTGCTAGGTCGATTTTAATACTTACAGCCCCCGGACTTGGTGTCTCCACAAAGGGCGGATACGAGGGTGTATCACCTTTGGGGCCCGGCGGACCGGGTGGCCCAGGTGGACCACGTATACTATCGCCCTTGGGTCCTCGATCGCCCTTCTCGCCCTTAATGCCGCGATACGCTGCAGGAGGATAGAAGCAAAAGTCATTCCATTAGCCGTTTGCCTAATTAAAATCCGGACCAGGTCTAGTTTCAGTTGAACTTACGTCTCTCATGCGTTAGCTGCGTCTGTCCGTTGGGCTGAATACCACTGTCGTCGAAAATGTCAGTTGCCTGTGAAAGAAGAAGAGAACGACAAGGACATGTAGTAAGTGACACTCGCATTTACGGCAACTGCACACAGCACTTGCTGCCATGTTTGTAATTCCTGATCAAGCTGCAGCTACAACTGCAACTGCAATCAACCGCAATAGAAATGCCATATGGAGATTAAAATTCATTATTGCTTAGTTTAGTTGAGTAAGTAAACCTATTATGAAATTGCCTAGGATATTTAAATATGCTTAGAAACTAACCACATTATCTATAGACCAAAAATCCTCTCTGGTAATGTCGTTTTCATCGATAACGGGCTCATCAGGTGGAGAATTCTAAATGGAACAAAATCAAATCATAAAAAATTTAAAACAAAAATAAAGTAAAAATCAAGGACAAACCATTTCTTGGTCGGGATCAACTTGTTCTTCAGGAACTGACTCAGTGGATATTTCATTTTCATCCTTCATGACGGGGATAAAATTAATTGTAAAATAATAATAATATTAAACAGGTTTCAAAAAATTAAAATAAATGAAATGAATGCAAAAACAATGAATAAAATTAATTTAAAAATATTCGATTTAAAAATTAAACACTTTGGGAGTTTCCGCACTGAAGACTTACTAATTCTTAATTGCTTTTCATGTACTATACATAATATATAAAGCCCTGAAACTGTATCAGCCTGATGATGAGCTGCAAATGATGGACTTACCACTGGCACGGCCGTCGTTGACTCTGGGGCCTTGCATTGAAATTTAAAGCCTTCCGGGTTCTCATACACATAGATTTGTACTAAATAGCCCTGCGCATGAGATATGTTTGTATAAGGGCTTGGATGTTTACCCAGATTTATATATTAATATAATGCGTTTCTAATAATTATTGAAACAGCAGCAGCACACATGATACCTGCCCCCAATTCAAATCCCACATCAACTAATGCATCGATAAATATACATATCTATAATAAATCAATCAATTTGTGAATCATTTCAATGAATGCACACATAAATCTATTGGTAATGCAGCGCCGGACCACCTCTGTTTCATGCCAATTGTAATTGCAGCAAATCGAAATTAATTATTGATGTTAATTTCGAATTGCACTTGCCACTTGCCACATGCCACAAGCTATCCACGCAACTAATGTGCACTGCTCCCTCCCATACCTGATAAAGAGGCAGACGAAAGTCTGTGACACAACGAAGCGGAAAAGGAGTGCCACCATAGCACACAACATAAGTACACAATGCGACTTACACATAACAGACTCACCTGGAAAATGAGTGGAAAATGGAGGGAGAAGAGGGCGAGACCTGGGTAGAGGGCACCACTATCAGCAGTCTATAGAAATGCTAACCGCAGACGCAACAGAACCTAGCTACAAGACAATGAACCACGGACAATGCGATTCTATTGTACAAACATAGACACTGCCTCAGACAGAGGCACAAATCGAAAGAGAGTGAGAGAGAGAGTGAGAGAGACTGGGAGGCAAAGTAAGTGAATGCACATCTGCCATAAACCCTGCTCTGGGTTCTTTCAAATAAAAATGGCAGCAAACACTCACTGGCAATGCCAGTGCGGGCCAAGCACAATGGCAGCAGTCATCCAGGCATTGTTGTTATCCTTGTTGTTGTTTTGCAGAGACTGTAACTGATAGTAATGGCCATGCGGCTTTTATGCATCCCAGTTAAAAGTTCTGTCTGAGACGCCGAGTCGTTGAGTTTCGGGTTAAAAGCGTGCAATCGGCTTTCAGAATGGCTTAATATGCTCAACGCTCAACAGCATAGGACTGCTGTCACAGCGAAAGGATTGAATGGGCAAATGCGGAACGGTGCTTGGCCGTAGGACAACAGGGCAACAGTTCTCGTATCACACACGTACTGCGCTGCATTAAATGGCGGCCAATAAACATTGAAGTGAGCGCCGCTCAGTTCCATTCCGTTTGGCCCTGGCTTCAGCTGCAGCTTGTTGCTCTTTTGCCATTGGCAGTCTGTTGAGTGAAAACATTAAAGGTTTCACATTTTTATAGCTCTCATGGAAAATGGACATTAAAACAGGGTATAATGTAACTGGGTAAATGGAACTCAAAGAGACTATATGACAAAGAGATCTCATATTTTTGTATAAAATATGAGATAAAATACAAGCCCATATTGTAGACTGCATTTTGCCTAAAATCAATTTGCATCCTTAAAGCTTTTCTTATCGTTAAATATTTCAAATTCAAAATGGCTAGAAAAAAAAGCTCCACTTAATATATGTCTTTGCATTGGTGTCCATTTTCGCCTTCATAAAATAGGATATTCTCTAGTCACCTACGCCCGACCTGATTATAATTTCTTACTTTGCTCGGGTTTTGATGCGGTTGAATAAAACTATGCGCCAAGCATTACAGCAGGCCAGCGAAAATGGCAAGCACTAAAAATCCATTTATACATATATATGTGTATATACAGTCACACTCACTTATACACAGCAAATTGTACGAATTTGTCTGTGTGTGAGTGGCCCAGTTCTGCTTTCTAGCCGGTTCCACTCTCTCTCTCTCTCTCTCTCTCTCTCTGTGTGTGTGTGTGTGTGTGTGTTTGTGCAACAAAATTAGCCGCAAAGAAATTCACTAGAAACGGAAATTAAGTAGCTGGATGTGGCATTTTTTGGGTGTGGGTCGGTATTTCTTTTTCCGTTCGTTTATGCCCTCCTCCCACCAAGGGGTGACATTCACAATTACCTGCTGGCCACAGACATTTCTATGAATTGACAGCTATATACAGAGCCACACACATACACTTCCGTTCCAGCTTAAGTTCCTAACTGGACTGCGAAAAGAAATTGAAAAAAGTGCTATGCGATTGAATAGCTTGTCTTAAGCAAATGTCATGAAACATGAAAATGTTTGCCCAGACTTTCGTTAAAGAAATGAATTTTCCATTAACTGAGACACTCGGCACAAAGAAAATGTCTCAGAAGTCGCCTGGGAACGTGCTTTAAAGTGCCACGTGACAATTGACCAAAGAGCAATGTTAACAATGGCTGACCCTTTGAGTTAGTTCAAATCAGTACTTGTAATTTGAACCCTTTTTTTTTTGAGGGCCCGTAGCGCACAAGTCGAGAACGATGAACTGCTGATAGGAGCACATCAAAGCAAGCTCTTTGCAAGATTGTGCATGACAACGCAGCGAGGCGGACAAAGACATGGGCAAGGCACCAACGAAAAGGCGTTGGCAAATAAATAAACAAGAGAAGCAAGCGAGGCAGGAAGCCAGGCGGAGGTCAAGCCCAGACAATGGTCGCCGAGTCTCTTTAAATAATCAAAAGTGGCCCAGAGGCGACCAAAAGTAAAGTCTTGTCTGCTTGCCGATGCCGTAGGTGGGGCAGTTAGTTTAAGCTGTCAACCTAAACGTAAACGTAACCAGTAGGCAGCGTGCTGCAGTGCAGCAGCTCGGTCAAGTGGCGCCACGAGCAATTAACTAGGCTGCGACTTGGCAGGAACGAAACGGAGGACGGAGGAACGGTGAGGAAAGGACTCTGTGCATGTGAGTGGCGTGTGCATTTGATTTTGTCTTGGGCCGCACATAATTAAGGCCAGCAGAGCAGGGCAGAGGCGCCAAAGCGGAGCAAGGACATGCCAGAAGAGCAGTCAGAAATGAACGTCAGGAGCACGACAGCAATGCCAGCAGCGGGGGTTGCACTTGACAAGGGTTCGCATTGAGAGTAAAACAAACAAATATAACACACCGTTGACCTGCTTCCCCAGTCGGGTCGAAAGGTATGCAACCTTTTGTGAGTAGTTCCTTTCGTTCTAGGATGCCGAACACGTTTCTGATATAAAAAAAAAAACGAAAGGACACTGCCCGCAAACGGAATCCATGCAGCCTGGCAATTTGTCAAAAATGTGTCAATAATGTAGATCGATTGAGGATGATTGCGGGCCCTTAAAAATTAAGCGAAAAGGGTTCAAATTGATTATAAGTATCCTTCTACGCCCAAATGGTTCAATTAGAAAGGTCTTCCCTTGTATTTGTTTTAGCACAGCATCCGAAAAAATTACTGAAAGATTCACCTTGTATTTGATATAGCTACAAAAATCTACATTAAAATAGTTGAAATACCAAAAGTTTTTTTTTTAAATGCTTGCTTGGTTCCTCGACCACTGAAGCTGATGGCAGAGAGGAATGCTGTTATTTTTGTTTTTAATTAATTAAGCTATGCACATCACAGCTCAAACCATCATCAGTCACTATGCCAAAAATATATAATAATACATATAATAAAATATAAATAACATAGGTAAAAATGGCAATGAATATGGTTTTATTTTGAGTAACTAGGAAAAGGCATTACTGTGTAACCTTTCTTGAGCGACATCCGTGACGGTCCCAAATCTCGACCTGGAACTCACTTTGTCAGTTGTTGGCTGGGAGCTGCCAGTTGCAGGCAGCTGTTGTGTAGTTAAAATTAAATTTTAATTAAGCACAAATATTTAATAAGCATAAATTACGGCATGCAGCGGCATGACGATGACGACGACGACTACGACGACGCCAGCGCCAGCAGCGGCAGCAGAACAAAAGGACTGCTTTAAATTGTGAATGGCAACTGAAAATGGCATCGCATTAAGATTAGCATAACTTGTTTTTATAACCGCTCCCCATTCAGTTTCCTCTCTGCGCTTGTTGTCTGCCTCTTATATAACAAAAACAGGAAAGAGACGGCGACAATGGCAGCGACACAGCAGCAAGCGGAAACGGATATACATACATATTTGTCTTGCGTGCGCGCTACTCTGTTGGTATGCGTGTATATACGAGTGTGTGTGTGTGTTAATATCTACAAGTAGCAGGTAACTGGCCCCCATCCATCCGTTTGTATAAAAGTTATGCGCAGGTTAATAGATAATTAACCATGCAAATTGCCACGCAACAGTTTACAAATATTCTCAGCATCATTCTCGCAAGACAAAAATGCCGTGTGCTAGCGCCAGGTGCGTGTGTGTGATAGAAAGAGAAAGAGAAAGAGAGAGAGACAGAGACTGAGACGAAGACGGGCATATGAAAAGCGTTCAGGTACAAAGGAATTAACTCTAATTACTTTGTAATGCTGATTAAGCCAGTTAGAGCGCATTAAATATGTAAACGCCATTCTGACATTCTTGGCATATTGGCACAGACAGCACAAACTTGAGCGGGCTAATAAGTCAGTCTCTTCTGGGCACATGTGAAGTTGTGCAACCAATTGGCGTATTGATTTAAGCTGCATTACACTCGTGCCTGTTAAACGTTTATTTACAAGTCAAGAGCTGTTAAGGCACTTCAATTTCCATTTCCATTTCAATTTCAATTGCAAATTTCAATGGCATATTTTATGCGGCACAAATGAAAACGAGACCCGGCAAAAAATGCCAAATTTAAATTCACCTTTATGGCTGCCAACGGCCCGACAAACTGAATACCCCAACGCCGCAGCACAGCCCCTAACCAGAATAACTGTAGCGGGCCAGCAGTGAAAGGAACAGCAGCAACAGCAGCATTGGCATAGTTTCTAAATCACTTTCTGTCAGCCATTTATAGGAGCAGTAGCGGCGGCAAGGATAACAATCGCTACGTCAAAAAGTTGCCCACTTTTTTGTAATTTTATTTTATTTCCGTTTAAGTGCGTGCGCCAAGGTGCTGTCCGTCCACACGGCCCTCCACCACATTCCGGCGGCTGAGCGGGAGGAGGAGCGGGGAGTGTGGTGCGATTTTAAAGCTAAATTATAGCAACATAAAATTTTATGGCCAAGTTGAGGTAGATGCCGCCAAGCATCCGGCAGGTGTGCAGAGCTTAATTTTGTGCACTTGACTTTGGACACTTGGCGGCCGTTTGAAAAGGGCTTCATCTTCATTTTATTTATATTTATATTTATACCCTGAACCCATTGAAAATGGGAAAACAGGGTATAATAGTTTTGTTAAAATGTGTGTAACAGGCAGAACGAGGCGTGGCAGACCCCGTAAAGTATATATATTCTTAATCAGCTCGACGAACTGAGTCGATATAGCCATGTCCTTCTGTCCGTCTGTCCGTATGTATGAACGCCTTGATCTCAGAATCTATAAGAGCTAGTGACTTGAAATTTTTTATGTAGATCCGTGTATAGCAAGTTTGTTTAAAAAAATCGATAAATTTGATCATTTTAAAGTTATTATCGATTTAAAACGTTTTCGAAATTCAGTTATAAATTTATATCTCCCATATTTTTAGCGCTAGAGTCTCCAAATTTTGTATTTAGTATAATGTGTAGTTTACACAATTTTGTTTTAAAAACCGTATTTCAAGTACTAGAGATTTGTGCTTCGGCAAATACACACATATAAATGACATAACCACGCTCTAAAAGTTTGATTAAGAAAGTCCACCTACAAAGGAATTTATTCAACAATTAACTTCTAATAATACTGCTCTTACTGCAGCCCGAGCGCAGTCGCTGAGTAAACTGCGCAGTAGCAGAGCGCTCGCATATTCGTGCGTACGTGTGTGTGTGAGTATGCGTGTGTGTATGTGTGTGTATGTGTGTGTGTATGTGTGTGTGCATGTGTTGCGTGTATTTTAAATAAGTATAAAATGTTTGGAATATCGGCTCATCCGCAGGGTTCAGGGGATCTCCTAGTCAGGTACCACCGATTAGAGCTTTCTTACTTGTTTTTATTAATATTTTGAAAATTTGTTTGTTTACTTTGTTTAATAATTTACCATATGAAAAGCATGAAACATATCGATCTTTAGTTAAAGACTGATAGACATCAGCGCGTCGTTGTCAAGGGCCACAAATCAGCAATCAATTTAAAATTTACAATGGTTTTACTGTAAGTGTGGCGACTGAGAAGAGAAGCCCAAAATTAAATGTCTAACAAAATCGTTAAACAATGCTTAGATGGTAGTCTTGTTTAAACTAAAAACTATAACTAAGCTAAGTGATTCCTATAAAGAAATGACAAGCTGCAATATGATAAGAACAGAGCAAAAGTTGTTAACTTTTACGTTTTGTTAAAGAAAGTACATCTGATGGAAATTTTGATATTATTAAAATAACTTCTCTTAAAACATTAAGTCTTTTAGTAACTAGGCAATTTTTATATATTTTAACAAAGTGTTTTGCATCAGAACATGTTACTCACCATTATCCTAAAGTCGAAATTATATAACATTATATTAACTTAATTTAAATGAATATCAGCACTGATATTAACAGTGTCTTAAAATTCACTTAAATGTTCTATGTTATCATATACATACATATGTATATGTATGTTACAGCTTTATAATAACATTATTATCAATAACATTAATATAATTTTCTACTTAAAAACAGAACCAATATATAATATATATAATATATATAATATATATAATATATATAATATATATAATATATATAATATATATAATATATATAATATATATAATATATATAATATATATAATATATATAATATATATAAAAAAAAAAAAAAAGAAACCAACAAAAACTTAATGATCATAAACACTTAGATCATTATATTATGACTACAATTATTTTAATTTAAACAATTGCTTAAAACTACAACAATTCCACTTAATATATTTAACATATTCTTAACTATTAATATAAAAAATAAAAAAAAAAAAAAAACAATCAAAAAAAAAAAAAATAACAAAAAACATTATACCCTGATTTCCCATTTTCAATAAGTTAAGGGAACAAAAACACAAAAAAAAATAAACACCAAAAAAAAAACAAAAAAAAATAACACCAAAAAAAAACAAAAAAAAATAAACACCAAAAAAAAAACAAAAAAAAATAACACCAAAAAAAAACAAAAAAAAAATAACACAAAAAAAAAACAAAAAAAAATAACACCAAAAAAAAACAAAAAAAAAACAAAAAAAAAAACAAAAAATAAAACAAAGAAAAAACAAAAAAAAAACAAAAAAAAACAAAAAAAAAAAAAAAAAAAAAAACAAAAAAAAAATAACACCAAAAAAAAACTTACTGATCATAAACACTTAGATCATTATATTATAACTACAATTATTTTAACAATTGCTTAAAACTATGCTTATAATTATTACAATTCCACTTAATATACTTAACATATTCTTAATATTTAAATACTTACCACATTCCGAAGAAGTGGTGGACCACTGCACTTTACTTTATATCACTTCACTTTACTGCACTGCACTGCACGACTGACCACCAGCAGGCCACAAAGACGACTGAAATTGCGCAGAAACAGGCGCCCTTTATATAGGGCAAAACTCCCGCGCAAAGCACCCGCGCAAAACGGAGTTCGACTCATCGAGGTTTGATCTCAGTCGTTTTTTCATTCGAACATTGAGCGAAAACTACGTCCTGCGCAAAACGGAGTTCAGCTTCTGCTTCTGTTCTAGCAAGAATTTGAGCTTACTCAATGTAAACACTAACAGAATGCTGCCGCTAACATTTACAGACTGGTAGAGCAACAGCATCGATGTAAACACTAACAGAATGCAAGCTCAAACAGAATGCTGCTGCTCCAGCAGTCTGTAAATGTTAGCAGCAGTATTCTGTTAGTGTTTATATCGATGCTGCTGCTCTACCAGTCTGTAAATGTTAGCGGCAGCATTCTGTTAGTGTTTACATTGAGTAAGCTCAAATTCTTGCTAGAGCAGAAGCAGAAGCTGAACTCCGTTTTGCGCGGGACGTAGTTTTCGCTCAATGTTCGAATGAAAAAACGACTGAGATCAAACCTTCATGAGTTGAACTCCGTTTTGCGCGGGTGCTTTGCGCGGGAGTTTTGTCCTATATAAAGGGCGCCTGTTTCTGCGCAATTTCAGTCGTCTTTGTGGCCTGCTGGTGGTCAGTCGTGCAGTGCAGTGCAGTAAAGTGAAGTGATATAAAGTAAAGTGCAGTGCTCCACCACTTCTTCAGAATGTGGTAAGTATTTAAATGTTAAGAATTTGTTAAGTATATTAAGTGGAATTGTAATAATTATAAGCATAGTTTTAAGCAATTGTTTAAATAATTGTAGTTATAATATAATGATCTAAGTGTTTATGATCAGTAAGTTTTTTTTTCTGTTTTTTTTTTGGTGCTTTTTTTTTTGTTTTTTTTGCTTTTTTTTTTGTTTTTTTTGCTTTTTTTTTGTTTTTTTTTTTGGTGTTTTTTTTGTTTTATTTTTTTTTTTTTTGTTTTTTTTTTGGTGCTTTTTTTTTGGTGTTTTTTTTTTTGTGTTTTTGTTCCCTTAACTTATTGAAAATGGGAAATCAGGGAATAATGTTTTTTTTTTTGTTTTTTTTTTTGTTGGTTGTTTTTTTTTTTTATATTAATAGTTAAGAATATGTTAAATATATTAAGTGGAATTGTTGTAGTTTTAAGCAATTGTTTAAATTAAAATAATTGTAATCATAATATAATGATCTAAGTGTTTATGATCATTAAGTTTTTGTTAGTTTTTTTTTTTTTTTTTTTATATATATATATTATATATTGGTTCTGTTTTTATGTTGAAAATTATATTAATGTGATTGATAATAATGTTATTATAAAGCTGTAACATACATATACATATGCATGTATATGATAACAATAATGCATACAATAATAGCGACCTAAGCATAGAACATTTAAGTGAATTTTAAGACACGGTTAATATCAATGCTGATATTCATTTAAATGAAATTAATATAATGTTATATAATTTCGACTTTAGGATAATGGTGAGTAACATGTTCTGATGCGAAACACTTTGTTAAAATATATAAAAATTGCCTAGTTACTAAAAGACTTAATGTTTTAAAAGAAGTTATTTTAATAATATCAAAATTTCCATCAGATGTACTTTCTTTAAAAAAACGTAAAAGTTAACAACTTTTGCTCTGTTCTTATCATATTGCAGCTTGTCATTTCTTTATAGGAATCACTTAGCTTAGTTATAGTTTTTAGTTTAAACAAGACTACCATCTAAGCATTGTTTAACGATTTTGTTAGACATTTAATTTTGGGCTTCTCTTCTCAGTCGCCACACTTACAGTAAAACTATTGTAAATTTTAAATTGATTGCTGATTTGTGGCCCTTGACAACGACGCGCTGATGTCTATCTTTAACTAAAGATCGATATGTTTCATGCTTTTCATATGGTGAATTATTAAACAAAGTAAACAAACAAATTTTCAAAATATTAATAAAAACAAGTTTGGAGTATCGGCTCTTCGTAGGGTTCAGGGGATCTCCCAGTCGGGTACCGCCGACTAAAGCTTTATTACTTGTTTTTATTTTGTTTGCTTCGCTGCCTGTTTCTTGCATATAATCTGAATAAATTACTTTGCACATTTTGCGGCGCATAAATAATTGAAGATTGCTCCCAAACCCAGCCCGAAAAAACCAAAT
This sequence comes from Drosophila nigricruria, assembly GCA_037075265.1. Classification (NCBI taxonomy): domain Eukaryota; kingdom Metazoa; phylum Arthropoda; class Insecta; order Diptera; family Drosophilidae; genus Drosophila; species Drosophila nigricruria. The sequence continues at coordinate 8,252,918 of JBAMCI010000227.1, read as the reverse complement.
CTCTTCACACATTTATAAGTCTATTCAGGCATGTCTATATGGGGAGATGTGTCTGGCTGGCTGTGTATGTGTGTGTGTCTGTGTCTGTGTCTGTGTCTGTGTGTGTGTGCCTATATACATAATTGTGGCGGCAGACGCAAAGGCAGAACAATGAGATGGCAAATGCCAGCCACACAAAGTGACAGAATTTTTTTAATTTTACTAAAACCTACGACTAATTCTCAAACGAGCTGACACAAATCTCGAAAGTTGTTACACCAACATATTTGCAGGCTGGCCCGGTGCTGCACCACTGCCCCACTGTCTGCTCGACAGGAACGACAACCCGACAGCCTGGCAGAACTGTCACCAAGTTCTGTCGCTCCGTTTGGCTGTGCATCTGTGCTCATCCCGACTAGCTGCGAGCTCTGTTGGTTTTTTCTTCTTCTTTCTTTTTTTTTTTTTTGTTTGTGGTTTAAACACAAACAATGAATACTCACACACACACATATACTTACATACATATATACATATATATATATATAGAGAGAGAGAGAGAGACTACGTGGATTATGCCAACAGTTGGGAGGGGAGCCGAAAAAAAACAGGAGCAGCAAGCGGAACTGCAACAATGGCGTCGAGCATTTGGTAAAAGCGCCAGCAACAATTAGCTTAAAGCAAGCAATGCACACACACACTCACTCACACACATATATACAGACACAAGCATACATTCACATAAACGCACATTGCATTTTGCATAAACCAACACGTTATCTGCGTATTAGTGTCCTGCACGTGTGCTCGTTCAGACAGTTTTATAAACCCTATGGCAAATACATATACTTTGGCAAACGTTGCGTATACATAATCAAACAACAGCCAAAGGACTTTTTCGATTTGATTTGCCATTGTTGAAATATTTTATTTAATTAAGAATTAGCTTATGTTAAATGAAATGAAAGAAAAATAGTAATTGAAGGGATTATTGGCAAATAGATTATACCCTGTGCGAAAAAGTTTTACAAATCATTTTTCATTTCCTATATTCGAAGACCTGAGTAGGCACTACCCATTATGGCAGCTGTAGCATCAAACTTTGATTTGCTGATTTATTTAGTATACTCAGATACACGTTGCAGTCGGAAAGTAAATTCATAAGGTTCATTCAGCTCAAGCAGTACCGTGTTATATATATTTTCAATTTAATTTTAATCTACAATAAATTCAGTCAAGATGCAAGCCACAAAAATCAAAAGTAACCAGATCGAGAAAAGTGCTACGAAACGCACACCGTTGTATGTTACGCCCGAGTTGCGCGGACTTATCGTAGAGCTGATGTTGCCGCGATTCGAGACACTGCGCAAAATAGTCTCCACACGTTTCGTATCTGAGACTCAGGATGAAAATGATAAAGATGCTGGCGACGATTGGTGGCCAGATTACAGCATCTATTCGCACATGCATTACATGACCGAAATGAATGTAAGTAATCAATTGTTCTTTATATTTTATTGATATATACCAATATCAGGGTATGATGCATCTGATTCTAAATGGCTTGAGAGGCATGACAGATGAGCTGCAAACCATCGGTGCCAAGTTTCAAGCCTTTGTTTTTGATTACTTCAAGCCACGACAATCTGCTGGTTCTCTAGTTGGTACAAATCCAGTTAAAGAGAAGGAGGACCTCTTGAATCGTTATCTCTTGGCTCAAAGCCTGATCAAGGATATGGTAACTTTTGTGACTTGTTGCAGTCGCCAATGCAACAAGCTCTTGAAACAGCGCAAGGAATACTTTGAACGTGCCTCAGAGACCAAGGACACAGAAGATCGCATTCGTTTGAAAATCTTCGATGAGCGCAGCTTTACTCAGCTGCATGGCCGTATGATTAGCTTGAAGAGCTTTGTACACGACTTTTGTAATCTATTTGAGTCTGAATGGAATTCGTCAGATCAGCAGGACACCTCTATTGTTTCCCCAGCTAAGGAAATATCCACGTAAAGCTGTCTCGTTTTGTTGGATGTATGTTATTAGCCCGTTTCTTTGTTCTAGTTCGCCCGAGCCAACCAAAACGAATACACTCAAGTGCACAAACACACACACACAGACAGAAAAAAACACACATGCCACATGCATATACACATGAAGGCTTCATTTGAGAGGGTTGTAATAAAGAGTCCACCCCCTTGTGAATTGGAGTATCCAGAAAAGCTTTTTATGCTTCAAAGTCAATATAGTGTGCCATGTACGGAGTAGAGTTTTAAAACGTTAAGTACGGCGCACACACACACACAGATACAGATACGTGGCTGGGCCTCTCGCTCGGTGACACACTTGTGATAGCTACAAACAGCTACAGTACCATCCCCACCACCAATCTCTGCCTCACTCCATCTCAGGCAGTTAGTTGCTTCAAGCACAAACGCCATTCAGGCGGAAATGCAGCTACGAAACAGCAACAGAGAGTCGAGCGTTGAGCGTTGAGCGCTCAGCGCTGAGCGGGCCGGAGGCAAAAAACCTCCACGTGAAGTGTGTCATCAGTTTAAGGTTTTTGTGGGCAACAGCAGCAACAGCAACAGCAGCAGCAGCAGCAACAGCAACAGCGGCAGCAGCAGCAGCAGCAGCACCGACAGCAGCAAAGCACACATCCAGCCGCCCCCACTCCGACCGCCTGTATTTTCATAATAAACAAATGGGTTGTATGGTTGGTTGGGCTTAACTTTTGGGCTGCCAGCAAGTCGTCGCAGTCGGTTACAGATAGCAGAAGACCCGTAGAAGTCTCGCTCGCATTTGTGTGAGCACAAATCAGTGCTATTTATATTGTGGCCAGGTTGAGTAGGGGATGCAATGTGCGTGGTGCCTCGTTCCTAGTTTGCTGAAGTTGCAGCTTGTCAGCACGCTTACCAACTGCTCTTTGGGTAACATGCAATTTGCAAAAATAACCACTCGAGTCACATCCTGTGATTCCCTTCGTCTCTCCTACCCCACTACTCTGCCGCAAAAGTTCACTTGCAACATGCTCTTATCTTTGACATGCTGCGCACGGTGGCAGCAAATCGACATCGCAACTTGCACTCCAAGTTGCCTGTCAATGCAACAAGTTTGGTTCGAACGAAAAGAGCGGCTAGGGAGCGCAGCACATCTGACAGAAACTTTGTTGTGCCTATCACAGCCAAGCCGCAAAAGTCAGCGCAGCTTCTGCAAAGTTGCGCTATCTATGCCATCAAGTGTCGCCGCGGGGGCAGCAACAGCTGTGACCGCGGGCCATGTCACACAAAATAGTGGGCAGGCGAAAAGGAGGAGGGAGTGGCAAGTGCGTGGCACAATAAATATATAATAGACAAATGTTTGGCGGGGCGTGTCGAGTAATAAGTGGGTGTGGCAGTGTGGGAGTTTTTGTGTGTGCGTAACCTATCGTTTCCTTCGCTATCTCTGACGTTAACCTTTATGCAACAGACCGACCCCCCGAGCCCCCTGTTACTCCTGCTTAAATAAAATATTATCATAAACGTAACAGAAGATAGTTTTTCATATGTTTATTCACAAATATGTGCGCACGAGTCAGAATGTTGGCGCCAGCTACTTTCTACTTTCTACTTGCTACTTGCAACATGCCAAAGTTCTCTGCTGCCTGCTGTTTACTTCGGGGGCCAACTCTTTACTTTTGCTCGAATATCCCACTACCGACACGCCGCACCCGCTCTGCTGCCCTTGTTGTTTCAGTGGCGCACACATTTTGATACTTTCATTATTTATTGCCAGCTGCGGGAGTAACCGAACGAATGCGACTACATTCATAAATATATATAACTTGCGTTACGATGCCTCTGCAAATCTAATGGAATATGTTTCCTTGAGTTTTTTATTACCCAACCGAGAGTGTGGATTGGCAAGAGAGAGCGAGAGAGAGAGAGAGAGAGAGAGAGAGAGAGAGAGAGTGTGTGTAGGAGAGATTGCGTAGCGGACTAATATAGTTATGCTCGTCTATATCGAGTTTGGATACTTTACAATCCCCTTGTGGAGCATGCTACTTATCTCGATGACATTACATTTTATTTGTCCCAGTTCCTTTGTGAACTACAAATTGTACACGAAAAACGAAAATGAAAACGAAATACACAAAATTAAGTACAAGTACTTTGCGAATCGCAGTGGCATGAAATCTTTTTGTGCTGACATAACGGTTGACCTAACTTTCCACTCATAATCAATCAATTATTTTGCCTAAACAAATAATAAATGTGAGATTATATTGGATAGCCTTTTCACAACTAAATGTTACCCTACATAGATTATAATTGCATTGATTAAGTTGTAAAATTAAAATTATTAAAATTCTTCTACAAATTGTAAAAACAATCTGAGGTCATACCATTCGTTGGCATGCCCTGCTGATTTTATCAGACATTATTAAAATGCAACTCGTTTCTGAATTTAAGAACAACGTTTTGATTTAAATGAAAAATTGTGTTGTCGGACTTGCAGCTATTTCCGCCTGCAGTTCAGCATGGCTTATGACCATGTTCCGATATGAAGGGCTCCAGAAGTTGCGTGACCATGTTCACTTTGCAAAAACACGCGTCTTTCTTGAGCTATCGCGATAAAATGTCACAGGGTATTACATAGTCGAGCCCTACAAACTAATCTAATGTTTAGGTTCGTGTGAATTATGAACTTCTGCGATAGCAATTAGATTCAATAACCAGCAATTGGTCACGTCCCATAATATATTTTGTTTTTGTTGTGCAGCACCTGCATTGGGTTACAGCTAATAGCGGTCTACATAAATGTATATAAATATGTATGTATACATAAATATATGCGCCCAACTGTCATGCTAGTGTTGAAGAGTCCAGTCTAATTCGACGCATTTACAATAATTGCCTTTTTGGATAAAATTCGCTTTTGGTTAATTGGCCACTAATGAATACGAACAGGACTTTTAGTTGTTGTTGTTGTTGTCGTTGTTGTTGCTGTTGTCGCTTGTTGTAGTAATAGTGGTTGTTATTGTTGGCGCTGCTGCAAAAACCACACAGTTAAACCGCAGGCCACACACGTATAAAACACACACACCCACACACACTCACGTGAAGCCACTCGCTACCATTTACACTCAGTCAATAGAGCTAGTTGCGGCAGCCAAATAACCGCCTCAATATAATACAATAACAAATTGCCTGTCAATCTACGTGTAACTTTTATAAATTTCCAGTAAGGGACGCTGCACGCTAGCCCCTACCTCGTCCGTTTGCCGTGCAGACGCCTCGCGGCGCGTTCACCTCGAGTTTCAGCTATAATTAACAGCGGCTGTGGCAACTGTGCGAAAAACTAGGGGGACAACAACAACAACAACAACAACAACAGCAACAACGACAACTGAGACGGCAACAAAAACAACAACAAGAACAGTTGAAACGCGCTAAGGCTTTGTAATGTTAGCTGCTGCTAATGAACTCACTGCCGACGCCCCTTAGCGTGCCCATTGGCAGGGTCAGGGTGAGGGCGAGGGTGGGGCGCCACCCTGGCAGCATGCAGCAATGACTTTATTAGCAGCCGCGCCGTGTCGCTGGCAGTACTCGGGCTTTTATTTAGATTTTTATTGCTAAACTTTGTTTCGTTCTATTTTTGTTTTTGCCTTTTTTCGCCACTTGCCAGTTGCTACTTTGCCACACATTCGTCTGCAGCAAGTGAAAACGACCTGGGGTCAGGGGCAGGGCAAAGGTAACGTCTATCGAAGTCAGCTCGTTAACGGCTGTCGTTTGGCTCCGACTTCAACGTCCTTCTCATGCGACACTTTGAATGTTTTAAATGCTTTTTCTTTGCCCTCTGCCTTGCCCTGCCTTGCCTTGCTTGTTGTCGTTACTGTTGCGGTTTGTAGCTGCATTAAATTAGTTTAATCACCATGCAGACTACGCCGGCTGTCGCTCGCCGCGGCAGAAAGTCCACGGCAAAGGCAACCAAGCCCATAAGTAAGCGTAAACAATGTCAAAGCAGTGCACACTGTAGCAGTAGTTTACTGTAACTACCTAAATGACCGGTCTCTGCAAACAGCACCCGCGTCCCACAGCCGGGTGTCAATAGAAACATTAACTGGGCGTGCTGGCAAAATTAGCACAACAATTATGCAGGTATTAGCAGACGACGCGACGGCGTTGATTCAGTTTCTTTGTTACCTGCCAAGAGGTGTAAACAATGGGCGGTGTCCACATCAAATGGGGGTATGCTTATGCCGACACCCAAGCCAATACTATTGTAAATATGTATAAAAACAATTTTGTTATAAACCCGGATTACCTACAATTTATATTATATTCAACTCAACTGTTAAAGGCTTAAATTTTAGGCATATAAAGTTACATAATTTAAAAGTTTATTGTAAATTTTGAATAATTTCTTTTTCATCTAAATCGTAATCCATCTCAATTTTGTTGAAGTATCAAATTTTGAACACGGCTGCAGACAGACACACGCACACACGCAAACACATACACACATTAGCCTACGATGTGAGGCCATTAAAATACCACTTGAGTGGGCTTTTGTGTGTAACAACAATCCACCTGTTAATCTTCACACACACGCGCACACTCACACTAACGGAGATACTAATCAGAATCCACAAAACACTTGGAAGCTCATATTACGGATACGCAATGTGTGTAGAACTTAAACCAAACACATTTCAGAGTGGATATACACGAGACCCGTCGGGTAAAAGCAGTTTCCAGATTTATAATTATCTTTAGGCAAATGTTAATTGAGTGAAAAGGGCATTTTATATATAAACGAATATTTTTAGCAAATTCAGCATTCTAAAAACCGTTTCTATACATAGCACAGAGATTGTTCAGTTAGCAGACCTATTTTGAAGCCGTCTTGTTTTTAGCTAACAACGCCCTAGACAGTTTTGTCAATTTATCTTCTGCCACAGGGCAGAGGACAACAAGCGCCTCTAATGTTTTCTGATAATTACAATAGTTTCTTTTTTAATTTATACCTTTTGCACACTCTCGCACACACGACACACAGTGACATGACATTAACTCACCTGGTCAAGTCAAGCCGCCTGCCTTTGGCTCGAACACACACACACACATACAAACACACACACAGGCAGACACGAGCATTCTCCTACATATGACACATGTGGACAGCAACAAAATGGTTTGCTGTCATGAAACATTTGTCACAATAAACTTTATTTGCTTTCGTGTAGTGCAGAAATGTATTCGAGTTTTTTATATTTTATTTGCTCAGCGGGTCTGCTAGGGTATTTAAAAGCAAGTCTAAGCATTTTGTGGCCTCTTGTTGGTGATATGTGTGCGTGTTGGGGTCGCATAAACCGCGACCCACGCACCCTCGCCTACCCCGCACTGGAGACATTTGTTTGCATTTCAAGTAGCAGCAGCAGGAAATGAAGCATTTAGCATTACAAATTACACATTACACGTATTACGTATTACAAATTACACAGTTTAGCAGCTGCTACTATGACAACGACTAAAACTACATGTGAAAACCGAGAGCTGAAACTAAAACTCATAAATTGCAGCCGCAAGCTTTGCTGTTGTGTTGAAGAAGAGTCGTAATTATAATTAATTGGCAAGTTTTTAAAGCTGATGATATGCCATTTGATATGAAGAGCAGACCCGAAACTTGTTGATTACTCTATTCTTGTTTTGTTTTGTTTTTTATTTTTTTTTTATTTTTTTTTAGTTACCTGTATCCTGGCTGCCACACGCTCGCCGTTGAAACGATTGGGGTTGAACCAACCCTTCGTCGAGCCGGTCACGAGGACAATGCCGAGCAGGAAGAAGAGTATTAACGCGGTTATAACGAGTTTCGCGCGCGTTGAAATGACCATTGCCATGTTTTCAATTTGGATATTTACACACACACACACGCTTAAAACGGTAACACTTTAACACTTAGCACTAGAACTCAACTCGGGTATAGCACACACACACGCTCACACTCACGCACACGCACTCGATAGCCTGAAACAAAAAAAGATGTATGAATTGGCATATTAATTGGATGTGGCTTGTTATTGTTGCTGCTGGTCGGGCCACATACAAATGGTTTGAATGCTATGTTCTCGGCTTGAATGTATTTGACCCTTGGGTGGCTGCTGCCTTTGCTGCCGCTGACTGCAGAGCCTCTAAGGGCTACCTAATGGCTTTTGTGGCACGTATTAACCTTGCCTTGCCAAGCGTTTTTGCAGCACACGCGCGCCTCTCAAATGCCCACATCAGCCTCTTCTCAGGCTCTCGCACTGGCACTTCCTCTGAACGCAACAAATATAACACGTTTTATTTAATTTCCCTCTCTCTCTCTCCCTCTCTCTCTATATATGTGTCTCTCTCTCACTCTAACTTTGCTATGCTCGCTTGTCAGCATTTTCTTACCGATTTTCGCCACCAAAGAGATGGCTAAAAAATAAAAGCCAACAATATAAAAAATAAAAAAAAAGAAAGTGAAACTTTATGAAAAGTTAAGCTGCCAACAAGTTTATTTGCGAAAATATTGAATTATAGCCACGTCATGGCAGGCGAAATGTGTAAGAGTCGAGCTACAAAATGCGTTGCCTAGATTTGGCCACATGCTAAAGATGTCTTGGCTTTTATTTAGAGCGCATAAAGGCATAAGCCGAATGCCTGCGGTGGGTGAAAGGCAAATGCGATGGGGCTGCAGGCGTGTCCTTGAGCGCCCCGAAAATGAAATAAAAAACGAGCGCCAACTTTGCAACCTACATAATTGCGGTAAAAGTTGGCGCACAACACACACAAAAGTATCCTTTAACACACACCCAACCACCCCCACACACACCCACACGCATTCATTGAGCGAGCAGTTAAGCGCTGGGCTCAGCGCTCACAAAAGTATGCTACAGTCAGCGCATAATTACGATAATCGTGTCTGTCTACCAGTAGCAGCAGTGGCAGCAGTGGCAGCAGCAGCGCGGTCCAAACAAACAGACGCGCTCACCTGCTGGCCCAGCCACGCCTGCACACCTGCACACAAACACACTCACACTCAGCCCACTCTAAAACGACAGGCAGTTATTGAGTCAACGGTTGAGTCAGTGGTGTAAAACAAACTTTTTTGTGTGTGCCCAAAAAAGAAACCCAAAAGGAAACTTTTTTTATGCGCCGAAGAGTCGAGTCTCGAGAGTAGAGCTGCCTTTGCCATTGCCTTTGCTTTTGCCTTTGCCTTTGCCTTTGCCTATGCCCTGCCCTCTGCCCTCTGCCTCAGTGGCGCTCTTCACGCAGCATTAAAATTCTACGGCTGCTGCTGCTGCCTCGGCGCTGGAGCACGGGAGCAGGCGCAGCAGTTTAAGCTTAAAGTTTGACACGGCTCAAGTTTCCTAATGAAATTACCTACTTGGACTTTTTCGACTGCGTTTTTGGCCGCGTAATGAAAAGGGGCAAAACTTGTGCCATACAAAAAAATAAAAACCAGGAAAACAAAAAGGGGAGCTGCCTGCGGGGCTGTGTTCGGAGGCCGATAAGGAATTTCATATCTACTTGCAAATTAAGTACGCCAAAATGAGTAATGACTTTTGAAGTTGTCATGGTAGCCGAATCATAAGCCGTTGAATGCATAATTTAACCAAAAATAATAATATTGCACAAAGGGATGTGCGCTGCAGGACCTTTTCGTTTCGGTTTGTTAGCCAAAACGTTAACGCCTAATGAAGATAATGGGCTGACATGTTTAAAAAGGCTAACCTTACCCTCGCACACACAAGTGACATGTGTATGTTTTCTGTCTATTCATCGCTGTGCGGTTTTCTTTTCTACATTTTGACATGTTATTTTTAATAAACAGCAGACACACACACACATATATAGAGAGAGTGACTTCCGCTTTAGATAATTTCATTTGGCATGCCTTTGTCTGATTCAAAGCACAAGTAACAATGACTAACTGATGTTCCAACTGAGCAGGGGTTAAACATGTGTCACACATGCATCCTTAATAAGAAGCAAGCACAATAAAATGTCACCAGAAGGAATGTCTAAGCAGCCCCACCCTTGGCACAGCAAGGACCAGACTTGACTTGACTTGGGCAAGTTTGATCGATAGCAGCTCCTTTGCCTACTGTTTGACAACTGCCCCCAAAACCCATTCCACATGTTACTCAATGTGTCACTGGGCGTGTGTGTAAGTGCGTATGTGTTTCTGTATGTGTCTGTGTGTGTGTGAGTGTGCGTGGACGCTCCAACGGGAGCATAAAGAGCTGGTTAAATTAATAAGGAGCCAACTAGTCGAGCGCATTTCCCTGCCTTTGTAACAAGTGGGCGAGTGGGCGTTAACCGCTTCACTAGTCGTATAATTAAAGTCCAACGTTTGCATAATTTATCTTTATTGGTGCCGGGTTTTGGTAACGGCTGCTTGTTCCCTTGGCTAAAGGCCCCAATCGGGCAGCAGCCATAAAATCATAAAATAGTTTATTTTCCTGACTGACTTTTTGATTGGTTTAAATTTCTCATGGAAGCACTTTTTAGTTGGCTGACCATTTTCTTCATTGTGCGTAATTTTGCCCACAAATCACAGAGCTGGCCATAAAATAAGCATTGTATTTAAATTTAACGAGCTGCATCCTTATCAGCAATAAAACGTACATTCTTGCATACAAAAACCCTGTGCATGTTAATCTTCAACACGTCCGGACTAACGCAATGGAAGTGAGAATCAACTTTAAAAAATCTACATGAAAAGCAAAAATAACATTTGAAAATTTCATTAAACATCAGTCTGCAAATAAACTAAGCTAAATGGCTTCACAAAAAAAGGAGACAGAGAAAGATGGCAAAAGGAGCAGCTAAAGCGTGAGAACAGAAAGTTATTCTGTCGAATTACTCAAGCGAAACGTTTTAGTTAACGGAAGAAAAACCATTTTAAAGCATTGAATATCGCATAGAACGGCGCTCTGATTTTAAATGCACTTAAATAGCTCTGCAGATGATTTGCATATATATAATTGAAATCTGTGGCATTGCTTGTGTTCACGTATTTATGTTTGTAGACAATGGCTTAGTGAAAACTAATTTCAAAACACAATCGCGGTTAATAGAAAACAACTTATTGTGGGCGGCAATTTGGCTGAATGTGTAAATAAACATTTTAAATTGAATTTTAAATTGTGTCAACAGAACGGGTCAAAATATTATATTATGATGCTAAATTGATAAATTTGCAAATCAAAATTACATATTACTGAAAATAAAGCCTGTTTCAAGGGGCAGGCATGTAAGCAAGCGGTGTTAACAAACTACGCCGACAAATAAAACCAGCTGAACACACAATCAAATTGTGATATTTAAATGTGCGTCAGACACACACACACACACACACACACAGAAAGAGTGAGAGAGAGACAGTAAAAGAGAGAGAGAGAGAGAGCACGCACTATTCAGCTATGATAATTTATGACTACATACATATTTATGTATTCAAGCTTGTTGCCACTCTTCAACACGAGTCGAACTAAACCCCACAGACAAACCCAATATATATAGTATTTAAAGTCCTGGATTTTTGTTACTTTTCCTGCAACTGTTGTTGTTGTTGATATTTTATATGTCATATGCGTTATACCATTTAATTAAATGCACGCACTGACTGCACAGCAAAAGCTGAAAATTCTCAAATTTCGAATTTCCATTGACTGCTTTTTTTTGGTTGAAAAAGGGAACGTGCACGCGTGTGGCCACAATTAAAAGGCAGAGCCTTTGGCAACCGCAGAAGTAGTCGAGTTAGTCGAGAAATTACTCAGCCATGTTTGAAATATTTAACATCTGGCCTATATAGACGGAGAGTGGTGTGATGTCATCAATAGCTTGGCTTATCTTTTGTGCAGCTGTTAGCCTTATAACTGGATGCCAGAGGCCAGAGTAAGTAAAAGAAAATATCTTTTGTAACAATGCAGACATTTAAAAGGCCTTTTATTTAATAAATAAAATGTATATTTCTTTGCCTAGCGGCCGGAGCACCGGAACACTAAAGACAAAGGAAGGCAGTCAGGCTGGCAGGCGAGCGAGCGAACAAAAATCTACGTATACACAATATTATACGCATACGCATACACTCACACACACACAGTGCTCTTTTAATATGCATATGTGTGTGAGTGTTTTAGTGTGTGCGCTGGTTATTCATGGTTGTTGTTGCAGTAGGCAGCCTTAATGAGTTTGCCTTTGATTTGGGCCAACGCGAATAAGGCTCAGCCAATATGGTAAGCCACTGCCTCCGCCTCCGCCTACGCCTACGCCTATGCCAACGCCTCCTCCTCCTCCACCTCCTGCTCGCCCCCATCTTCCTCCCGCCTGCCTCTAGCTTGTCATAATTTATGCGCAGCCAATGCTCAATTTGATAGGCAACAGCCTGCGACATTCAAACCATTTGCGTGGCCCATTGTACCACTAATGCCAGCTGAGTACTTACTACATATATACACATATATAAATACGTTTACATACGTATATATATGCACATATATTTTATACTAATTTATGCGTGTATTTACCTTAGAGTTGAGCGAGTTAAAAGTCAGTTTCAACTAAACGATATGAACGCGGAAATGTATTTATGTATATGTTTTCTTTTCGTAAATATGTATGCGTTGATAATATTGAATAGGTTGACAAAATCACAGATAATTTAATTACAAATAGTTATTTAAAAAAAACAAAACCAAAACTCGATATTTTAATATTATTTTTGGTTCACACTTCTCAACTTTGTTATTTCTTTTATTGCGTTTAAGTTATTCACTTGTTGGAAATCATTTGTAATTACAAATGACAGCGTATTTTTTATTTATTTGTATTCTGTTTTTTATTTATGCAAAAAAACGAATTACCGAATGCGTTTGTGTCTGTGCTCAACAGTTGCGGCAACTGGCGTTTGTTAACTGGACAACCAGCCGTTGGCTCCCGCTGAGCGCAATCAATTTTTCTCGTTTTCACACCACATGCATTTTTACGTTGTGCAATTGATTGATTTTCATTTGAACAAATTCACTGACGGCGGCAGCGGGGGTGGTGATTGGATCTAGGCAGTGGCGAAAGCGAAAAGTTGTGAGTTTTAAATTTTTCATCTTCAAGTTGAACCGGTTCAGTTTCTGCTCCACACGAAAAGTTTTCGAAAATTTCACACGCTCGACACGGCGACGGACACGAAACGGAGCCCAACAACAAAGGGTAAACAAAATAACAAGAACAACAACTTTAATAACAACAAGAACAACTGCAACAGGAGCAGAAAAGCCGCGAGCCTACCAGCCAAACTAATTGTAAATATTTGCTCAGCGGGCAAACAAATTTGTGTTTTCTCTGTTTGGTTTCTTCTTTTTTTTTTTTGCGGAACTCTTTATTTACCTAGCCGACGCGGCGATCAAAAGGGGGCTGGCTGGGGGTTGCCTTTGGATATGTTGGATAATTTGAGCGCTATAGGTAATACTCGACCATCACGTTTATTAATTTTGCAGAAAATCTGGCCAGGCGTTTAGTCCACTGCACGCGATATGCAAACGACACGCGCAACAATCACCGGCACGAATGTGGCCAGGAATGTTGTATGATATGTGATGTATTTAGCTTGATATGTTCTTGGCGAGCACTTTTACTATGATTATTGCTGCTACTGTTACTGACACTGATACTACCAATACCAACTGAATTGGCAGCTAGGTGAGTGGTCGCAATTTCAAACGTTTGCGCCATCTTTCCTTCATCTTTGATCGCATAATTGAATATTAATTGACTCGACTCCGTTGGGGCTAGGCTGCCTGGTTTGGGTTCACATTACGCTTTACACGTTTCGGTTCACTTGAATATTATGCAAACATATTTCATTTAGGCATAAATCACTTTCGTTTTTTGCGGCTAAACTCGCACAATGGCTTCATTTACGCCTGGCTCACACATAGCCGCTTACGTTTCACGATAGGACGACAACGCCGAGCCGCTGAGGCTGATGCTGAGTTTGAGGACGACAACAGCAACGACAGCGACAACGTGTACGATGTGTACGACCGAGTCAGAGCGCGACTTCAGCGTTCTGTGGCAGTATGGAAATATAAATGCTATGCCGTCTTTGCCGTACGCACATGTTAACTGTTTGCGGCACCGAACGCGACTGAAAGGTAAACGCACTCGTCTCGGCCAGGCCCAACGTAAGCCAAATCACAGCAACATGGCGCACACAAGGACACACAAACACACAGGATCAACTGGATGCCGCTCAGCTCGTGCCTTAGACAACACAGTTTCACTCGTGCCAGCCAACACTTCGTCCTTAGAAGCGCTGAATAAGCGATACGCTGAGAGCGTATCGTGAGCCCTGAGTTAAACTCTGCGTATACGTAATATGAGTAATATGAGTTTGAGTACCTTTCGGTTGAGCGAAACTGCGCGAACTGAGTGAAGCCAACTGAGTGCCGAGTCTGAGTTGTCTGCGAATTCGGCCGCTGCGTGGTAAATTGGCGCCCTACAAGGGTGCAGTGGTGAAAATGTTTGCTATCAGGTGTGTTGAAAAGCTCTGCAGCTATTTTGAATTTCAACAGAGCCGTTGGTGGTTGAATGTTTGAATGGTTCAAGCAGCCACTTGCAGACAATTGAATGAGTACTCACGCGTTCTATTACGAGTAAATACAGTTCATTGCACAAGATTTAGAGTACAAATTGATATGAGGAAGACATATGGTCTGCTTTTTAATACGTTGCTCTTTGAGTTCCCAAAACCTTCTCCCTCAACATTCCCCATTACCAAATTGGGAGCCCTGTTGCATAAAACAGACATGTGTGCCGCTGTTTGACGTCTGCTGTTTCAGTAATTATTAGATGAAAGCAAATTGGCCGCCGCCAGAACTTACCTCGAAGTGGCCATGGAATACGGAACCTGCCTGGCCAATAAAGAGCACCGCAGTCTTATTGAATGACAGCTCAAATGGATCCCGCACCACCTCCGTGCTGTTCTGCAGTACGCAGTCATAATAAAAAGTCACATTGTTACTGTACACCTGGAACGCAATCGAATTCCATTTGTCCGGCACGTTGGGAACCGGAAAAGTGGCCAGTTTCCGACCAGCCGGAACGTCGGCCTGCCCATAAACAAGCGTCACATTGTAGCTGTTCTTGACAACCGGCGACAGCTGAACGCCAAGCTGCAGCACCGTCTCCTGTGAATCAACAACGCTGAATAGATAGCCTCCCTTTAGCGAGTTCAGGCGGTATTTGACCAGTATGGCAAATTCGTAGAGCTTTTCTGGCAGCATCAGTGTCGATGGAGATTTCACATTTGCGGTCGCAAGCAACTTGAAGGCCGGGTAACCATCGTCTGCATTGACGAAGTCTATGCCCGTGTACTGATTGTCGTACATGATATCCGTAAGCATATGTTCACCCATTTCGTCTGGTTGTAAGGAGAAATTTAAAAATAAATTAAAACCATACTGAATTGCAATATATGTTAACCGTATCATTGTATATATTTATTTAATGCCCGCCCAAAAGTATGCAATGAAGTACTTCCCCGTAAAGTATTTTTTAAACAGCCCAAATTCGTGCTACACATTTTCACAAAAATTTTAATTTGTTTAATTTATTTACAGTGATTGTTGTTGACAGCAAATAAGCAATTAAGCTTAACTACACCATTAAGAAGCAATACGAAAAGCAAGTATAGTAAAACATTACGACATTGGTAAACACACTCACCTTTAATGGATTGGCCCACTAGTTCAAGAGAATCACGAGCCGGAACCAGAGACAGCAGCACGAGCCCAACGATAAACGGAAGCGAACGCATTTTAAACAGATTTAATGCTGCAATGGGAAGATGTAAACAGAAGAAGGTTAGTAAATATACATTTTATTTTTTTTTATAAATATCATTATATAAGTAAGCAATATACAGCTAAAGAGCCAAATTTTTAAATAATTATCCTTACTTCCCTTCTTAGATAATCCACATATTATAGCAACAACCAAACTTCTACACTTTAGTGAGCTGCCCTACACCTGTGCGGCAAATTTAAGCAACAACCACAGACACTTCATCTACCGGCCGCAATCATTGGTAATACGAGACCGTTAACTCACAGCAGAGACCCCCTGGAGCGGTCACGTGCTCAGTTTCGGGTCTGCAGACTTGCTTGCAATTAGGAATTGTGGGTGGACGATGCCTCACTGTCAACCACACCTGTGCGCACAGTCCCACCTGCTACCCCGGCCAGCGGCTTGCAACCGCAGGCATCCAGCTAGAAGCCACACAATTTTGTGGTCTCTCTTAAGCAAACAACTTAATGCGTCACAGCTGCACACGCGACAACTTGTATATGCCAGACAATGGCTCAGTCAAGCCAATAGCTTGTCGAGATTAATGACAATTAGATGTGGTGCTGATCGCCGAATTGAGAGATCGTTATTTATATTTCTTAAGCTAAGATTTGGGCGACGAGTTTGATAGACACACCCAGCTGGCAGCTGGCTACAGAGTTCATGTACATGTAAGCATGTGGAAATGTCAGAGATCGAGTAACAAATTGCCCATAAACAAAATTTGTCAACTGAGCAGCTAAATAAAATTGTAGTTGGCCACTTAATAAATCATCGAAGTGGGTTGGGCTCATTTGTTTAATTGCACATTCCCAAACAACAACAGCGGCAGCGGCAGCAGCTGATATTCAAATTCAAATTGTCAACACACTTGAAGCATGCGTTTGGCGCCTACTTAATTCGGTCTTGTTCCCAAACCCTTCGCTATGCATAATCTAATGCAATTAATGGGCTCTACATCGCGCACATGAGCGAGTAGCTGACCTCAAATTGTCTCTCTGGACAGAGGCAAACAATTAATATTTATCAAGTTTAGCGCAGCACACGACATGACAAGCGAGCCAAGCTCTATACCCTATAAAAGCAGGCAGCAGTCACTCAAGACGCACGAGTGCCCACACCCTACATGAGGGGGAAAGAGAGGAATGGAGCCTCACTTTCTCACACACTGCGTTTGTCTATGCAAATGACTATCAATTGTGTGAGCGGCAAAGAAAGTGTTTTATTCTATTAATTAAGAGCACATGTGTGTTTATAACATTTTGATGATGCCAATTCTGGAATGTTCAACATGACTCCAATCAGGCAAGTGCTAAAAACTGAATAAAGATGAGATAACATAAATGAGATGTTAGAAAATGACAAATTCATTTAATTGACCCTTAAAACAAAATGACGAAATAATTTATTCAACTATAACTAGAGCCGATATGACTGTTACAAAAGTCCATGTATTTGATATCTTTATTTTTCTAAAAAGGGTAAAAAAAAAAAGATATAAATGAATACGTGGAAATTTGACACTCACAAGGCAAGCATCTTATGAATTTTAAGCTGCTGATGAACTGTTGAATGTTGACTGTTGGCGGAGACCACCAAAAAGTTTTAAAAGTTCTATAGTTGAATTATTCTTATAATGAGGCAAAATTTATGCGGTACACAGACAAGGCTTGGGCCGCCTAGGCATGCATTCTGTCTGCCTGTCTGCCTGGCCGCCCCCATGCTTGAGGCGCCGAAATTGCCTGTACGTTTGCTGTCAAAACAGAATTCGGATGACAGTGCGAAGAGTGCTTGAAATGGAACGCACGTAACGCCGATTAGTAGGGCCTAACCTACACAATACCCAGCACTCAGTCGCTGCGGCTGTGGAGGCGTGGTCAATGCCACCAATAGTATAATAAAAATACACGTTAGTTCTGTTGCCAACAACGGAAACCATAATCGAATTTCACACTCGTAAATTTATGAATCATCGTGCGTGCACTTTTTAATGCATTTGATTTACGCTCAACCATATGCGAAGTGTCAAACTAATAAGCAGCCAAATTTGATTGAAAATCCGAAACAAACTGCCAGAAATCAAAATCAAAACCATAATATGTAGATGCTTCCAATGCGCCCGGAACGCATGTATTTTGAAATGGAAACAAATCGGAAACTGAAAGTCGTAAAAAGCTACGCACTTTCACATCAAATCCAAAAGTCGTCAGGGCGTTGCACGCTTCCAGGCAGCCACTGACGAACAAGAAGCAGCAGAAGAGGAAGAAGAAGACTGTCAAATGTGGCAAGAGGCAAAGGCGAGCAAAAAGAAAATCGAATAAAATTTTATTTTCAATAGTAAATCGGCTCAATGTGACTACGGGCCATATGAAAGGGCTCCGGACACACACAGGGCATGGCTAACAGTGTGTGTGCGTGTGCATAGGTGGGGGAGGTGGCAGGCAAATGTGTGCCACTATGTCAAGCCAAGTAGCCCCACCCTATGTCGACGTCTGCGGCGTTGAGTTGTTGCCCCTAAGTGAACTATTAGCTCTGTTGATTTTATATTTTCCAATTTATTGTACTTGCCCCATCAGCAGCGGCAGCAAAAGCAACAGCTGCTAGCGAGGGCGAATGTCTTGTTGGGGTTGGAGCTAAGCTAAACGCAACGTGAAGGGTGCCAAAAAAAGCGCTGTCATTCAGCTCGACGCCTTGTCAACGTTTATTGTTCCCTGTTTTTATTTTTTTTTTTTTATTTAAAACCCACCCGCCCGCAATTTGTTCTATTTGATTTAAAGGATTTGCATGCCAAATTTGACTTTATTTGTTTTCGCTTTTGTTTCTGTAAGCCTACACACGCACACGCACACGCACACACACACATCAACAAGTTTGACACTTGGCACATGCTTGGCTGGCTGTTTTGCATGTTAACAATTTAAGTGCCTCCATTCAAGGTGGCAATATTTTCCAAAGAGCTTTGCATAAATAAAACGGCCCTAAGCCGGCCAATAGCCGCCTGTGTAGCGAGTGCAGCGAAACAAGTTGTTGCGACATCCCGATCGGATCATTAACCCGCATATGGAGACAGACCCAAGCTGAGATCCAAACTGTTGCATGCCCAGTCGGAGATACATACATATATGTCAATCTAAATAACGATAAAAGCCAAGACAAAGCAGCAATTTGATATCGTCACAAATTTGTAGCTGTTAAGCTTAAATAAAGGTTGAGCTTGATAACGAAAATGTAAATAAATAATTAAAGCCATGTTAAGGCACTCGCATGCATAAAGATAAACTATGCTAGCTGGCAATCTCATAGTCTTCGGTCGCGTTGCATGCATGTTTCCATATGCTCGAAAACTAAAAAACAAAACAACAAAAGCATAAAATTGAAAATTGAAAACTGAAAACTGATGAATAATGATTTGTGGTATCAATTACTTTGCATATTTTTGGAAGAATATTCCAACTAAATCAAGCTAATGTATAGTATTTGATTTGTTTTGTGAATTTCATGACTGAAGCACTTACATTTAGCTCTTGGCTATTTTTTCTCAGAATAATTCCCTGTTCTGTTCTCTAACAAATTCAATCATATTCCAAGATTTTTATCAAATTGTAGACCTATTGATTACACGACACGTCTCATTTAGTTTTATATCAAATTGACTTTACATTTCTAATTTTATTTTACTTGTTATTCTGTAAATACAAGGTTTGTGTGTGTATTTATGTAGGCTTATTAGCATATTGCCTATTTCATATTTAGTTATTTGCCATATTTGCAACTGGGTTAATCGTTTGGAAATGGCGCCCTGAATTCACTTTCAGCTGCATAAAAACTAAATAAGACGTCAATTTATCCAGCTACAATAAAAAACTCACATACTATGTGTATACAGGGAATGACATAGAAACTGCCGCCGCGCAAATAGCCCAACAAAATCAAGTTATAAACATGAGCCAAAAATGGCACAAAGCGATTCGCCTAGCCCAGCCGGTTGCCAGTGTCTAGATAGTCAGCCTATACCGCGCGACCAGTCGAGAGTGTTGCGGCTGTGTTTCGGTAATTAACATCAGCAGCTCCCCACCACCCCAGCTCTCTTGCAGCAGCCACATTGGCCGCCAAATGTGTTTGGGTGTGCGTGCGCCTCACTCCCAGTTTCCCTTTTTCAGTTGCAACAGCTGCCACCGAACGTATTGCCAGCCTGTTGCCAGCAGCAGCGATTTAAATAATCTTCAAGCGTCGAGTGCTACTCATATTGCACTTAGAGCTGTGGGCGTCGGCAGCCATGTGCAACACGTTGTCGCAACGGGCTACATACAACAGCTAAAGAAGTTCAATGAGTGATCAGAATGGCATTAATATGGTCATGGGGATGCAGTCACAGCTCACAGCTCGCAGCTCCCTCCCATCGCATCGATGTTGATGAATGGGGTGTGCCGAGTCATCATCGTATTCTTTATTGCTGTCATTAAAATCTGTCTTCGGGATATTTATAGCGCTCTTTGTCTTGCTGGCCGTTTCGCTTGCCAATTGCCTGCTGCCTGTTGGATTATATTTTGGCTGCTACTCTTTAACCCGCTGTTGATCAGGCAATTTCGGGTAGCTGAACTCTGTCTCCCTCCCACTCTTTCTCTTCAGTCAGCGAGTGCGTTGACTCTGCAGGACTTCAATTTGTACATCAATTCAAGGTTAGCCTGGAGCGCAGGCCTTTTTTCTTTTTTGCTAATGAGTGGACAACGTTGCGTGCTGCGTGCGGCGTGCTGCGTGCTTGGAACTGAGATACACTTGAGTAGTGGCTATGATGTCTGGCAGTCAGCCAGCATGGCGATTTGTGACTTGAAATGGGGCAAAAGTTCATAAAATGCTCGCGACCAATTTCACATTTCTGCCTACGGGATGGCGTTGAAATGTCCAAATATATTCCTAAACATTCTGCGCCTCCTCAAATTCCATGCAAAATTATGGAAGCGAAATGAACGCGACCCATTATAAATAGCTTCCATTTCAAATGCGTCGCCGATGCTAGCGACGTCTTTAGATTAAAATTAGCTTGCGACAGGTTTATTTTAAATTCGATTTGGATATATTTATTAAATGCCAAAAGAACATGCCACCTACTAAAGTGTTTAAGCTGAGACATTGACAGCCGACTTAATAGAGTATGGAGCTGAAATAATGATTGAGACATTACGCTGGACTGCTTAAGAGCTTTGTTGCTGCTAAAGTCTGCTGTTTACCGAATAGAAAATACCCTATACCACGTTCTATTGGAAACTACAGAATGAAAGTTAGCAGAGGGCTCGAGTGCTACATCATAGATATAACTTCATTCAGCACATTCATATAGCAGACACTCTGTTGCCGCAGGCCTTATGCGGACGGGTATATTACGGCTAGCAAGAATTCTGTATTTATTGAAGTGACTGTGGATTTTGGACTGGATTTTGGATATCTGTGAGGCTGCAGCTACTTGCACAAAGTGAAGGGGCCTCGTGATGGGCAAAACGAATCGAAATGAAACCGGACCAGTTGAAGGGAAACTCATTTGACTGAAGTTGATTGCCAATCAATGGCTGTCATCGAGGTGGACAGGCACAAAAATTGTATTAGCTCCTGCCAGGGACGACGGAAGTTAATACTCATTTGGCTGATGATTCTGATTGCTACCACGAGCACAACCACGGGCATCAGCATCAGCACGGGCAAAAGCAATGTATCGTTCCCCAACCAGCGCCTAAGGACTTTCATTAATAAGCAGTGGGAAGCGAGTCCTGCTTCAAAGGTCAAGCACCTTGTTGGCGCCCGTTCATGTGCGAGTCGAGACTAGAGAGACAGCCAAGAGCTGAGCGTTTGGCCAAGCAGGAAACGGAAGTTATTTCCCGATGGGCACCGATAAGTCACATACACAATATTCGAGTGGCAGCATTATGTCAATGAGCCAATAAGTTAGTCAAGGGTTTTCTGCGTTCATCGGAGCTTAATTGAAACTGAAGCACGAATGCTGTTGCCTCCCAATGCTGGTAGAAACATAAAAAATAAACGGCGCCAGGGAGATAATGACGTGATCTAACAAAAATTTTAGTTTACTTGAATATTGTCTGAGTTGAATAATTGAATTTAGTTCATTGTCACAAGCAAAGTCACTCTCAGTCTGTTTGCATATATTACATTAATGTAAGTAATGAAAAATACCTAGATTACAATAGAAATGATTTAATACTTTTTATTGTTCGCTGCTCAGAGATTATTTGTATTCTATATTCAAATTGAGGCACGCACACTTATGTATGTTATATATACATACATATATTTATACGCAACTTTAGTAATTTATGTGATAAGCAGACAACTCGCCGCGGCTGGCACTTAAAAGCTCCCCGAGCACATTGTCTGCAGAAGGCGTCTGGTTTGCAGCCAAGCATAAGAATATATGCATACACATAGTAAATATTATGTAAGCCTTTGCAATAAACGGGAATTTATGACAAGCATATGATTAAAAAGAATCATTTTACCCCTTCCAAAATATCTCATAGCGCTATTTTCGTAAGTACATATATCTGTGGTCATCATGAAAGCTCAACAAATGTATATCAACTTTTATATATATATATTCGCATTGCCAACCATAGGAATCCATTAAAAAATAAACAAATTTTATGATAATTTAGAGCATTTATGGTAGTAGAGTGAACTGTCTTGTTAGTTGTTGCCATGCGAATCGCACAGAAGGGCGAACAGTGTGTCAGACGGAGCAGAGTCAAATGTAGCACAATGAGATTGAAAAGAGTAATAAAATGTGGTAGAATGCAAGATATAAAGAGCTTAAGAAAGAGAAAAAGAGCAGGAAAGAAAATCAGCGATGGCAAACAGAAATCAGCGAAAAATAATTTAATATAGAAAATTATATATTGATATAATTTTAATGTGAGCTATAAAAAAAATACCTCAAGCACTAACCAAAATACTTTGAAAGACATTAAGATGTTTTTATATTGCTATAGCGAGCTTAAATATACTTTTTATAGACTACATATAATGTATTTGAAATGCATTGCATCCATTTCAAATGTCTTTTGGCTATATTAGCTCTATCGAATTTCCACTAAGCCAAACAACATCATTTTCTCAGTCTCTCAAAGTGATTCATTGGCCATTTTACGACTTTGATAACTCGACTTTAATGACTCGCTGACAATGTAAATACAGTCCCTGCGCAGATAAACAAGTTTGGTCCACAAATTCAATATATATATAAATGTGTGTATATGTACTAATTCCCATTACGTCAAATTGATGTCCAATAAATGAGTTTGCATAACTCGCATAAATTGCAACTGGCTGCAGAGTTAGCAAACCCCACAGCTGGAGGACAACCACAATCGCCAGCAGCTGAGCCACAAGTCGGTTCGCATATTTTCAATGGACGCATTGCAACATTAAAACTCATGCAAAGATTTATGACAATTTACACAAAATAACTAAATCTACACAAATGTGAGCGTATATATTTATATACATATATATATATAAATGCAGTTTATTCAGTTTACGAATTCATATGCAGCTACTGGCTTTATGCAGGCTTATCAAACGCCATCGAATCGGGCTATATCGATTGTCGATCTGTGTGCCAAGTTGGAATGCCGCCAAATCAAAGGCGCCAGACGGAAAGCAAACAATGCATGACAATTAATTAGGCTTTGGCACGGGTAACAGCAGCCAGTAGCCAGTGGCTAGTGGCTAGCGGCCAGTGGACAGAGCCGGTCCAAATCGATGCCAACTCATTTGGCTAATTGTCTTGCGATTCGACTGGCCAGATAAACGCCGAAAATTTGCTCTGGTTGAGACTGTTGAACGGCTTGGACATGCGCTCAAAGCAACTGCCGCTAACAACGACAATTATCAAACGTGAATTGAAAAGTGGGCGGGCCAATCAAAGGTGCCTGCTCAGGTGACGGCGCTAAACGTTATGCATAAATATAATAAATATCTGTTATTAAGACTTTTGCAAGGGCAATTAAAAGACACTCGGGAGACAGCTGGCAGACAGACCAGTAATTGGCTATCAGAGAAATAAACTGAATTTTATAAACGAAATAAAATAATTATTTATCGTTGTTTTGATATTTCATTTTGTTTTGTTTTGCTTTATTACTGACAGTACTTTGTGAGCATAGGCCTTCATATTCCACTCCTGAGACAATGCCCATTGTTCGAGTCACAACAAAGGAGTGCAAAAGCTGCGTGGGCAGCTGCAGGGGGGGCAAGGGGAGGAGGGGACAATGCCAAGTGCAGCAGCATAAACAACCAAAAGTTGTCGATTCATGTGCAAATGTTCAGTTATTTACAATTTAACAAAGATTCCCCTCACAACTAGCAATTGTTCATACATATGTATTCCATTACGATGCGCCCATGTACAATGCCCCCAGACAGGGCAAGGAATGGAATGGAATGGAGAATAAATACGCATACGCATACGCATTCGCTTTTCGCATGAAGGTCAAATCATGACGGAATCCCAACCCGAACTATAAGTTGCCTCACATTCAAGTACATATAGACTGGTGGGTCATATACTATTTCCATGACTACATGTGTTGCTCATACCCTGACCCAAGTGTCGTTATTAATATAATACTTTGTTGTTGGCAAGTAAAATCTATTTTTTTTAGTGGTTTTTCCTGCATTTCATTTACTTATATACACATTAGATATTTTTATGAGTCAATTAGAAGAAAGTGTATAGTTTTGTTACTTAGGTCAGCTACAACTCTTATCTAATCTGTTAACTCTTATCTAAGTCAAATATTAAATCTTACTTATCTTTTAGTAACAGATCATCAACTCGAACTCTTAAGTAATCGTGGGAAAGAGAAATTGTTATGAGCCCAATATGCAGATTATACTTGACCTATAGGCGTAGAGCCTAATCAGAGTTCCTATACGCCCCCTAACAAATAACTCACGCTTCATCTTTTTGCATAATACCGAGACTAAAGCTCCACAATTATGCGCATAATATATTTATGTAAACAATGTCAGGGCACTTCATTCCGTCTTCTCGTGGTGGTGGTGGTGGAGTGGCTCAGTGGTTGAGTGCTCATTTATCGAACCTGTTATTCTGCCATGCACTTGGGCTCATATTTTACTATATTTTACAGAGGCACTTTTAACGCTGAGCCGGCAGTTTATTGGCACCGCCTCGTGCTACCAGCTTTCGGTTGGAGGAGCTAACATCGTGCATATTGATTGCATTAGCAGAGTAGAGACGAGGGGGTAAGGAGGAGAGAGGGAGAGGGCTCATTTAAAGAGTCCGTCTGAGGTTTTGTGTACGCGCAATCAATTCGATATGTAAACGGGCGTTAGTCAAAGCCAAGCAACAAGTTGTCCAATTTGCTTAGCCAGTGGCCGGCCGGCCACGCGCATGTTCCTCATTTAAATATTTCGCAAGCGCGACTCCCGGCCACAGTTCATTCAGAAGAGTGACCCAATTGAGAGCTTGTTCGGTTCTAGGCGCGCGCCGTGTCTATTACAACATCTTGTTGGTGCTGTTGCTGTCGTCACTTTCAGCTGAGTCAGCTCCCCACCACGTCCCGTCGAGGCGAGGCGTGACAGCATTTAGCCAAGTGTCATCGAAAGCAAATTGCATGTAAAGAGAACGCAGCTACAATTTGAATGTAAATTATAATTGTATATTTTCACTTTCAATGAACGCGAATTGCTCAATTCACAGAATCTCTGAGTGACTCAGAAACACGCCTAGCTCCAAATATTTCTATGACGGGCAGCGACATCCCTCTCTCTCTCTCCCTATCTCTCTCTCTCTCTCTCTCTCTCTCTCTCTCTCTCTCTCTGCCTCTCGTATTGCTGTTTGATTAATATTTTTAATCATTATAGACTTCAACGACACTCGACTGGCCAGCGAGCACGTAGCCCCAGTTCAGGGCCCGTCGGGCACTTGCTGTGAGTCGTAACACCCTTTGAATTGGCACACAGTTTGTTTCCGTTTCAATAGCGGGTCTACTCCGCAGACGCCTCCTGGCACATCCAACTAATTTGGTCGTTGCAGTTGTCTTTGTTGCATCTTAATATACAGATGTTCTATGTGTGTCTTACATCAAAGTACGTTTGTTTTACAAATGCTGCTGGCTGCCAGCGAATTAGCCGAAACATCAGCGGCAACAACATCCACACCAACAACAACAGCAACAGCAATGGCTTCAACAATGGCCCAAATTGTTATGCATGTCACAGATACACAAATATGTGCAGGAGTCACAAATGTTGTACGAACATTTTTTTCTAAAGTTGCCCTGTTTCCCTATAACCCCTGATCCCTACTACCGCCCCCTGTTCCTGCACTAGAGTCAGCGAAAAAATCATTTTTAATTAAAATAAGTAAACTGAATGCGGGCCGCATTGCAAAAATATAACCACAGGGCAAGTTGTTAAACAGGTGTGTAACGAAAACTACATACGGGTAGCTTGAATTACCAAAAAAAAACCAAAAAGGAACAAAAATCCATTAACTCACTAAAAAATATAAACATAAAACTGTAATTTTTTAACCTTTTCAGAACAAGGTTCAAGCCACAAAAATATTTCACTGCAAGAGGTGTGTAGTTGCTGCAAAAGTTGAAGTATTTTACAACTAAGAATTGAGTATAAGAGTTTATAAGAGTACTATAATATTCTTACTCAATGGGAAACTTACAACTCATGATATAAAGACTTATATATATGTTCATAATATAGTCATATATGCAGCGTAGACAGATTCAACTCCTAACTCATGAATTTAGCACATTGCTGCTTTTCAAGATATTTTGCAGAAGCTGCTGTCAGCTTTTTCTATGATGCTAATTTATCATATATACTTTTATACATATTTATGTAAGGCGACATGGTAAATAAATATGCATATATATATATATTTTGCCAATTTTCAATATGCCTGCAAGGGTATTTGAGCTTCGGCAGAACGTTGATTTTTAGTTTTTAATTAGAAACCGTTAAACAAGATAATTTTGTACACTGTGCATAGACTTATTATCGTTCTGGCCATAAAGCGAGACAGTCGTAAACCAATATACATATATGTATGTATATATATATATATATATATATATATATATATATATATATATATATATGAATACACAACTAAGGTATGTGTGCATATGTGTGTGTGTGTGTGAACAATTATGCTAAATCGATAAGTCTATGACTGACACTTAAACGTAAACTTAAACTTAGGCAACAATAACAAGTCGAACTATGTTTATTGAGTGCGTTTAGTACCTGCTGCTGCTGCTGCTGCTGCTGCAAGGTGCTACGCCTAGGCATAGATGGAGCTAAGTCTAATAACAACATGCGAAACTTCAACTGCAAATCGAAGAGAAACCCAAAACAACAAGCATTTGGCACATTAAAAACAGAGAAACAGCAAAAAACAGATATTCATATGCAAACAAGAAAAATGTAGTTGTGTATAGAGTAAATCGTTTTAGATTTCGTAAAATCACAGTTACGAGCATCCGTCGCACTCGCATCCGATACGCTAGTTCCCCTATACCCTCTAACTAGACAGGCCTGACAAGGGGTATATGCTGCAGGAAATTAAAGAAATCAGTTCATTGCAAAAGTGATTGGCACACTTGTCAGGCAATCGGAGTCAATGAATAATGAGCGGACACGATGATAAGGCAGTTACTTATCGATTTGACTGACGACTTGTACAGGGTATATTAGAGCTGTATCGCTTAGCCACATTCATATGTAAATATGTACTTTTAAATAAGCCGCGCATATATGCATAATTTGTTTTCAACTCGTTGTCGCTCACAATATTTTGTTTGTCTTTGTCTCTTTGCTGATGCTGCCCTTCCCTATCTATCCACACTCACACACACGCAGTCTGTTGCCATGAATGAACGAATGAATGGATTGATAGGAGCGTGCGAAATCAGCTAAAGATGCTGCAGCTGCTTCCATAGCCGTATATAAAAATGGAAAAATATGCATGAGCAAAGAAAATAAAATCTGCGCACAGTATTTAGTAGGTAAATATCAATTATCGCAGACAAAGTCGAA